>CM041035.1:13167625-13767625 GCA_023078785.2 Hyles euphorbiae
ACAGGCTAAACGAATACTTTTCCTCAAAAAAAATAAATAAATAAAATAATAATAATAAAAAAAATAAAAAGTGGTATTTATGAGCGTCACTTGTTTAGGCTCATCAAATAAGGAAGTGGAGGAAAAAATAATGACAATATCCTCGTAGAGTTAGACACCAGAGCTCTAAATGTCAATTCACTGCCCCTAACGAACACGTGATTGTTCAAGTCACAGAGAAATGTAAGTCAGCCAAATTAAGGGAAACAATTCTAACCCTTACCGATGATGTGACTCTTGACAAAATTATTTCCGAAACCAACGCTCTGGAGGAGTGAATCGACAAATTAATAATTTTGGTTTGTCGAAATCAAGTAAATACCTAACGGTTAATATAATGGAGGGTTATAAAAAAAAAAAAAAAAACTTGAAATATCGAGTCCCGTGGATGTTATGACGACACTATTAAATGTACGCTAGGGGGGTGTCAAAGTTGAGATGGTAATAGATTCCGGTCGTAAATGCAATATTACTAATGATGTTACATGGCAAGTTCTCAAGAACAATAGGGTCCTAGTTGAAAATCAAGTGAAATCTCCAAACAAGAGATTCATGCTAATGCATGTAATACTTTAATTGTACTAGGATCTTTTGAATCATTACAATTGGCAGCAACTACCCCCGAGCCGAAGCCACCTTTTATGTAGTTAAAGATGGTAATGGGAATTTGCTAGGAACATATTATACTGCCACGTCCTTTGGCTTTCTAAAAGTTGGATTAGTTCCCAAAATTTAAAGATGTTCAGATTCATATCTTTATAGATAAATCAATCAAACCAGCTGCTCAGCCTTGTCGTAAAGACCCTGTTCCTCTTGAGTCTAAATTTAATAAGAAAACTTAAGAACTTATTGAGTCAGATATTATAAAGCCAATTAATAGCCAGCCTGACTGGATCTCTCCCTTAGTATCGGTCTTAAAAGCAGATGGTGATGTACGCATCTGCGTAGACATAAGGAGAGCAAATAGAGCTATCATTATGGAGAACTATCCTTGCACAATATGGAACAGTTTATTCCAAAGTTCAGAAATGCTATCATTTTCTCTTAACTTGAAAAAAAAAACTGTCCACCAGCTAGAGCTAAGTGAGGACAGTAGACATATCACGACATTTTATAAATGTCTAAACGAATGTTGTGTTCGCCTGTTATTGGCACGTGTACGTGTGTATTAGACCAATGGTTAATTTACTTAAGAATATTATGTATATTGTGCTGTTGGTGTACCAAATATACTAAAATACATTCATTTGTAGCCGGGGACTATCTCTGCCTGTTTAGGTACAAACGCGTCATTTTGTGAAACTCGTGTGTCTCGAATATTAAATATTAAAAATAAATAAATTAGAAAGTATCCTGTTGCCTTGTACAGGAGTCGCCAACTTTATTGGTGATATAGTCGTTTATGGTAGCAATGAGCCTTGCACAAGACTACAAAGTTTTGTTAAACGATACAAAATGTGCATTCGAGTAAATCAAATAGATTTTCTTGGTCATCAGCTATCTTCCGAGGGACCTAAGCCTTTTAGACAAATATGTAAAGGCAATCGAATTGTTTCGAGAACCAAAAGTTACGGGAGAAGTGTCAAGCTTTTTAGGGCTAAGTAATTACGTAGGAAAATGGATCCCTAACTTAGCTACTTGGACAGAACCTTTGCGCTAACTTCAAAGACTAAAACAAAGCAAAGGTGTAAATATCATTTTATTGGCGCAATAAACAAAATAGGCGTTTGAGGGGTCGAAAAGCGCTATGACTCAAATTAAGACCTTAGGCTACTATGATCCGCTTGACTGTACCCAAGCCTTCGCCAATGCTAGTCCAGTCGGTTTAAGAGCTGTGCTCGTCCAAAATGGCACTAACGGGCCTCAAATTGTTGCATACAGCAATAAAAAATCTGACAGACCGTGAGAACCGGTATTGTCAGACTGAGAAAGCTCTTGCGTTGGTTTGGGTGGTGGAAAATTTTGATACATACCTATTTGGGAAAGATAGTTTTGAACTTGTCAGTGATCACAAGCGATTAGAGGTGATATTTGGACCTGACTCTAAGCCGTGTGCAAAAAAAAATGTTTTGCGCTTACAGTCATATAATTACATATTGCCCTTAGGCATTAAGTCTGCCTGTACTATTAATTTGTACAAAGTGGGTAAATAAATAAAATAAAAATAATTTCAAAGTGGTCTATACTGTGTCAAGACTGTGGGTGATAAGTCACCACAGCTTTTGATGTTAATAATTATTCGAACTTGTTGTTGACCAATATCGACCTGTAGCAGAGTTACCTTGCATGAGTCAAGAATAGTTTGCGAGGGAGCCTTTAGAGCTAAAGTTAGTCAGAAACGGAATATATAACAGCTGGGACCAGAGTGCTAACGCTTATAAGGTCTTTGTGCAGGAACTTCGTTCTCAAGGCAATTTGCTATTACATGAGAATAAAATTGTTATCCCATCATGTTGAATCAAACTTTCTAACAGCTGCTCATGAAGACCATCCAGGCATTGTAGCTATGAAAATAAGACTACGTTCTAAAAGTGCCTAGGCCCAAAATTGATAGAGATGCTGAACATTATATATGAGCTTGCAAGGGTTGCACTCTGGTTTCCGCTCCAAATTCTCCTAATCTCATGCGCAAAAGAGAACTGCCAATCAACCCTGGGTTGATACAGCCATAGACTATCTCGTACCTTTACCTATCGGCCATTATCTTTTACTATTATAGATTATCTTAGTAGATATAAAGAAATCAAAATTACTAAGAACATCGATTCTGCCTCGGCGTAGTTGTACTAAGGTATGGTTACAAAGCTGAGGTCTCGGGTTCGAATCCTGGGTTGGGCAAAGTGATATTGGATTTTCCTATTGATTATCAGCCCAAGGTCAGGAATTTGTGCCCGATATGGCGATAGGCTCGCCACCTATCAAATTGTGGGACGGAACATATAAGGCGAAATGTGGGTGTCCTGGCAACTCTGCCTACCCCTTGTGGGAAATAGGCATGAGTTTATATATGTATGTCTCAATTCTGCTTCATCGATTCATGATAAAGAGATTTTCCTCGTTTAGGCTCGCATAGGTATTACCGCTGACAATAGTTGGCAGTTTGTTCATACCGAATTTGAAGTTGTTGCAAAGAATTTGGAATTCGGTTGGACCATAGCATTCCTTATTGGCCTCAACAAAATGGGAAAGTTGAGAAGCAGAACCGTGATATATTGAAACAACTACGGGCGTCAGTTTAAAGATAAGTTGCCTTCCGTTGTTGATGTTTAGTTTACTGACCTAGAAGCAAGAGACAGGGATACTCTAACGAAAAACAAGGAAAAGAATACACAGATAGAAAGAGGCAAGCAACGGAATTTAATATTGATATTGGAGAGAAGGTATATGTTTAATATACAGTGAAGAAAAACAAGTTGTCGACCATATAGTAGTAATAAGCTTTATAAAATGTGAAAACATGTTAATTGTTAATTGTAATTTTAATTTTATTTATTTATTTATTTATTTATTCTTTACTGCACACAAAAGAACAAAATATTACAATATTTAACAAATAAAATTAAAGAGTACAGTTGGCGGTCTTATCGCCCTAGGCGATTTCTTACAGACAACCTTTGGATGGATATAAGAAAAGGAATTTTAATATTGTATATTACCTAGATATATAACTGTTTGTTTTCCGAATAAAATAAAATAAATAAAATAAAATATTATAAGAACGTTACGTAGAAATATAGTACATTCCAAGAGGGTTGAAGGAAAGTGAGTAGTCTGCACAAATGGTGATGATAATTCTTCAAATAACGACACCACAGATGACGAAGCAAGGGTCGAAAATAAATAAGTGATGTGTTTAATATTATATAACATACATAGCGTTTGAATTTAATATTGTTCGATGATTGTTTTGATAAACTAATTTGTAAAAAAAAAAAGAGTTGTGAAAAGAGCAACACTAGAGTTTCTTGCCCGTTCTTCTCTAGTGAAAACAGCTTTCCGAACCGGGTGGTAGATAAAAAAATGACTGAATCTAAATGATGAACATTTTAATGGATTCAATAAATTATTTTCATTTTCATTTTCATATTTGACTATAAAAACTAATTCTACTTTTTTAAATTTTGTAAAAGGTAGATGTAACATATAAGTAAATGATGACACATCTACTGGTGGGGCGAGCGGTAGTGGTGGGGGTGCGGTGAGTGCAGTGCCTGCACTCACCGGACACTTGCTGCTGGTGCGCCGTACGAATAGTGTGTCTGTCGGAAATCAAACTGTGTTTCCTTTATATAACCTACACCGAATAGTGAACTCTACAAACACCATCTTCACTTATGGGCTATGTATGTACCACAACAAAATATTTTGAATTTGAATTTGGAATTGGATTGATTAAGATCTTCTATCTGGTTAGTATATTCGTATACGCCCTGATAGCGGCCATCAATCGTCAAAACTCTGTTGTATGCGCCCACGTAAGTGCGTTCGATTCCGAGCAGATTGGTATCATTTTGTCTGCCGGCGAAATATTTTTATCTCCCGTGGGTGGATATTCTATTATATTGCACTTATCGCCAAGTACCACTTATTACAACACAAATAAGTGTTATAAATCAAAATGTTCCTATTTACCTCTATTTTAAGTAAGTAGTTTAGTTTAAGGATTAGCAAATTTTACTCATCGTTTGGTTGTTTTCATTGAACAGTAACTTCTTATTCATCATCAATCATCTTTAAATATCTTAATTGATAAAATACTGGAATGATTGTTACTATTCTACAGTTGTTTGAAAAATAATGTGTTATTTACACATAAGCCACACAATTTTATAGACAAGTAAAATTGTTAGAAATAAATCTGTTTTTTTTTTTTACATAATAAGCTCGGTAGAGTATTTAAACAACCTAAAATTGACTACTGGTGGTACGTTGGTGGTGGCGGTGGTAAATTGATTACTGGTGGTAGGTCTCTCATATGTGAGAGGCTGCCTGGGTGGGTACCACCGCAATGTCTATTTCTCCCGTCAAACAGCAGTTTAAATGCACTGTTGTGTTTCGGATTGAAGGACATTGTAGCCAGAGTAACTACTGGACATATTGAGACTTAACATCTTTTGTCTCAGGATGGCGAGCGCAGTGGAATGCCAAGCATTGCTTTGTAATTCAAGGTGTTGTTTCATTCAAGCGGTCGTATCGCTTACCATCAGGCGGACGGCATGCTCGTCTCGCCATTCAACGATATAAAAAAAAATTGACTATATCATAGCTTTTTGGATTTACGCGAATGTTACACATTGAAAAAAAAAACTATTTTTTGGGAATTTTATCGCCAATTTGGTTTAATTTTACAAACAATATGTCACTGAAATACTGAAATCATTTTGCAATGAAAATCAATAAAAAGCATGGATTGGTCGGCAAAATTGCACTGGATCGACTTGGACTGCACACTTTAAATTATCATTAAGTGCAGTACTAACTTGCCATTTTAAAATAAAATATATATTGATTAACATAGCAGATGATATTAATTTTGATGTATTTGCATATAGTAAGGGCGGGCTTATGCCCGACGAATTCTCGACCGGCAGCCCAAAGGAGGTGCAGAGATGAAACGGAGTAGGTGCGTAACATTATACATACAAATATACATAGATCTAGCGACTTATATAAGTCATTACATATATAGAAATGAATAGACGTAGAAAAAGAAGGTAGAAAATAACGAATAGCGGTTCAAGGTAAAAACACACGGAAAATCCGAAGGTATAAAGTATTAAATTCCGGATGCTAAGGAATTCAGGATATCTGTTTAAATGAAATATGTTTTCATAGAATTTAGTTGTAATTGATTTCATTGCAAGGAAGTTGATACATGAAATCTCCTTGTGCATTGGGACTGCATTTATGTCTAACCTGTCTAAATCATAGTGTAGATATATATTAACATAAACCAAATGAAATGTAAATGACAAATGAATACCATTTAGAATAGTTTTAGAACCGCATCTCTATGTTCAAAAAGGGTTAAATAAGATGTACTATAAACTACATTGATTGAGTAGCAGAGTGTCCAAGCTATCAACTAACACATTCCGGATTCGAATCCCCGATTAATAAATCCATTTTTGTGAGTTATTCAACTTAGATCACACTTAATTTTTTTTGAACTTACGCCCAGCATCACGATGAGTTCCGTCATATGTTAATTATTTCTACGAAATATAACTACTCATTACTCAATATCTTTATTGAACACCACATGTTATAAAGATGCTACAATTTAATATAAATGTACAATGTGGACCCTGGTGGGCACGGTAACAATTTAGAAGAGAAGAGGAAGCCATAGCATTAATTTTCATTATAATTTGTATTAGGTGTATATATTTTTATACCTACCCTTTATAAATAGAGGCGTAATCTTAAATATATACTGAGCCTGAGTAACGGCCTGCTTTATTCAGAGGCGCGTTTCGCCGCATTCCGCCGCAGTGTTAGACGCGTCATACAATATTCACAGCAACTGTCCGGTCGGACTGGGGGATTACTCTGTTATCCGACACGACAAAACGAATGTTCGATCCACTTAAAACTGTACGAATGCCTAAATACTTTACAAAATGCATAGTTCTTAGACTAAGTTCGAAGTGAATGATAAGTTTCATAGAGAATAGGTTATAGGTTTTTGGAAGTGGGAAAACGTCCGAACATTCGAAATTTGTGTCGGAGTATAGAGTAACCCCCGGGATAATGTATGTGTTTCAGGCGGAGAATGGACATCCCCCGGCCATCATGTGCCCTACTTGTACTGCTCTTATCATACTTCACACAGCTGACAATGTGAGTATTGAGTGTTTTCTTTAATTAGGCAGTTAAGGCATTATTCATAAGCAGTTTTAAAACCTATTTTAGTTAATTTTTTGTCGCTTTCGAACGACTTCTGAATTCAGTTTGAGTGAAGGAGACAAAACATGAAATAGTTAGGTGGTTATTTAGTCGTCAAATAAATGTTCGATAAAATACGTGAATTTTATGATCTGGTGACCTTAAAAGAAAGTCCGGCAACGCATCTCCACGCCGCGCCGTACGGTGTTGTAGATATTCATGTGTGACGGTGATAACTTAACATCAGGTGAACCGCATGTTTGTTTGCCACTATAATTAAAAAAAAAAACATGTCTCAATTAGTTAGATTAATAATTATAATCTAACGACTATTGTCTGACAATTGTAAAATCAGTCCTTACTTTGCCAACTTCTCCCATTAATATTGAATATATTTGTTATATAATATAGAGGAATGGAAAGCAGGAAGAGAGACCTTCTGACTAGTTCTAAATAAATAAAACGGTAATACATTTTGCTCATTCCTCTTACACGTAAAAACCATTATTTAAAATGAAATTCAAGTATAGCAGCTCTGATAGACTATATTTTTATTATTTGTGGCTAGGTGATAGATTTATACTTGAGCCGAAAGCACAGACATATTACAGTAATTATTTTTTGAATATTAAAAAAGAACACATAAATAACGTAGACATCTTAAACGTTCTAAAATTTTCACCATTCAAAATGATTTATTTCAAATAATTTTTCCACATTCTTTAATACAAAAAATAGGTTTTCTATACTATATACTCTTACATAAGTCTTTAATTTGTAAATATTAATAAACTATACAAAACGACAAACATTTAAATATTTCTTTCTTGAGCTATTTCGTGTTTCCTCCAGGGTTGCGTAAAACCGTAATAAGGGGCCGAAGGAAACGATATTTCCATCTACCATATATTATTTATCTACGCACGTAGCCCAAAGGTTAATCCATCAGCGTTACTTTTACAAACGTGGCCCATAAATAAACTAGTGGGCCAGAACCCAGACCGTACACAAATGCCATTGCGTCGCTCGCGTAAATCATAGTAATATATCTCAAGTGAGAATATTCTGGAAGATATTTTATTAAAGGTGGTATTGGCATTGAAGAATTTTTCTAAATTATGTTTTAAAAATGCGGTATTTATTGTAAGAGAAATTTAATATTACAGCTGTTGAGTTTATAGGCGAAACAAAGGGGTGATCTTTCGCTCATTGGCTTGTTTAATTGAATAATTTTAATGTGTTCCCTCATGGAGATTTGTTAGATGTTTTTATGGTAAGATATTTTATGAAGCTAATGCTATATATTATACTTATAAAAATAGATTTTTGGGCAAAGTGATATTGGATTTTTCTATTCATTATCAGCCCAGAGTCAGGAATTTGTGCCCGATATGGCGATAGGCTCGCCACCTATCACATTGTAGGACGGAACATACATGGCGAAATGTGGGTCTTGGCACCTCTGCCTACCCCTTCTGGGAAAAAGGCGTGAGTTTATGTATGTATGTATGTATAAAAATAGATCTAGGTGGTTCGGTCGAAAAATCCCGCTAGTTAAAATTAGAAACGTTACGAACAAAATATTACCTGTGCTTATTTTTTTCTTTTTAGAATTTTTTTTATAAATTGATTGATTTACTTTAAGCATCTAATAACATAATAAATATAAATCAATGAACGTAGCGCTGTAAAAGAGGGTTTTAAAAATAGTGAATTAGGTTGAACCGTTCGGACGCCCGCCTACAAAGGTGGACGGACAACCTGATTAAGGTTGCAAGAAGTCGCTGGATGCAGGCCACTTTCAACAGATTGATGTGGAGATCTTTGGATGAGGCCTATGTTCAGCAGTGGAGTTACAATTGTGACTGAAGAGAGAGTGAATAGAACCGGGATACGCTTGCCCTAATCCTACGTGTAACAAACACTCGGTTTAAATACACTAACAGAAAAAAATATATTTGTAATTGTAAACTGTGACTCCTACTTTCGACCATACTTTAGTCTTACAACCTATATCTAAGAATGATTATTTCCCACAGATGCATGAACTCAGGCAAGATAAACTTCAGGGAGAAAGAGAAACAGATCCTAGACCAGATCCTCGGGCCTGGTCGCTACGACGCCCGCATCCGACCCTCAGGCATCAACGGCACTGGTAAGTACCATGCTAGTGCATAGACTATACATAGAGTTTTGCTGATTCGGAGACACGTGTATTAAATAATAATTTTAATAATTAAAACCTCTTTTTAAGGGATTCTTTTAAACTCAGATTTTAAATAAGAAAACTCATGGGCCCGCAAGTTTTGTTGTGCTCTATAATAAAAGTGAGCTCATATAATATATAAGTACTGAATGTAACTTATAATCAATTCATCATAATTTTCGTTCATCCTTTTTTGTTTGATTATTTTAATAACGTATTTAAAATATTTTTCTAAAGTATATATTCTAAAGCTAGACTATAGTTTATTCATGGCCAAATATTTTATGGCGATTTAAGTGTGAATAAAATGTATTTTTGTCAAAACAATTTATTTATCGAGCAATGTTTTATAACTAATTTAAAATTGATTCACAACGGATATTTTAGATTTACATCTAACATCTTGCCAAGATATTAATGATTATGTGGAATTGTATTTTATTTATTTATTTATTTATGCTTCATATACAATAATGTATAAAGGCGGACTACTACTGTAGGGTAGGGTAAATTTAATTTATATGCTGGCAACAATTAATGTATAATGTCATCTGTCAAAATGGTGCTGCCACATAAGTGGTACTACATAGAAAGTCAAATGCCCAAATGCCGTTTGGTTTTTTAACCGTGTTATAATATTCACAATCTCTCACTGATCTTTTATTATACCCAATGTTTTATCATGTTTACCATTTCAAAAGTGGATTTTGTCATTAAATGTTAGGATTATGTCTCGAAGTGGATGGATGCAGATTGATGAATAAACTTTTCCATATAAACCAATATCTTCTTAAATCTTAAAACATTGATGAAAACAGATTAAATTTCTGCCTAAATATATTTTATTATAAATAGTTATCATAATTCCATAATAATTTTAAGTTTAATAATCTCGTATTTGAATGTGTAACGTGTCTCCGAATTCAAATTAGATGGCATTAAAGTAAATAAAAATAGTATTAATATAATGAATAATATCATATTTGAATGATCAAGAAACTATTACAAGTACCCTCTTGATTTAATTAAACACAGTAATTGACTTGCCTTTATAAAGTTAACTGAACCGAATAATGTTTTGGTTGACGTAAACTACAGTTAATTTGCCTGAATATCTCTACAATTTAGCCCCGATTAGGTTTGGCTCGCAGTCCTTCGCTTCCCATGTTGATGGACTTAATATGTATAAATTGTCTGTGGATGTATTGTATCCATAGATTTATTAGCTCTAAATAGACCATAAAGTAGGATTATGTATTTTAGTTACGAAATTGGTATCTGGGGAGGTCATTTTCATTTTCAAAATTATTTTTTATTTCATTTTTTGTATTTAATATTGACAGGTAAATTATATATTTTTAACTTTCAACTCTGATTCTATTTTATGTGTTATGCCGCCGAAACATGAAATCTCTACATAAACCTATAATTTTAAAGGAATTACGGAAAATAAACTGATCGACTTTGATATTACAAATACAAAGCCTTTGTGACATGGATGTTTTAACATCGAGTCAAATGATAGGTAATTACTGGCATATCCGTTTCGCACCCTAATGGACTTTACATTGGAAACATTGTGATACACTAGCAATTATAAGGAACCATTTGAAACAATATAACGATAACATTTTTCTATACAAAACACTTATCAAAAATATTGAATTCTTACAAAAGATACACACCTAGTCCCTGTAATTATTGATTAATATAAACTTAAAATACATGGAGCGATGACTGGATTTCCAAGCAGACAAGACACGCATCAGTAAGTACGGAAATGAGAAATCTGTCTCAGATAAAAGTGCACGGGTTCGGTTTCCCTAGGAGTCGTTTCACACAGGGTCTTAGGGATCAGATCATCAGTTCTGGTTTTGATTATTTGGTTTTGATCACGAGCATTATCCTTATCTGTATCACTTGTATAATTTAGCAATTTTGCCCGCCATGGATGACTGCTAGGCAGAACTGTTGAGTAAATCCAGGCGGATGTGCTGGCTAATATTTCTGGTTTGGGTCTTAGCAGTTGAGACGTCTTGAAGTTTGCCTAGGTTTCTAATACCTATGATAGTTGGCGCAATGCTGCTTAGATAGGTTGTAGAGTGGCAAATGTCGATTAGCTCACATCATTCTATGCGACAATGCTAGTCTGTTCAATTGTTTCTTTCAATATCAGGGAAGGTAAATTGATCCATACCATGATAGTGAAGCAGAAATAAAATTTGAAGAATCTTTTCTTCGGACCGAAAAGGTAGTTACCAATAAGCTAACCCTTATAATCTTCACTATGTATTAATCCCATTAAACCATTAAATATCGTTAAAAATGTCGTCCGTCAAGTGGCAAAGTTCTAAAAGAAAATTCGTGAGAAATAATCGTTGAGTGGCGTCGAGAGTTCTCCTCGAATCATTATACAACAAAGAGAGGGCCTACATAAATCACTGCGCCACGTTTTTTAGCTCTTTCAGTGGCTTTAAGGGTGAAAACATCTGGCTAACGTGTTTTAGGGTTCCGTTGGAAGGAAATATTGTGTTTTGGAAAGGTTTCTAATGTCAGGTGAATTGACGAATGGATAGTAGCTATCATACACATATTGTACTTCACATCATTGTGTTTCACGCAAGTGTTTTGATACTGTCATAAGTCTTAACTATGAAGATTCTAGAAGGTTGTCTCTTGCAGATGAAAATGATCTCAACTGTGATTCAGAAACTTAAAGGTATGAGCCATCTCAGGGCGGGAGGGCCATAGTTGCGTACTCAAATATATTTTTTGGTCGTCCATAGCGGATAAGTTTCGCGTGACACTGTCTTCCTTGCTATATGGCTTTATAGTCCTAAATCGTTTGCAATAAAGAGTATTGTAAATGCCCCGGCTTTTAGCCAGAAGAAATCGTGGTGAGATTCTATCACCCTCTTTCCATAGGATATCGAATATATTGTCCATAACACGGAACCTCGTACTAATATAAAAACATTTTGCTGTGTCACCTTAAGAAATAGGTTGAAGTGGAGCAAGTTGCGCGGTTAAGTGGCTTTGATGGCTTTCACAAATTTCTAAAGGATACAATAAATAAATACCTTTTATACTTTTATGGTATACAATTAAGGAGATTTATTGATACCATGTCATAGGATTCTACGGAAAATCTACAAAAAAATCGATATTTCAGAAGCTGTTTCAGTAAGACTGCTGAGACTGCCTCGGTAGTGTAGTTGTACTACGGTACGATTACAAAGCTGAGGTCTAGGGTTTGAATCCCGGTTCGGGGAAATTGATATTGGACTTTTCTCTTCATTATTATCAGAACGGAGTCCGGAATTTGTGCCCTTTAAGGCAAGTTCATCCTCTATCATATAGAGAGAACTCTCTTTTATATACTTTTAATATCCATAATGAGCATTGTAATTTCTTTATCTTGGCAGTATCAAAAAATCTCTAGTTTTGTAATTATTTCGGGTGTATTTCACACTTTACTAGTGTTAGGTCTCTCTATGTGAATGGCCGCCTGGATAGTCTATTTCTCCCGACAAATTGCAGTGTAAATATACTGTTACGTTTCGGGTTGAATGACATTTTAGCTAGAATACTATAAACTACTGGACATAATAAATAAATAATAAATACACCCAACAGTCACATACATAGTCCTGACTCCACATTAAGATCAATTAAGTCTTGTGTCGTGGGTATCGGGAACTACGAGAGACTTTTCAGTCTCACAAACACCCAGACCCGAAACAAATACTTGTGGTCCTCACAAACATTTCTCTCGGTGCGGGGATCGAACCCGCGGCCTATCGTTTCACAGCCGGCGTCTAACCAACTGCGCCACGGAGGCTGTCATAATAAGACTTAACATCTTATATCTCAGGATGGCGAGCGCAGTGGAAACCTTTGTAATTCATGGTGTTGTTTGTGTTCTTTTTGTTGTATCTTACTATCAGGCGAATGGCGTGCTGGCCATTGATTGCAATGACAAAAAAATCTGTTCTATTCAATTAAGGGTTAAATTGTTAAATACAAGAGTTTGGTCCCAAGTTGGCACAAAACACGGGTAGGGAACTATTAATCAAGTAGCGATCGCTGCTGGCGCGGGTCGCGATTAATTTTGTACAAAACACTAATGGTTTCAAAATCCATTCATCACTGAACCACCGACAGGGTTGTTCCATACAAGGCTATAAAAATCTGCAATAGATATTTTATGTGGACCGCACTGCGGTTATCGCCAGGTGATCTTTGGTTCCTTTAACTAACGATTTAAAAAGTCCCATTTTAAAATCATTCTGTACACTTGAAGATTAAAATTATTCGCTAAAATATGATATGTGATTTTAGTCCAAATACCAAGCCTAATTCGTAAGACTCTTTATAACTCAGTAACTAAATTTCTAATGATTTTAGATCACGTGTGTGCTCATAGTTAATTATCGCTTATGTCAATGGTAAAGCAAAAACGTAACCATCACTTTTTTGTCGTAATCGAGTAGAAGGATCATGAAGTTGCTTACGTCAGGGATCACCATAAGAATTGGGTTTAAGGTTTGTTAACATGGTATTATTATGTTTTGTTGAGTTGTTCGGTAAGCCATACTAAAATCTATGATAAAACTACGTTAAGTCAATGTGGCAGGCACCCACTTTTCTTAAGAAAAGGTGCAAAATAGAAAATCTTCTTGCGACATGCATAGAAACAATTTTGCTCTGCTTTTACTAACTAGAGGACTTTGATGATTAAAAGATATTTAAATCTCTATTTTAAAGTTTCCTTATTGTGGCAACCCTAAAAGTGTTAAATAGACACGTCGTATGGGTTTGCTATCAATTAGCCTGTTCCACACAGCCGTCGGGTACATATATCAACTCCGAAACAGCTTTCAATGGGACATTCATTAATCCTGGCTTCACAACGACTTTATTTTCAGCTAGCTGAGAGTATAATTAAAATATAACTAAAGATGTTTTTTACTTTGCAATAAAACCTTATTAAAATAAAAAATAAGATTTGAAGAAGAAAATAATAAACTATAAATTTTATTTCATTCAGGGCTCAAAGAAATGGGAATATAGTAATTAATGAATCATGCATTAAAATGAAAAAACATATATAGTCGCTGTAAGCAGTTTTCTTCGTAAAATATACTGTGGAAATTCCTAGGAGAGGCCATGTTTAGCTGTTGACTTCTATGTCCGAGGATTATGAAGTTCAAATCGTTCCAAGGCTAGGTGTTAGTTCGTCATGAAGGCTCAACAGATAGTTCAACATTTCCGTGAATATTATATCAAATTCTTGTGGAATACTTCTGTTTTTCCAGCTTTTCCAGTAAATCGAGCGATAATTCACTATGAATACACAAGTAACAAAATATAATATAATGCACATTCCTACCTGAAGAATACTTTTGACGACAACTATACTTTTAAGTTATTTTACACTACACTACACAACATTTTAGACAAAAGATAAGTTTTTCTTCAGCTGATGGATGGAAAGGCACCAAATTTTCTTTATTTCATGTACTATCAGTTATGTTCAATCTTTATGGGTATTATTTCGACTGTTATTTATGTATGGATGATTTTTAATGAACTCATTACGTCGGTATATAATTTTGTGACATTCCACCAGATGGTCCGGCCGTAGTAAACATAAATTTGTTCGTCCGAAGTATTACCACCATAAGCGATATCAAGATGGTTAGTAAATAGTTTAGGAAAGCTTGAAACCTTTAGATATGGTGCATATCCCTTTAAGAATGTCTTTTTTAACGGCTTTCAAGATGGCGCTGGACGAAGCTATGCCAACTAGAGTTTTAGATGAAGAAAGTAGTTTGTTTTGTCATTGATGAGATATAAAAATAACAAAATGTTTATTTTGTTGGATGTCTAAAACATTGGACTTTCTTACGTAACTTCGTCCACTATAACTAGACTTTAGTTTAATATTTTCACTAACCATTACGACTCTGGCATACATAACCTCACTTTAATAATATTTATCTTTTTATAATTTAAACGTGTGTAAGAAAATAATCTCTAAATCCTAAAAACCATCTTGAAAGTTTACGTTTTTCGTATTTTTACAGCTGTAATATTAGTTTTTAGAACTCGCGAATCTTTTGGGTATTTTTTTTAACTCGATGAAAGCGAAGGAAACTAATGTTACAGCATTTATCTCCTGCGGTTCGGATGCGGGTGTTACGAAATTCCCAAGCAGTTTGATTCTTAAATTGTTGTTTTATGTTTTGCGTTCCATGACAGTTTGCGGGTGTCGCCGGATGTAATACCCTGCCATTAAACAATCGATAGAACCGTCACACGCGATTAGGGCAATTTCACTTTGTTACAGCGATAAAAACAAAACTTTTCCCGTCATAAATATTCTATGTGGTGGAATTAGTAAATAGTTCGTGATAGTGAATTGTTTCATGCGATTTAAACCAAAGATAAACATGTTTTAACAATCATCATACACTAGCGCAAATACTTTTAGAAATAATGAAATTAAAAAGGTTTTTTTACTGCGTATTTTCTTGTGAATACGAAACATCATTTGACAAAAACATTACATGTGAACAACGTTAACTTAATCAATTCTTCGTAAATGTACATAAAGCTAAATAATTCCTAAGGAATACTGCCATATTGCCCCAACACAGTTAATTCGAATAGTAATAAAGAACGCGTGACCAGGCGTTAGCACCGTAGTCGAGTTATATCTTAAAGCAAAATGTTAATTTCCGGCTTACGTCAGTCCATTCATGTCCGATTGTGCCTTACCGCGACTCTCGCTTATTCAACGTGATGAAGCATCTTCTACAACAAGGAAAACATTAAATCGATCAATGAAACAACACACTCTATCGATTCTGACAGTTATCGATTCAGAAATAGGTTATGTTTTGGTTACGATAGATTAGGCACTTATTATATTTATGTTTTTTAAACTTTCTACTCTGTCACTTAAATAATTTCTATTTCAATTAATACTATCTTCTTAATAATGTCTTTTAAATGTTTTAATATTTCAAATTCCGATTCACACTTCATGATTGGAAGTAGATACGTCCATGCTCCTTCTTCATAGTCACAATGGAACTGCTCTTCTATATTTTGTTTTTAATTATATATTATATTAAAGTACTGCTCTGTATACACTAACACAAATTCAAGTAAACAGGTCAATTTCATATATTTTCGATGAGTTTGTTTTGGACCCCCAGACCGTTTATCTGTCATTATTTTGGATCACGTTTGAGTTTTCGTTTGAGTTTGTTGAGTTGACCATACTTGATCATCCATTAGGGTTAGCGTTTACTTTGCAGAGTGCCGGTGTAAGGTGAGTGGTACATGGTACATGACGGTCGAGGCCGGCGCAGACCGGAGTGCTATCGTTAGTAACTCGTAGGGCTACTAATGTGTTAACACGTTGTTTCACACGTAATTTTGCTTGGTACTTAGATGGGCCGGCGGTAGTGAGCGTCAATATATTTGTCAGAAGTATATCAAAGATCGATGACGTCACAATGGTAAGTTGACATAAGGACAGACTAGACCGCATCTAGTCGTACGCTCTCTGGTTTACAAACGCGTCTCAACAAGTCAAATGAATGGGCACATCCCTCCTGTGCAGCTATAAGGAGTGATTTACCCGCATTATGTGTAATGTTTTATACTTTTTTGATTTTTTCATTTTTATATTATTCTCCAATTCCCGTTTGGTGTTGACGACCAAAATCGTTTTTAGATGCGCGGTTTATTTTTTCATTTGTCTGTGGAAAAAAAAGAGAAAAAGTTTTAGAGCCAGAATGGTACTATCCTAAGCTTTATTTAACGATCAAAACGACAATTGAATAGATTTATTTGGATTTTTCTTAGATGACTAGATTTATTTTATGTTTTCACTCTTAGACTGGCTGGTTGTCCTTATGATTTCATCGGGAGGGGCATTGGCTTTATGTAATGTAATGGAGCGCGGAGTCGAGTGTTGTGTGGAGCTCCATGGCATTACACCTTGGCATCTGACATTATCATCAACTGTAAACATAAGTCACGGCGCTGGCGTGCGGCGCGCGGCGTCGTCGCCAGCGCCATCTAGCTCTCCACTAGTTAGGGAGTTTACTATAAAGCGGTTTAATATTATAAATCTTGTTTGTTTGTCATTAAGGCGATGCGCCAACGTTAGTACGTGTCAACATGTATCTCCGATCCATCAGCAAAATAGATGATTATAAGATGGTGAGTCACCAAAAATATTCCGACCGGATGTGACATGTGTGACTCTTTTATTATAAACACAAGTTTTTCATTAAACATTTTGCTCATTCATATTGACATACATGCGTGTGTTACGAAAACTTTGTTTATAATAAAATTGGCCATTCACCAATTGAATATTTGGCAATATTTGCACTATGCTAAACATTCTCAAGCTATTGTAATCGATTATGTGTTTGTGGTTTACTTTTATTGTTCATTTTGTTTGTTTCTTTGTTCCTTTTCCTCGGTTGTGCACTGTTATGTTGTTATATCATTTGTTTATATGTTCATTTAACACCCACTCTAACGATGAGACTAAATCTAACGATTTAACGTTCTGTGGTGCGGAGCCGCGCACAACTCACCCTTAACTGTTCTCTTCTAAACTCTCACTACTGCAACTTGACTCAAAATCAATTTAAATTATACATTAAAAATATACTTAAATTAAAATATAAAATAGATTGAACTGTGTTTTGTATTTTGTTTTATTTTATGATTTGAATTTTGATTTTTATTATTTTCGATGCTGGGATCACGGAAGGGATCGAGACTCGACGGAATTGGCACTAATGTAGACAGCACAAAACGAACCAGCATTATATAATACAACCGCTTCGGTATTGCACACACCCGTACGCAGGGCAGTGGGTGGGGGCTCGGACCCGATTGGCTTGGCGCGCACTCGTACCGGTACTCCGGAGTAGCCGCGGCAGGGCAGGATCACGCTTGTGGTAGGCTCACGGGGAACAGCGGCCCGCACCATTACCATCGTTCCGTTTATTTCCGTAAATTTATTTGATATCATGCTTTGTATTATTTCGACGCATTTATGTATCATTTGATGGGGACTATAAAAACTATTTTGGTCGTGTACGTTGACGTAATCACTGTTGACATTGTCTTGTTTATTTGAATTTGTGTTGTGTAACGGGGTGTGACGTGGCGCCCGCACGCGGCTTCCCGCTTCGGTGGCTGTCCTGCAATGTGACACCTGACCCCCGAAACTTCGGCTAGATAACGTAGATCTAGTTAAGTGGCAATTGTGCCTGCATGCAGGTAACCAAAGCATTCCATCAACGAATGCTGCGACGGTGAGTGCGGTCGTAGGCTTTGCTGTGCATGCGTTTGTCCACGTCTCTTGACGAAGCTGACTTTTGGATGTTGGGGCGGATTCAGGAGCGGTCGCGGGACCCGACGCCCACTAATACTAATAATACTGTAAATAATGCAATCGACACATATCTAGTACGACATACACATTCACATTTGTAAGTGTATTCGCATCGACCATTATCCATACCACTTATAACAGTCCGTAAATATATTCTCATAGAAACAAATTTTCAATTGTCCTGTTATCTCATGGAAAGACTAATTTTAGCCATGTTTGTAGAATTTTTAAATCTTAAGTAGTATTTTGATATGTAAATATGCATTGCAGCTGCGAAGACGGGGCGCGGGGATACTCCTGGGACGTCGAATTTGGGCCCCAAAAAATCCTGGATCCGCCCTCGTTTGGTGCGAAAAAGTACTTAGCTAACGGGTTCCCCGTTGGCTATTGGCCAAAACTTCCAATAATTTAATGCCATCAATCATAGTCGATACGATCACTGATAACTAAAAGTGAATTAACCAAATCGACTTCCAAAAGCTATCTTCGGAGCATGGCACTAAGCATCCGCTAGCTTTAAATGTATATATAATTCATTTGACTTGCTCTGTGGTGTCGACGGTTGGATTCCTTGTTTTGTTCTTGATGTTAAAAGAATCAGCCGTCGACAACGATGTTATAGATATATTGTTTAGATTTGTGTCAATAGACGCACTGGAATTAATGTTGGCGTATTGGCATATCGCACCCAATATTGGCACAAATACTTGTATACTTGTTAGCTTTGTGGCAAAGGAAACTTAAAACGTAACGTAGTGGATAGCTTTTTGCATATTGATGATGAAAATAGTAAATTAAATAAAGAGATTAAATGAGAAAAATTGCTTACATTTAGAATTGTGCACATAAAAATGCTGAAAACAGTCATAGTAATTTTAAAAAGAGAGAAATCAAATAGCTATAGAGAAACTCATTTGCAAAGTAACATTGTCAAAAACATTTAATTGCCATAGAGAATTTTGACAATAATCATTGTTTTTGTAATGAAGATGGAGTTTACATTGTCTATGATGTTTTTCAGGAATACTCTGTTCAGTTAACCTTCAGGGAACAATGGTTAGATGAGCGGCTCAAATTCAATAATTTGGGAGGTAAGAAATCCATAAATTTTTTTTTCACCTAAGTTAACGACGCCTAAGTTATTGTCTCGCCTGCTAATATTTGCGGATCTCAAATATAATAAACAATACTATCATATTTTTTTTATTATTATACAATACAGTTGTGGTATATTCCTATAGAAAATTATAGCGTCCCGTCCTTACGTAAGGTATAATTAACTAAACACGACCTATATTTTCCTATGTAATTTATTCTTTCCCAACTTCGAGTACAACTGTTAATAATAGATTTTTTACTTTATTATCCATATTGTACATTCCCTTTAGTATTAAGTCTTGTCCAATATCCAACATAGTTTCTACTGTTTATTCAAAAAGATATATTTTTTAAAAACGAATGCACTTAACCTCCCCCCCCCCCCCCCCCCCCCAAATCCCAATAAGGGAGACATAAATATTTGTATTTAAAACACTATTTTAATTTTTTTTTAATATCAAATATTTTAAAAAAATAATTAAATACGTCATGTACTTAAAACAGCTAGAATATTGACATTATTTCAGAGTATAGTACATCAAATTAATTTACTTGTTCTTTCTACCAGGTCGACTGAAATACCTAACCCTGACGGAGGCGAACAGGGTATGGATGCCGGACCTGTTCTTCTCCAATGAGAAGGAGGGCCACTTCCACAACATCATCATGCCCAACGTGTACATCAGGATCTTCCCTAACGGCACCGTGCTGTACAGCATCCGTATCTCGCTCACTCTCTCCTGCCCCATGAACCTCAAACTCTACCCGCTGGATAAACAGACTTGCTCGCTCAGGATGGCCAGTTGTAAGTATATTACTAATACTAGCTGTCGGGCCCGGCTTCGCCCGGGTGCAGATAGTTTTTGAGTCCAATCCACATCAAGAACATATTATTTCGCGTGTCTACTAACTATATTTCCCGCGTGCCGTCGACTATATTTCCCTTCCGTAGGAGAGGACATCCCGTGCCAACAATTTGAATTTGAAAGAGTAGAAAATATGTATATTTGGTTTCCTGACTCATCCCACGGGAACACTACATTTTTCGGGATAAAAAGTAGCCTATGTGTTAATCCAGGGTGTCAGCTATCACTATACCAAATTTCATCAAAATCTGTTGAGCCGTTTTTTCATGAAAGAGTAACAAACATCCATACATACATACAAACTTTCACCTTTATAATATTAGTAAGGATAGCCTTTGAAACTAATGGATCGATTCGAAAAATTCTTTCAACATTAGAATCCTACATTATCCCTGACGAACATAGGTGATATATTTTCAAATAAGTGTAGTAGCTGCCGGGTGGAAACGGGCCCGGCGACTGGTATGTTATACATTACGTGATGTAGACATTAAATCATTAATTTAATCTATGTTTCTAATCACCCCAAAATAACATTCGATAATAGGTGAAAAAGACCCGCCAATTGTCAAGTTAAGAAGTACTTCGTTTTTTATTTGTTTAGTAGTCATAGAAAAAGTCGTAGGAACACTTGCATATTTTGATAATACCTTTAATATGGAGTTATATAAATTGCCTGTAGTCATGCGTCAGATTAGCACGGTGGACTGTCACCTTTTTCTCCATTCAGCAGTTTTAGAGGTGTTCTATGATCAGTGTCTGGCTTATATGGGCTGACACAGTGTGATTTATTTTTTATATATTTGTAAAGTTCCTAAAGCATGCGGACTACGTGAAGAAAATGCAGATTTGTCGCAAAGCAACTAATTTTGATAATTATTATCTCCACTGCTTCATCTGTTGGTAAAAATAATTTATAACTTTCATATTTCACATCAAGAATTATTAACATTTTTAATAACCAGTACGTAAATACATCGAGCGGAAATAAAAATAAACAATTGTCATTCTGGAAGCATTTTATGGTTCAATAACATAAATAAGGTGATTTATTTGTATTTGGAACTACTAGTTAAAAATAAATGAATAATTCTTTAATCGTCTTGTTTACCAAGTTTTACACATTATAATACGAAACATTTCCCGGTTTTCCACCAATTTTGTGTGATTTGTTAAGTTTACTATTGGCCTCTCTAGGTTTCCATTCCGTAATCAATGATTATCCGTCTAAAGTCTGTAGATCAGAATACATGTCTCCGCAAGAAGCTCTTTTATCAAGCAATCTTTTGTTTTTCGTGTATGGAGGTTTTTCCTTATCCCAGGTATCGGAAGAAACATGTTTTGGGAATTTGAAAATTGAAAGTACCAATCACAAAGATACCTACTCTTTCGCAGTAAATTGTCCCAAGGTTTCGCGATATAGTTAGGTAATTCAAGAGTGATTCATCGTCAGATATATAAGTTCTAATTGGACGTATTACTCCAATTGGACAGCACCATACATCATCACAATACGGTAACAATTTTGGAACGGAAGACTCCTATCTAACGATATACGTGGGTAGTCTGAGTAAAACTTTGTTTATCATTTTATTTTAAGATAACTATTCATTTTAGGTAGAGTCAGCAACGTAAATCGCTACACACTGATATTGATAACACTTTTGTGATTTTTTTTTATAATTATAACTCTGTAGTCGTGAAATATAATCAAATAAAGTCATCTTTGTCGCAAAGAGCTATAGGATGTTGAAAATACTCATTATTTTTGATGATAAGACCATTAAAAATCTCGTAAATATGTAGCGACCTATGTTGCTAACCAGAACTGGTGTAAGGGTAGGGCGTATTTGGGTGACGGCCTAGGGCGCCAGTGAAAAAGGACGACGAATGCCGGGATTTACTGTCTTTCGCTTGGATTTGGATCCTGGATTGGAGTACCTAAGTCTCGTCCAGGGCGACGTTAATCCTACATCCGCTACTGATGCTGACTGTATCTAGAGTTACGTAGTAGCGTAGTAAATCATGGCAGTAGATTGTTTGACTATTCCATTAGCATTTCGAGATTTCCAATTCTATTTGTGTATTTTTTATGCTGGAACAAAAAATTACGAGTTAGAGATTTGTTAGGAATACACAAAAATAAAATAGAATTAAAATTTAGAAGCAGGTGAAATAGAAAATACACAGAGCTACAAAACAATAGCATCTCAATTATGATGAATTCTCATACAAGAAATAAAATTGAAACCAATAGAAAACGTCCTCCTTCTTTGAAATTAATTGAAAATCATACAAATAAAATAAACCCAACATCAAGTAAAATAAATCGATTACTGAAATCGAGACAATCCTTTTATGACCAGAAATAAAACGTCTACAATTCACTCGGCCTTTTTCCATGTTTATTGGCCAGTAAAGGGAATCAGTAATTTTGGGATGTGCTAAACCTTTGATAGTTCAATTTGCCGGCCCATAACGTTAATCTGGAAAAACAATTTGGGGACATCTAAAGTGGTTTTAACTTCAAATCGAATTAGGTTTAATACGAAAAGGGGACTGAACTTGATATTAGGTGCTGTACTATCCAAAAGCATATTGACTAGCCAAAGACGATTAACTTGCTACGATCGTTGCAATTATGTCAACAAGCTGAAAACTTTTACACAACACGACTGGTCCAAACTTTAATTTTTTGAAGGTGTTTGCCTACTACCGAACATGAATCAGACATTGATTTTGTAATTTAAACATTTGTAAACGAGAATACTAAAAGTAATTGGCTGGATGATACTATGTAGTAAGAAATATAATTTACGTTATTGGCAATTGGCACTCTACCACTTAAATAAAGTTGTCTACTTCATTCTAAAATTGCAAATATCTTTACTCAATCCACATCGTGCACATTTTCATTCATTATTCTTAATGTCTTCACAGTCCATCTGTATAACTACTTCCTTAGTAATCGTTTGAACATAACAAAATTATATTGTTTACATAGCATTCCAAACAGGCGATTATCTGTGCCCTAAATAAACAACCTCGGCCTTGGATATGCAAATAATTCTTTCCACGTTTCACATATGAGTATTTGCAAAGTGAAAATTTATCTCCCGTTGCTATTTCGTGCGGAAGGTCAGTAGTTATAAAGATATGTTCTTCAAATAAGAATTACCCGCAGTGGTAGAGGTAAAAAGCATTATATATTTTGTGTTCGGGAATATATTATGAAAGAAAATAATCATAAATGAGCATGCAAAGGAGTGGAAAAAATGAACAAGATAGAGCAAGACGATAGACTCTGGGATCCTGCTTGGAAAATGTGTGGTCAAATGAATGGTAGAGAATATATTCTTAACGAGTTGTAGAGAATAAATCGATTCACTGTCTTACTATTGCTTTTCAGAAAATCGATGTTTATTGTTTATTAACATATTTTCCGACGAGTTTCGATTTATAAGTATTGGATTATGTCAAATAGCATCTCCATGTCTTACTCCTTTTTTGTTGAACATTCTTTTCTGAAAACAAGGTACTCAATTATGTACGAATTTAAAATATGGGCTCTAAAAATGAAAAGTGTTTTAACTGAACAGATTATTGGATTTGTGAGAATTACGGTTTGTTTACTTTGTTCCGAGACTAGTAGAGCGATGTTTACTCTCCAAATGCTATCGTGCCCCATCAGACATAATGGATTGGCTTTCCTAGTTGGCACTGGCATCATTGACCAATTAAAATGCCATGGTTGGCATTCACGTGTTCATATCTCATCCGATGTTGCACAAATATACCCGTGGATCTGTCAAGTTCTTCAAATCCATTTATAGAATTTTGCATCGGTTTCTGAGATATGTGTTTATTACAAGAAAACCGATCGGTTCCCTGGACGATGGCCTATCTACTCGTAATTTTTTAGAAGATTTATTTATTTACATAATTATAACACCTTTTGCAATTTTCACCAATGCAATACTATAAAAAATACCGATTTTTTTAAATTTTTAATCGTAAATGTAAATTATGTGATTCCTTGTTTAATCGTTAGAGCAAACTTTTGCACTTTAATTCACAGCTAGCCATTTTTTTAGTAAGTATCTAATGCATGTCTCAGAGAGCACCAAGGCTTTTCGGCTGGGGTAGTTACCACATGTGTAATTCTCGAAAAATTTGTGTGTGATTACATCATCATTACCCACAAATTACTGTTTACATTATGATGTCCATGTGTGATAATTGTGGTAATATAAATATACTGAAACAGCAAACTATGTTGTACGGTTGTACCTTATTCGCTCCTAAATATCATATATCAAAGTGTCGACACTTTCATAATATATAACTTTATGAAGAACCGGACTATCTTGATATTTACATCTTGGCCTAGCTACGAACCATCGTCACCACAAGGTAAATAATACAAATGTACAGTGGGCTTTTGATCACAATCGTCAAATATAACATAACTTGTAGCATCACTAACAAAAGCAACTACTTATAATTAAAATAATAATAGATAAATAACACCCAACGGTCACATACATAGTCCTGACCCCACACTAAGATCTAGTCTTGTGTCGTGGGTATCAAGAACTACGAGAGACATTTCGGTCTCACAAACACCCAGACCCGAATGAAATATTTGTGTACAAACATTTCTCTCGGTGCGGGGATCGAACCCGCAGCTTCTCGTTTTACAGGCGGCGTCTAACCGACTGTACTACGAAGGCAGTGTTGAATTGTTAATTTATTTTCCTGTCCTCGTCCCACAGACGGATGGACGACTGACGACTTGGTGTTCCTGTGGAAAGAGGGCGATCCAGTTCAGGTTGTGAAAAATCTTCATCTGCCTCGCTTCACTTTAGAGAAATTTCGCACTGACTATTGCAACAGTAAAACTAATACAGGTATGTAATATTTTAATTATATCTATAGTAGTTGTATGTGCATAGTTGTTATAAATATAAATATCGTCCTGAAGATTTTGGGAATAGATAGGCTGATAGTCTAATAAAATGTATTCGTCAATAATATTTTACATAATATAGTAGACTGACGCCAAAAGGTATAAAAAGATTTGAGCCAAGGACGCAGCAAATTATAAGTCAATCTTCGATCCATATAAAAGAACGTCTAAGAAGTCACGTTTGGAACACAAGGCTCTGCCAATGTATATAATAAGTTATTGATCTACAAGGATCTCATGAGGTCATTTGCATCGTTTCAGGCGAATACAGTTGCCTGAAGGTTGATCTGCTGTTCAAGCGTGAGTTCAGCTACTACCTGATCCAGATCTACATTCCCTGCTGCATGCTTGTCATCGTCTCCTGGGTGTCCTTCTGGCTCGACCAGGGCGCGGTGCCCGCCAGGGTCTCACTTGGTAAGTTACGGTTTACACCTTTATATTAATATTCATAGGAACTATAGGAGATCAATTTACTAGCGCCTAAAAAAACAAGTACCGAATCAAAGCAGCAAAGCGAATCAATCACAAATAGAATTGATTTGCTAGTATTGCAGTTTTATGATAAGTAACCACCTACATACGAAAAGTTAGTTTCAAGCTTTTTTAGCAGTAAATACTACCATACTCATTATTAGAGCTGAATTATAAATGTTTCTGGTATTAAATAGTAACAAATATTTATTGAAGATCTAGGTGCAGCTCGGCCGTAAAGCCTTTGTTATGAAACCGGAATTTACTTGGGTCGCTGTAGCATGTAGCAACTTTTTTGTCGCTAAATTTAATCTCTATGTTGTATTAATATCTTTATCAGCACCTCAATAACATAATCTCAATGACTAATTCCAGGAGTAACCACACTCCTGACCATGGCCACCCAATCATCAGGCATCAATGCCTCCCTCCCCCCCGTGTCATACACCAAAGCCATCGACGTGTGGACCGGAGTGTGCCTCACATTTGTGTTCGGAGCCTTGTTGGAGTTCGCTCTGGTCAACTACGCCTCTCGGTCCGACATGCATCGGGAGAACATGAAGAAGACCAGGCGGGAGATGGAGGCTGCCAGCATGGACGCAGCATCCGATCTGTTGGACACAGACAGCAACGCCACCTTCGCTATGGTGAGATCGCAGTCAATACGAACCTGCGTAGGTTTTGGAGGTTGCATGTAGATTTAAATTTTAGTATTTAGATTTCAACTAATTTTAACTGTGGGGCTTTCTTTTACGAGTAAGGAGTAGTGTTTAATTTTGGTATTGAGAGGAATTATTTTGAAGGATGTTTTGAATTGCATTGATTTTTGCGAATTTTTACAAGTTTTGAGGCTTGTCACTACTATCTTTGTTTGAGATCCTAGTGGCTTATTCATATCAACTACATCAAGTATTACGTAGTTGTAAAATTTTAGTGTGTTTGCCTCATAATTAGGATAAGACATCCCATCAAATATTGTTTTTTTCCTATAATTTACCTAGTAATGTTTTTGGATGTCTTTTGCTTAATTAGATTTCGAGTTTGATTTTTCTTTAATTTTAACTTTTTAAATGCTAAACTCATTGGAGGGATGGGTTTGTTATAAAAATCGAATTGAATTCATGTAACATCCTCGAATAATTTTGATCTATTCAATGTCTTGGATGTAAAATCCTAGACATTACAGATATATTTGTACCAAATACAAAAAAGAAAGTAAAAAACGATTGAGATTAATTAACATCGAATCCCAAGCCAATAAGGAAACCAAAGCTTGTGTGATTCACCAAAATAATTCTTGGAGAATTCAGTACTAATGCAAAGTTCTACCGCAAACCTCCACGGGTGAGAGCATGTCGAGTATCGGTCGTGCGATGAATTGTGTCTGTGCCCCCTGACTGGTCTGCAACAAACAGAAACCGCTGGTGCGCGGCGGCATGGATTCCAAGATGCGGCAGTGCGAGATCCACATCAGCCAGCCGCGTAAGAACTGCTGCCGCCTCTGGATGTCCAAGTTCCCCACCAGGTCCAAGCGGATAGACGTCATCTCCAGGATCACCTTTCCACTGGTGTTCGCCATATTCAACTTGGCTTACTGGTGAGTAACGCTGCAGA
Organism: Hyles euphorbiae; assembly: GCA_023078785.2. Lineage (NCBI taxonomy): Eukaryota > Metazoa > Arthropoda > Insecta > Lepidoptera > Sphingidae > Hyles > Hyles euphorbiae. The sequence goes on from CM041035.1 coordinate 13,195,213, forward strand.
TTTGTTATAATTGCTCAGGTCTAGCAAACCAATAAACAGGTCACCTGATGGTCAATGATTAACGCCGTCTATGAACATCTACGATCCATGGATCGTCAAAGTGGTACCTGCCAAAATGAGATGATAGGGGAGGAATTAGAAATTAAGAATGGGAGAGAGAGAGGGGCATTGAGCCTCCTACATAAAATCGCAGGTTTTAAGAAGCTCGTATGTTGATGATCCACATGACTAAATAAATTGTGGATGTCAACTACTACCAACTGTTCGCTGTATACTTTTTAGAGAGAGTCTATAGTATGCGCAATGCGACACGTGTCTATTTTTTTACTGGGTTGCTAAAATATTTGAAAAGTCTGAAATTGTTGATACGAAGCTCGTTAATATTGGATGTGTCATAATATGTTCTTACGAGGTGTGAAAGTATCTCCTTTACTAATTTTTTCAACGAGTAACATGCCATGGTCGTTCAAAATTGGTAACCTCTAATGGTCTGTTCTCTTTGTGCGCCAGGTCGACGTACTTGTTCCGAGACGAGGAGGAGGAGAAGTGATTTTCCGAGAGTTCGGAGTCGGAAGCGTGGCAGATGGCGAAGCTGGTGTCGGCCGTGATCGTGCCATACCTGCTGTTCGGCGCCGCGTACTGGTTGTTCCTGCGGCGCTCGTCCGAGCCCGGCGCGGGGTACGCCACGCGCGTGAGGCCCTGACCCCCGCGCGCCGCGCCGACTCCGCCCGCCTCGTCCCCCGCACCCGCCGCGCCCCCCACACCCCGACCCACGCTCCTCCACGCCCTTGTGATTACGCGGACTAGTGTCGCGCCCCCGGATGCCCCGGTGTGAAAGTGTGTGAGTATATCTTTTACTACGATTTTCGATAATTTTTACCAAAACGATATCCTTTTACGGTAAGTGTAAGCCCACGTCACGTAATGCGATTAATAGTGGCTCAATTGTCGTAGCCTAATTCAGAATCTATTGTTAGATATAATATAACAGTGTGTATCGATTAGTGAAATAGCGCTCAATATTCTAACTCGTTAGTGTCTAGAGTTAGTTACGGAATTATGACAGCTCACGTCTAGTCAGGTCCTTAGCCACACTTGGGGGTCGGTCCCGTGCCATACAAACTTAATCACAATCCATAGCACCCCCGGCCGTTGTTCCTGACTGCGGGCCTGCACGATATGGCCTAGTTATATACATAGTAGATATTTATTGGAATAAAATTGGTCTATGAGACAGAAAGGAATTTATATTACACATATACATAAATTTTAACAATTAATTATATATTATAGAGGAAGTGGCGATTCTCATTGGAAACGAACAGGAAGCCAGAGAATATTTCTTTTTAACCGATAAATATGTATGATTATATTAATCATAATTATAGTTATTAAACGTCGCTAACACCAAATCTTAATGATATTAATTTAATTTCGGCGCTGTATAAAAATAAACGGTAATATAAATTAATTTTAGGGAATATTAACTTAAACCGTAGACAAATAATGTCCATCACTGGCTCCGCTGTTCCCGCTCAAAGTCGGTTTATTTCAATGAGAGTAAAGTGTAAATAGTTGGGCCTACGAATTTCTACACCTGTGTCGCTCACTGTATAGCAAATATAACGTATAATAGATCTTTATTATAATCCATTATCACGTGTAAATATATTTTAATCTGAGGTCTGTTCATCTCGACACTTCTTAATGGGGTTGCCAGTTAAAAAATCACCATTTAGACATTATGGCAAGCCTTTTATCTTTTTATAGTAAACGCAAATCCGTTTTAAGTGTTTTTAAAAACATTTTAATCTCAAGTTAGTATAGTATAGCATAGTGTTTACCGTTGAACAAGATAGATAGTGTCTGTTTAAATGTATGGAATGGTATAGGCTAAATTCCGCGAGTTTACATTTACAAAACTCCTTCGGTATACGGGAGTTCCGAAAACTTGCATTGGTCTGTGTACGGCCAATCTGTCAAAGGTTATTTTTACAAATGTTTGGGCTATGATAATAAAAGCATACAGCCTTTATAAAACATTTAAACCTTTTGGACTTATTGGCCGCAGGATTTAAAATAGGATAATGGACGTTTAATCGTATTCACAAGTATTTAGTGTATTATAATAGACGTTGAGAATTGACTGGGCATTCTTGTACAGATTTCAAGTTAAAGTTGGAAAGAGTGATAGGGATAAAGATAACGTGTGGCCGGAAACTGCATTTTGCATTGACCGCATAATTACTGTCACTTAGAAAGGTTAATTATGTGAAGCTGACTGCTTAGTCAAAGCTTAATGCCTATCAGAAGTTAAGTAATAAATTAAATACAGGGCGTAGAGTAGACCTCGATCCAAGAAGTAAGTTCCGATGGACAGACTATTCGTTGTAAATTTATTCATATACCGCTGTGTTCGTCAACATTATGAAATATACATCTATCTGGCTCTGCACAAGTGGATATCGTTTATTTCGGGGTAATGTATTATAATCTACTTTATGGGGTAGGTATGTTTGTTGGAGTGGGATTGTATTGGTTGGACCAACCGTTGGACCAATCTGTCTTGAGAAGTGTTAGTTGCTGATGATACATCGTAATTTGAACTGATAAAAAAACTGTTATAGGGCATTAGCATCACGTGCTAGGTGAGTCCATTTAACTCAAATATGTGTTTAAAATACACTAAAGTATCAAAAATGGCTAATGGATATTAAATTAAGTAGTCCCTTCAATACATAATTATAAGTGAAAATTACTTTATCTGAAGCACACCTATAGCCAGATTAGATGTTCTTAAACAAACCGAAAACTCAGAAATAAGAAAACATATTCTAACAATAATTCCTATTTCCATATACCTACTAGATGTTTATTTGTATAATTGCCATATTTATAACGTTTAAAACTTTACAAAAGCTGAGTAAATGTAACGTGGGTTAAAGTCTACAGAATGTTTTAAATAATCCTCAATTTCTCAATTATGACGTTTGCTCATTTCTCTATCTGTCCGTCCTTTTATTTGGTAAATGTTTAGGTTCTATTACAATAGTTCTTCTAGTGTAATGCTTAGAATATTAGTCGTTTATTTTATGTCAACATTATTTATGAAACTATAAGCTCAGCAACGATTCGTCTTTTAGTTATAACTTTAATCTGTTTATTATTTAACTGTTTCATAGTATTTTGTGACAATGTCTAAATTAGAAATTATAAATTTATGAAAAATACGAAGCAGAAAAAAGATGAATCGCCACCTTTTAAAACCTATTCCACACGACACTATTTGGTTGACAATTTATTTAAATTTACCAGATATTGATACTCTGGAAGACTCTACCTGTACTACGCTGCAGGCCACTCATTAGCCATCAAACAATTGATCTAAAACCTAGTTGCCAACTAAATGGTCTTTGTGGAACAGTCATAATACAGCTTTTAGATTTAACCGTTATTTTAGGGCTGTGATCGAATGGGTACTATCCTGTTTATTGTACATTGTTATACACAATCTTATAAATTATTAAGTTGTAATTGTACCAGAATAAATCTGATTAAAATTCGCTAACATTCATATCTGCCATTATGTTATTCGTAAATAGACGGATTCAAATGTACTCAATCGACTGTGTGTTACACCAAATTGTTTGCCTTAGATTTCGAAGTGATTGTGCCATATTGTAATAAATGAATGTGTGGAAAATGTTGGTTGTCAAATCAGTGTATTGTTTATGGTGATCTTACATATTGAAATGCATTCTTTTTTAGAAATAAACACAGCTGATGCTCACTAAGTATACCGCCACTTTGAAAGCCAGAAATATCAAGTTAGATAACTAGAGTTCATGAATTTTAAATTCCTAACAAAGATAAAACAATCTTGATGTTGTACATTACGAAGCATACAATATGGAAAAGTATTGTAACTGCAATTAGAGCTGTGATTGTTTCTTAAAAAAGATTGCATTAATGTCACATATTTTATATTTGCGTTGTCATTAAAAAAGTATGTTTGTACAGTAAAACTTCGAGTACTGGAATGATTAAAATAGTTCAAAGTGTGTGTGTTAATTTCAATCAAGACTTATAAAGGCCTTATATATTGTCGGCTAAGTCCAACGCACACAGAACCTGATGTCAAATCAGTCTCTACAATACGCTTAAAGTGAGATCATATAGCCGAAACACATAGTTAATAAAAGTAAAACACACTTTTGCCTTGCATGGGTTTATTTTTACAACAACAATTTTGAAAGCGGGTGGTAATGAATGAATAGTAAGATGAGGCTATTGTTGTGTTATGCGTGAATGAAAGGACTTATGAGTAATTGGGTTTCTTAAAACTTAGGTAATTTCAGAAGGCACTGGTCTAAATAAAAAACGTGTTATCAATGGGACTGTTGCAATGAAAACGGATGTAGTGTGCCTTATACACTCAAAATAGCGAGAAGGCTAACATACAAAAGCATGAAGTTCCAGTGAAATGGATGAAGGATTATGACTCATCACATTGATTTTGCGGCTCGTAGGTTTTTAATAATAGTTTCCATATATTACCACAGCTTGAGTAAAATTAAGTATCTACTCGATGGCATTACTATAAAGGAACAATTTCAGGCAATGTTTTATGTTAACTAAGTAGGTAAAAACAATCTTGACGTAAAGTATTCAATTCAAAAAATGTTAGACGCCAAATGGCTCTTAGTATTATTTGTGCCTTTTCAATAACATCTATAGCGACTGCTCATTACGTCGCTAACTGTTAAGCTGAAATGAAAAATTACAATGCCCGATAGTAAGATTCGTTTAAGAGCCTCGTCCTTTTCATGTCAGCCAAAATGACAAATATTTAAAATACCTTCTTCTTCAAAGTATTCATGTTGAATAAATGACAAATCTACAACATATACGATCAAATACACCTAACTATGTATTTATGTTGTTATACGGTACCGCTTATTTTTAACCATGCATTCGTTAGTAAAGTTCTGATGTGACAATTCTCCAACCAATTGTCGTTTGTTCCGACAAACTTTGAGTGCATGGGTCTGTGTTAATCGGTGATAAATATTGATGATTATTGTGATGATAGCATGCTGGTTAATAAAGGTGAAGTCGATTGAAGTCTGTGTGCGAGATTCGTATGTATGTGAGGTTGTTAGATAAAGTTATTTCATTGGATATTACGCACAAATTCACCAACCCAACCAAATTGATCTTCCACACGCTTACACAACTTTAGAACGTTGGACTATGTTGCCAACACATCAAATAACTTTCAATAAATCATGGAAAAAAATTAACATCCTCTAGGGTTTCATTCTTGCAATCAATACAATAACATCAAAGAATTTTAACCGAATCAAATTTCAGTATACGGTACTCTTCCCACAATATCAATTAGTTTAAGCGTATGGTACATTGTCCACTATTATGTGGACATTTATAGAGATGTTACGGGTGTCCATTGGCATCCGCATAATATCCGCACACGCGGGTATTCGGATGCAAATATTTGCGCGTGATGATTTCTTGTCAATTAGGTTGTACATACTAGGTTCTTATATATTATTTATAATATTTTTTATATTCCGCACGGCATCGGCGGATGTTGTGGCATCCGTAATATCCTTCACGTTCATTAAGTTTTAAGTGTACTGGATCGGTAATTGTAACAATATATGCAATGGGACTTCAATAAACATGTACCCAACTTTTTGTGTGTTTTTATTTGTCCTGTAATTTATAATTTATTTCACACTGACTGGCAAAGTGATACAATATCCCTGATGGTTTGTGAGGCTTAAGGATTAATAAATCAATGATAATATCGCCGTCTTTTTCTTTTTTTTCTCTAAATACATCCAATATAGCCGTAATTAATCTATTTTATGACGAAGTGTAGCGGAATATGGAATTGGTAATAAAAATTAAAAAATATCCAATGAATGCTTTCTTAGACATATGTTTTCCTAATATGATAAAAAACATTTACATTTGTAATTTTAAAGGATTAACATGTCGAATATAACATATAACATATATGTATATATATGTGCAGAGAGAAAAACTGTTCCAAATATTGCCAACAGCATGACATCAAGCATTCGTGAGCCAAAAAATCTCAGATTATCTATATGAAGGAGCCCAGACTCGAGACTTTTAGGTAGATGTCACGTTTGTAGTGGCTAACGAGGTATCGAAAGTCGAACACTTGTGGTAATTTATTGGGAGAGCAGAGGAGAAAATTATTTTCTCGAATCAGCCGCAAGCAGTCATTTAAGCCTGAATTGAGATGTATAATTAATGATTTAAAAAAATACGTCATCAACCTATTATTATCACTGCCTCGGTGGCGTAGTTGTACTAGGATACAGTTACAAAACTAAGGTCTCGGGTTCGAATCCCGGGTCGGGCAAAGTGATATTGGATTTTTCTATTCATTATCAGCACAGAATCAAGAATTTGTGCCCAATATGGCGACAGGCTCGCCACCTATCACATAGTGGGACGGAACATACAAGGGGAAATGTGGGTGTCCTGGCACCTGTGCTTACCCCTTCTGGGAAAAAGGCGTGAGTTTATGTATGTATGTAAAAACATGTTCTAAGTTTAACTCTCCTGTATATAATTTCTCATCAATTACTAATGTTAGTTGTAACATCTAATTATGTATAGTGTTCGCCAAATGAAAGAAAAATACGAATTCCCTACTATTGCATCAAAATATAAAATGTGCAGGTGAGATAATAAGGAGAGGTCAAAATAAAACAACTATAACTCAATACATATTAACTGTATCATATCGTACTATATTAAAAGGATGTTGTTATAACAATGGCACATAGACAAAATATAATTTTTATACAATAAATAAGATACATGGCTTTCGGAGTCACGGGGAGTGGTTTCATATTAAAAGTAAAATTAATTTTTCCCTTCCGATTGACACACTAGTAGTTTCTCTGCTTCGGTCTGTAAAGAGACGATAACAATAAGTTAAAAATCATTGTTCATTGAAAAAAATCAAGACTAATAAAATAATATTATTGCAATAAATCCTTTGCGTGCAAATGCATCATAACATAAATTTTATTTTTACATATGTTTGTGGACGTGGCATATAAAATGTTGTTCTTTATTGCAAAGCATAACAATTGTTTTTTTTTTAAATTCAAAGCCCAATATGAAAAGAACTTGATATAGACAAATAAAATACACTAACATCTTTCACGAATCAAAAAGCATTTCAAAAATTACCCTTTACCCAAATATCGTATCTAAAAATCTACATTAAACATACCTCAATAAGTTTATAGATGGTATACACAGCTTCGTCAGAGGAACACCCTTCGCCCATATCATTGTTCACGGATCTCTTGCCCTGGCCCCAACCAGAACTGAAGGTAAGCTGGGCTTCAGTCAACAAGCAAACCGCTGCGATCACCAGAAAAATTACTACAAAGCGAGTCATCTTGTCTTGAGTGGGGAAGACTGAATGATATTCCACAGGCTACAAACGCCTTTTATATCAGAAAAATTCTACGTAAAATTGAAGTTCAGCTTTGAGGGTATTCGGGCAATCAAATGAAGCCTTTGTTGTGTAATGAAATGGTAAAGTTTGTCGTGGGCGCTATCGGACGCGCGGACATTTCTCTTGTTCTCGGAATGTGTTTAGATGAATCGTTGGCATGATTTTCTGCGTAATTAATAGCGAATATACCTATGACACTCTCATAGTGAAATATTACGGTTTTATGTTCATGGAATATCCTTTATAGATGCATATTACTGTAGTATGACTTTCGAGAAGAATTGAATGGGATATCATAGGGTATTTGAATATAATTCAGTAGAGATCAATAAATCAAAGAAGTGCGTGGTGGCCTGTTGGTAAACTAGACGCGGCTGCCAACATTTCTCGGTGGTCGCGGGTTCGAATCCTAGGGCACGCCTCTGACTTTTCGGAGTCATGTGTGTATTGATAGTCAATCACCACGCACTAAAACGGTGAAGGAAAACATCGTGAGGAAACCTGCATACCATAGCGATTTATATAAATTTCTATGGTATGTAAGTCTGCCAACCCGCACTAGGCCAGCGTGGTGGACTATATGGCCTAACCACTCTCAATCGTACTTTCGATTGTAGAGTAGGCCCGTGCCCTGCAGTGGGACGTATATGGGCTGATACAGATACAGAGATCAATAAGGTAGAGTCGTAAAGTTAAAATATAAGTACAAATTTAATTTACAATGGGTTCGATACTTTGATATCATCATCAACCCGTTGCAGATGCTGGACATAGATCTCTCCCACAAAAAAAATATACTGAAAGTCTCTCCTAAGGTACGCCACAGAATCTGGTCTGCTCCTTTATGCGTCCAGTCGCTGCCGGCTCTCTTGTGCAAGTCGTCCCGCCATCTGGCCAAAGGACATCCCACGCAACATTTGCCAAGACGCGGTATTGACTCCAAAACACGCTTACTCCAGGGGTTATCTATTCTGCGACATAATATGATGTCAGCCAATTCCAATATATGAGGAGCGAATTCGAATATATCTACATTGGTGAAAACACATCATACGTCACCAGAATACATCAAGTCATCAGTCACATGAATGCGCAAAGTTGAACCTTTTCTACTTCACCAGACTTTTACAGTTTGGTAGTTCATATGAGCTCATATGTATATTTTTAGATGGATATTTGATATGATGGACGACCAAAACAAGAGATAGGTATCCGGCTTAACATTGGGCCACAGAAGAGTTTATTTACCGTTTCTAATAAATTTATTTAATTATTTCATAGCAAATCCTCCTCTTTTTCCCTAAACAGAACCGTGATTGCTAACTCTCAAAGCCACAGTTTGGTTGATTTACATTTCAGCGCGAACCAAAATATTCGTCAATTCTTTTTTGTGCCGCACCGTAAAGTTATGGAATAGCCTGCCGCGCCTCTTCTTTCCTTCCTTCCTTTTTATAATCCTGGGTCCTATCGCCGTAGTGTAAAAGGCCGGCATAATTGTATCGAAAGGCGTTGGATTGCTGTCTGATGCTATTCGATACTCTGCCTGGACGGAATTTGCGTTTACCAGGTGTAGTGCAGACACTATGCCTTGCAATAAAAAGAAAATTCGCAGAAATTTTCATATTTTAGACAGAAATAAACAAAAGCTGACAGCACAGCGGGTTAACGGGTTATAAGAGGGCAGTGGACGGAGCACATAATTACTAACTGATAGCTGATGGAGTTGAAAAGTACTCAAATGGAAGCCACGTACCGGCAAACGCAAGATGAATCGTCGTATTATTAAAAATACTATACATATACTTTTGTAAGTACACAATTATGATATATGTCATAAAATTTCAATATAACAATTCACTCTACGAAACAATACCCACGGAGATCTTCGAGAAAACAATCAGAAGCGTCACCAAATAACTTGTAGAGCTTCTTTAATTTGTACCCGGCACGATAGATTCCCACACGTCAACTCATTGGTATAAAAGCCTCCGCAGCATCCATCCCGGCATCACATCGTCGTGGTCTCCTGTACAATTACAAGCTGCAAGATGTACAAGGCGTGCGTGTTGCTGGTGCTGGCGTGTGCTTGGCTGGCGGCCGAGGCGCAGCTCACCTTCACGTCGAGCTGGGGCGGCAAGCGCGCCGCCGTCGCCGGCGCCTACTCTTGCAACCACGACGACGCTCTCACCAACATCTACAAGATGATACAGGTGACTACAACCAAACTATTCTAACATAGATGCTATCAAACGAGTTTAAAGTTGATTGTTTGATATTATTCGTGACCTCCTGGCCTTCTAAGGAATCGTTAAATTTTATTTATATGCTAGTTTTTTTTTGCAACTTTAACTGCGTGAATAACTGTATTTAAAAAATGTTTTATATACTTAAAAATGTTTACATACCTACTACCCTAAATAAGATATGACGTCCTCATTTCTCCCCTAAAATGAGAAAATCATATAACTGCCGCAATGTCTGTTTTTCCAAACAGCAGTGTAAATGCACTGTTGTGTTCCTGTTAGAAGAACATTGAAGCCAGAGTAACTACTGGACATATTGAGACTTAACATCAGCTTATGTCTCAGGATAGCGAGCGCAGTGGAATACCAAGCATTGTTTTGTATCTCAAGATGTTGTTTGATTTTGCTACTGTTCATGAGCTGTCGTATCGCTTACAACATCACTAATTTAACCTATACTCGGACATCGAATTCGAGATCAAAAATGTAAACAAACAAATGTCATTGTAAAAGTGACATTTCAGGGTTATGAAACATTTTCCCAAAAACATATTGGGTATAATTTGATTAGTGAATAGATTCAAATGTTGCGAGTACTATGTTTTATTTATTTATATTTATTTTTGAGTTTTGAACATTTTGAATGTTTTATTATGCCTGTCGACGTGACCCTTGACTTGGGCCCAAACAAATTCTAATGGGTTTAACTCACAGTGATTTTCAAAGACCATAGTGCGTTCGTCTAGGAACACGAGCGCCAGAAATATTAGGAACAAAATAGAACAAAAACTTAACAGAAAACGTGAAACCAGCATCACAGCGACGTAACTTTATCACATGATGCACATTCATCAATTTAAGCAACTAAATGAACTAAAGGGAGGTGTCGCGGGTGTCAAACCGACGTATTTGTAGTTATGGAGATGAAATTTAAAAAAAGTTTTATTTCAGTGGCCTAAGGTTACGAATTTCTGCATAATACCTGTAGCATAAAATATTTTATTACCATTTTTTTCACATACTTAAAAAAGAAGTTGAAATTGTAGTTTATGTAAATATTATACCAAATATTTTTTATTTGGCTTTGTTTTATACTTATTTAACGAATGAGAATAATTCCAACCTGTTTTTTAACGGTTGTGAACAAACTACCATGACAAATTATTTTATTGTAGTGGTAACACTTTTGTTTACATTTTTGATCTCGGATTCCATTTCCGAGTATAACACAATATCAGGCGATCGACTTGCTCGTCTGGCCATTCACAGAAATAAAAAAAGTAAAAAAAACTGTTTGGTACGTCCAGCGACTCCTTTGTCCCTACAATCTACGTATATTAACCCTTATGTAAAATATTTTTTGTTTCACAGACTGAAGCAGAAAGATTCATCATCTGCCAGAAAGTTTGAAGAGACACAGCGTTAGAAGAAAGAGTTGCGGCGCAATATTTAATGTAAAGGCTTCACTTATAAATACATAATGGATCCATTGTTGTGTTCTTAAATATAATAAATAACTTATTAACCAACGAAATTATTTTTATTGTACATTTTAATTACCATACTAGAAGTTAAGTTTAATCTTATGTAATCAACTGTAGCTGACACATTTCGCTGCTTTAATTTGATAGTGGCACATAACGAAATGTGTATTTTTATGATAATGTTACCATTAAACACAAATTAATCTAAAATACTATGTGAATAAAACTCATATTTTTGATAGATTATACGTTGATTTAAGCAACTTTCAAAGAGTTGTGATTATTAAAATAAAATATAGAAATAATTAATTATTTTGTTTTATTTAAACTGCTCTCCTGAAAAAAGTTCATTTTTGAGATATGTCGTTATCAAATTAAAGCAGCGATTTGTGTTCCTTGAAAATTCGAACTCATCCAATGAGTAGACAGCAGAGACAGGTTTTGAGCTTTAGCCGCTGAAAGTTACGGAAACTTGTCATAATTACACAACTGACATACCAAAAATTGACATTGAGACATTGAGACCAAAAAAGTCTCTCGTAGTTTCTGATACCCATGACATACGACTTAACCGATCTTAATGTTTTTACTTAACTAATTTAAGTACTTAATAGGTCATATAGTAAGCGGAGTAATAACAGTTTTTTTAAATACACATTGAGAATCTAGGGAAAGCTATGTACTGTATTTTATTTTATTTTTATTTTATTTTTTATTCGGAAAACAAAGCGTTAATAGTAATATTACAATAAGACTTATTAACTAATAATAGGCTATTAACACATAACATGTTTTCGCAAGTATGTAACTAATATAAAGCTTGCTTATGAAGTCATATTTTATATTGACAAAAGCTTTTTTTTATTTCCTTCATATGAATTGCACAAGTAATTATAATGATACGGGTATAACATTTTGGCACCAATTTCTCAAACACAAACACATAAACAAAGCATTATGTTAAAAAACACAAATTAATTGATATTACGAAGGTACTTACTTATATTGCAAAATATGGCGAGACGAGCATGTCATTCGCATGATGGTAGATAATTCTACCCTTCATTGTGCAGCAGTAAAATAAACCAAACAATTCTATGAATACTAAATACTGTTGGGCATTCCACTGCGTTCGCCATCCTGAGACATATTTTAGGATAAACAGCATTTGGTTTCTTAGGGTGAAAAGTTTCTACGTGCCCATATAAAATTCAGACCACTATAAGTATTAACTCTTTAAAACTCCATAATCAAAATATATTATATTTATTGTACTACCTCGGTGATGTGACTACTCAAACGGTTTACGATAAGTGTAGTGCTGGTAGAGTAATCATGGGAATATTTCTCTGCTACCCGACAGCCTCCATGGTGCAACTGGTTTCGTCGGCTGTGAACCGAGAGGCCACGGTTTCAATTCTCATACCAAACAAATGTCGGTGATACACAGGTATTTATTTCAAGTCGGCTTGTTAAATAAACCACGCAAAAAAACCACTGAAATTCTACCCAATTTTAAGAAGTTTTACTCTCCAGGTCCTGAGATCTTCCTCGGACCAATACCGAAATGTGACGTAGCCACCTACATACGCACCTTATTTGTGTAAATACTCACAAAATAAATTATATTTTTAGTACTGCTCCAAGACTCGTTTCATTCAGTCATTGCTATTCCGTTTCACTAAATAGATTCACAGAGAGGATCGTAATACTCTCTGTTGTTATCGGTTATCCAGTTTTAAAAATTAGCATACAATTATAGCAAAGTTCTGTATGCAGCTACATATTTCTATCTATTGAAACTACCAAAATTAGCATGCTTTTTGCCGATTACGAATGTGTCTACATATAGCCGATTTAGAGGTAAAATATAATCTTTGTTTTTAAAGCCGCAATGCAGGTAATTGTTCTCAGAGCAAAATTGTGGTATAAAACATATTTTAGTACTTATGTTGGTACTCGATTATTTGTACTATTTTAATTATAAACTCTTGTTCATTGGTGCGGTTCATGTATCACGCAATATAATAACAAATTGTGTTTAACTCAATAAAATAATGAAAGTAAATTCAACTGAATATTATATACCTGTACTTTTGACAGCCTCCCTGGTGCAGTCAGTTAGACGGCGCCTGTGAAACGAGAGACCGCGGGTTCCATCCCCGCACTGAGATAAATGTTTGTGCGGCCTACAAATATTTCTTTCTGTGAAACCAAAATAGTTCCTGATATCACAAGACTCGATCTTAGGGTGGAGTCAAGACTATGTATGTGAATGTTGGGTGTTATCATGATGTTATTTATTATTATTCTTTACTGCAGATAAAAAAGAACAATTAATACCTAGCCCACAATTTTTTACAAATAAAATTAAAGAGTCGGCAGTCTTATAGAATTCTTACAGAAAACCTTTGGATGGATAGAAAAAGATAAGAAGAGAGCATGCTCAAGCTCAAGAAAAAAAAATTCAAATAAACAAATTATTTATAATGAATATATACACAATATAAGATACATAGTTACATATTAAATATATATATATATATATATATTTCTATAGATAAAAACACATATATACATACTATAAATTACCTATTAAGACAAAAATAGATGATATTATTTATAAACATAATGTATTTTATTTATATTCAAAAATATAAACCCAGTGGAACGAAATAGCAACTTAACTGACATTGTTTGCCATTGAAGTATGCAAACTATCGATTCGGCTCGAAGGACCAAACATTTTTTCATACGAAATAAAATATTTATATTTTATAGAAACCGTAAAAGAATCACACAATTTATATTCCGGCAATTGTTTATAATAACTGGTTACCATCGCAGCTTCCACAAGAGACGATCAGACAAGAATTTCTAGTGTTTTTTTAAAGACGTTTATACTACAGTAATCAGTGAATATACATACTTAAAAATTACAAGAGAAGTCGCAGTTAGGATATTTCAGAGGAGCTCATAAATAATTTATAAAATGTGGTATTCATTTATGATAATAATTATTATTATTATTATTATTATTATTATACTCTTTATTGTACATCTTAAGTTACATAATCAATAAATATAACAGGCAAAAATACAATAGTACAATGGGTGACCATATCGCATTGAGCGATTTCTTCCTGGCAACCTTTGGATGAACAGGAATTGTTGGAGTAATAAATAGGGCTTGACGTGCAACAAGAGTACATTAACAAAAGAAACCGACTAATAAATAATATATATATATATATATATATATATACATAAGTAAAATATACACATACATATATAATTACAAACATAAAATAAATACTATAAAATTACACATAGGCTAATATACAATATTACATAAATAAAATATAAGTAAAGAAAATAAAATAAAAACAATTCTTAATGAAGAAGGGATAAGTAGTGATCTTTGACTAGTGATTTAAAAATTATATGAGATTTAGCAAGTCTAATATGTAAAGGTAATGCATTCCATAAACGAGCTGCTTGAACAGTGAAAGATTTGTCAAAATATGCTGTAGTATGGATTGGTATATGCAACTTCAGATTTTCTGATGACCTCAGGGATCTCGTATGTCTTTCACTGAGGAATTGGAACCTTTCTTTAAGATACAATGGAGAAGAAGGGCTGAATAATACATTATAAAGTAAAGAAAGTATGTGAGCATTCCGACGAAAGCGAATTGGTAACCACTTGAGCTTAGCGCGAAATGTTGAAACGTGATCATATTTACGAAGTCCAAATATAAATCTTATACAGAAGTTTTGAAGCCGCTCAAGTTTGTCTAGTTGGTCTTCTCTGAGGTCAAGATAGCTGGTATCGGCATAGTCAAGAATTGGTAGAAGAAGAGACTGTGCAAGCGCAATTTTAGTGGTAAACGGCAAGAAGTTCCGGAGTCGTCGCAAAGAGCCCGCAGCAGCAAAAATCTTGCGACTTACGGACTGTAATTGAGAATTCCAGGACATTTTAGGGTCCATTAATATCCCCAGGTTTTTTACATATGTCCCACTAAATGGAACGATTGTTCCATCGAGAGACACTTGAGGAAGTCGAGTCCAGTCCAATCTTGAAATCATTCTGGGGCTACCAATAATAATGACCTGGGTTTTTATGGGATTTACTTTAACACCATACGATTTACTCCATTTAATAATATAATTTATCTCCTTAAACTCCATAAACTATGTCATTCAAATGCCCAAACTGTACACTAATCCGGCTCAAAGGACCAAAACATTTTAGATTATTTTAATAAACATTTACTGGTCTCGCATATGTGAGAGGCCGCCTGGGTAGACAGCACTACAATGTCTATTTCTCCCGCCAAATCGCAGTGTAACTGCACTGTTGTGTTCGGGGCTTAAGGGCATCGTAGCCAGAGTAACTACTGGATATATTGAAACTGAACATCTATCGTCTCTGGATGGCGAGGGCAGTGAAATGCCAATCATTGCTTTGTTATGCATGCTGTTGTTTGGTTTTACTACTGTCCATAAGCGGTCGTATCGCTTACCATGAAGCGAATGGCATGATTGTATCGCCATAAGCCATTCATTCCTTTTAATAAAAATATATAAATAAGCCACAAGCCTATGATATGAGTAACATCACAAAATGCATATACTGAGCAGTACCTCTTAAAGTATATACCTATTATCATCACTGCCTCAGTGGCGTAGTTGTACCACGGTTCGGTAACAAAGCTGAGGTCTCGGGTTCGAATTCCGGGTCGGCCTAAGTGATATTGAATTTTTCTATTTATTATCAGCCTGGAGTCAGAAATGAGTGCCCGAAATGACGATAGGCTCGCCACCTATCACATCGTAGGATGAAACACACAAGGCTAAAAGTGGGTGTCCTGTCACCTCTGACTACCTCTTCCGGGAAAAAGGTTTGAGTTTATGTATTATTGTCAGCCCAGTCGATTGCATGGGTCACCCACATTGTGACCAAAATAAATATTATAAGCAATACAACGACGCTACAGTTTCTATGAGATGACGCAAGATAAAAAATACAAGTATTTTTAACAGAAATTCGTTTAATAGCTTTAAGCACTAATACATTAATGGATCCATTGCACTAGATAGTATTACAGAGTTATAGAAATATACGGTGCATCTGTTCGGTGTGAATGTGGTGGCTTCAAGATTTCTGACAGAGTATGAATCTTTCGGCTTCCGTCTGTAAAACAAAAATATGATTAGATAAGTTCAGTTTCACTTTCACTTTCTGATTAATTTCGTTGCGGGTTAAAGACAAGTTGCTAATGCTAATTCCCGGAGACTCGCCGAGCTTCAATGCTCGGTGTCATTACTTTGCGTGCCACTGTTGATCCTGGCTTACAGGAGTTACAGTGGTGGGTGTGAGGGTGGGACAGTCTCCTAGATAAGTTCAGTTTATTATCAATGCTTTTATGATATTCTGGGATTTTAAGGAAATTTGCTGGTTCAATTTATTCAAGAACTATAAAGTTAGACTTCAAACCCAACTGCAAGTATTAAATATAACACATCAGTACATGCTATTTTCCTACCTTAATATGTAGTATTTGTTTAAATAAAACTATTATTTAGGCATTTTATCGCGAATGCTTCCCGACGTTTCGATTACCATAAAGCTTTCGTGGCCACGGGCCCAAGGGCGGATCCAGGGGGGAGGTCATGGGGGTCATGACCCCCCTGGGCTGGCACCAGGTTGACAAAATTTATTAATTACCTTGTTTATAAAATTTATAAGCAAAATTAATTTTTTGTATGTCGATAAATAAAGTAAAAAGGTGTATGTTCACAAATCTGAAATCACGGCTGTAACAAACTTTAAAAGGTCATCATTACGAATTGGAGTATTGAAATCGGACCCAGTGTTCCGACATGAACTATAATATGACCTCCCCTGGCGTAAAAGCTGGAACCGCCCTTGCACGGGGCGGACTGAGGTATTAGTCATCCGCTCAGTGACTGCTGCAATGTAACTACACTTATTTTAAAAATATTAAATTAAAAAGTTAATTGGTATTTGCGTGTTGATCTACGCAGAAGGAGCTCACGGTGTCTTGAAGTACGGCAGTTGACAATCTGTATCAGCCCATATACGTCCCACTGCAGGGCACGGGCCTACTCTACAATCGAGAATACGATTGAGAGTGGTTAGGCCATATAGTCAACCACGCTGGCCTAGTGCGGGTTGGCAGTTGACAATAAAATCCGTATAAAATAATTTTATTTCGATATAGGTATAACAATCGCGTAAATCTAAGAAATCATTCATACGTAGTATTTGTATAAGATTTGACGATTCTTTAGAAGGACAGAAGCTCACAAATAATTTGGGAGAATTAACATTAAAAACTCGTTTCATAGTATTTCTTTAGAATAGTTTGGTTCTAGTGACCTGTATCATCTTGTATATGTTGGCGAGAGCGTCGTCGTGGTTGCAGGAGTAGACTCCGGCGACGGCGGCGCGCTTGCCGCCCCAGCTCGACGTGAAGGTGAGCTGCGCCTCGGCCGCCAGCCAAGCACACGCCAGCACCAGCAACACGCACGCCTTGTACATCTCGCAGCTTGTTATTGTACAGGAGACCACGACGATGTGATGCCAGGGTGGACGCTGCCGAGGCTTTTATACCAATGCGTCGATGTGTATCTATCGCATTGCATGAGATACAAATTAAAGAAGCCCCAAAAGCTACAATTGTATCGGCTGCAGGCAATTGATTATACTACTATGTATCTTTATCAGCCCATACACGTCTCTTTGGTTTTGCTTGCTCATTGAGTCTTAATAACTACGTCGCGCCCGTCTTGTGTTGATTTTTAAATAATTGTACACATTTTTTCGAAAGAATAGACACAAGTGCTACCAATAGTAGTGCTGCGACTCTCATTTCTCTGTGTAAATCATACATTTCAGTTACTAGATGTGATAGGAGAGTATGACAGGCATAAACCCCAGTTCCAAGCAACACATCATATGTTTTTGAATGGAAATATTTCTGTATCTGTATCAGCCCATATACGTCCCACTGCAGGGCACGGGCCTACTCTACAATCGAGAGTACGATTGAGAGTGGTTAGGCCATATAGTCCACCACGCTGGCCTAGTGCGGGTTGGCGGACTTACACACCATAGAAATTCTTATAAATCGCCATGGTATGCAGGTTTCCTCACGATATTTTCCTTCACCGTTTTAGTGCGTGGTGATTGACTATCAATACACACATGACTCCGAAAAGTCAGAGGTGTGCCCTGGGATTCGAACCCGCGACCACCGTGAACGTGTTGGCAGCCGCGTCTAGTCCGTATAGCAACAGGCCACCACGCACTTATACGAATGGAAATATTAACATAAAGTAATACCTGATGACGGTACCAAACCCACCTCCACCTAATTCATAACTAAAAATTTAATTACATACATACGCCTTTTTCCCAGAAGGGGTAGACAGAGGCTACCCTGGTTGCAACCAGGACACCCACGTTTCGCCTTATTCCGTACCGCGATGTGATACTGATAAAAATTGAATTCTGAATTTAATTACCGTACCTGACACCGACACGACTGAAATAGCTACAATAAGTATAAATGTTTGAGGTGTGCGTGGTGGTCTGTTGGTAATGGATCAGAGGCGGCTGCCAAGATGTCCATGGTAGTGGCTGGTTCAAATCCCAGGGCACAGTTTCGACTTTCCGGAGTCATAAGTATATTCAATATTCATACTAAATCACCTCGCTCTATGTATAACAGTTAAGGGAAACATCGTGAGGAAACCTAAATATCATAGCGATTTATAAGAATTTCTTTTGAGTGTAAAGTCCGCCAACCCGCATTATTCCACCACGCTGTTCATGTTGGACTATTTGGACCAATCCCTCATTGTATTGCCGATTGTAGAGGAGGTTGGTGCTTTGTGTGGAACGTAAATAGGCTGATACTATACAAATGTCTTTGTGCTTAAGCTACTAGCTATACCTACACGCAATAGCTAGGTATACCTGACCGGTTCGCCAGTACCTACAGTTACACCCGTCAGGTATGTTAGAAATATGATACAGTAATATATCGAGAGCTCAGAAGAGATTTACAAATTCTCGGTAGAAGACATGGCCTCGGCAGGGGCGAACGCAAGTCTCAACGCTGTAGCCTGTAGCGCTAAAAGGTTTAAGTATTGTTAGGATTCATGAAAAGAAGGATGTCCGTCACACATACTCAGTTTTCCCTGTATAGTTATAACTAAGTTAAGATGTAGGCTTTTTTTAAATAATAACACTTATGTTGAAACAGCCAGATGTGTATTTGCTTTAAAATTTCGATAATTTTGGCAATTTTTATAAATAACTGCAAATTGGGCAAAAAATATCGATATATCGAAATATCGATATTTTTTGGGTGATATATATCGATATATTTGAAAAATATCGATACGATAAATATCGATATTTTTTTTCCATTTGCCCATCCCTATTAAGATGGTAATTTTGGAATGCCTAAATTCAGCAGTGGACTGCCTGTGGCTGAAGCGAAGAAGTTACAACTGCGCAGGTATACCGACGACCAACCAATCAAATAAATAATCAAGAAGAATCGCCGTGTTCGATCTATGACGATAATTATTTGTGTGCTACACAAATTATGCATCTGGTCTGGTATTTTAATAAGGGCTAGGAATAAGTATTTGCATTACGTGTTATAATATGATGAATGGTTCATATAAGTTATATTCTGTATAAAACTTTGGGAGAGCCACATCCAGTATTAACTTTCCTTAGGTGAAGATGAATTAATCATAATCTTGGTTCATATTAAACAACGGGCGTAAATTGTCAATTTTCTACGTTTTTAAGTTAAGCCTTTTGTTACAAATGGAAGTAGGTTGGAAATCAAAGGAAACAATAAGACAAAAAATGTCATAAAATTCATATATTTCTTAATTCAGTCATAATACAATACATAAATAACAACATTGTATCACTTTTGCCAACAAAAAATACCCAATAATTTTAAATTTTCTTAAAACGCAACTTATGGACTAAATAACTTAAAAATTAATATTTTTGATCAAAAGGTCATGGAAAAAGTAATACAATGCTATTTACATGCTATACAGTCCTTAAATCTACGATGCTGATGGTGACAGCACCTGTGTCACCCCACTAGTATCCAATGACATCCTATTTGAGCTGACATGAGGCATATCATCTTCGTCTAACAACTCTCGCATCCTACGCTTATAAATCTCACTGTCGGGATTGTTTTCTTGGTTACGGCACCTGTCCAGTTTCTTTTCTATAATTCTGACCCTCTCTCGTGCAGGACTCTCCACCATTTTCACCAATGATCGTATTTTACGTACAGCCTCAATGAGTATTGCCAATTTATCAGGTCCGGCATCTCTAAACAACATTTCAGTCACATAACTATCTAGGTTTTCTTGTTCCTTACTAGCTGCGTGAAGTACTGCCGCTAAAGCTATCTGTGACGGTGCATAAAGCAAGCAGGCATCAGTCAAAAACACTTTTTCTAAGAACTCATCAATGCCTGACCTTAGTCTTTCTGGATTGGCCAATGTACAGCGTGTCTTTATGTCAATAAGAAAGCCTTCAACGGGTCTGAAAGGGTTGTGAATAGTTAAATGGTAGTTTAGTTGTTGCATTAGCAGTAATTCATTATTTAAGATAATATCTGACGCTTTATCCCTATCTCCTTTGATATTACCGACGAACTGGACTATGGACACGTTAAACTCCTCTACTTTGCACGCTAAATAGACGCAAGTAGCCAATATCTCCTTAGGGTGGTAGTCCATAGACGAATTGTACAGATAAAATCGCTTAAAGTAATGAAATGCTGTCCCGACTACACCTTTAGGCATTGGCGGGTTGAATCTCTTGCAGAACTCTTTCAAATGTAACTCATATTGTTTCAAGAGTAATCTTTCTTCCTCCGGTGATAGGAAAAAGTTGTAGCGTTGATATTCGTCGATGTGCGCCCCGTGTTTTGATATGTAATTGAGGTTGTGTTTTTCTCGAAGACGCGCCAGCTCACCTTCGTCGCTAAATGTCCAAAATTTTCTTTGTGAGCTTGTAGAGAACATTTTATATGAAAGCTGTTGTAAATACGATCCAAATTAAAATCTGGCAAATGTAAACGGTTCTGGAATTTCAAGCTTTAGCATGACATTGATTTGACAGTTTCGTTATCAGTTGTGACAGATTAGCTCATAAGTTGCCCCATTGTAAATTTGTAAAATTAGTGTTTAATTTTAATTTTATTAAAGTAACTCTAAACTGCATTACGGACTGTGCAATTTTTCAGATTTATCGTAAAGAATCCCTGAAATACTAGTAATCCCTATAATCACTTCTGTCTAAAACTACCGTATAAACTGGACATTTAAATAATTGCGTATGGTAACTATCGGCTGTCATACTCTAAGATAAATTTTATGCAGAATTAGTCATTGTCAATTGTATGTAAAAACTTTTGTTATTACGGAAAATACCATTAAAATATAAAAAAACTAGTTCAACAGAGTTTTGAATACTACTTGATATGATTATAGAGCAAAAATGAGGTAATATAAATTAAATATTTGAATATCATTGGTGTAGGAAATTATATCAAATTCTAACTCCCTAACTGTCAGTAATGGAACGTTAGAATCTTATATCTCTTTTACACACCACGACCTTACAATCGTGCCGTCTCATTCAAATTAACATTTGAGTCATCATCATAGAATCGCTGCTGATTGTCATAAATCCAAAAGAAATCAGACTATTTTTATAAAAATTAGATTTTGTGGTTGCCGTGCGGGAACAAAATGTCGCGACCGGGCGATAGACCTAACCAGGCGCAGACGTACAAGCTAGTAGTGGTTGGCGGCGGCGGTGTCGGCAAGAGTGCTATCACGATACAATTCATTCAGGTATTTACCACCGTATTTGGCTACGATACGCCTACGAGACAAGTGGTGCATAATTCTGTGCATTTCCGCCTAACTCGGCCTAGTTTCCGGCCTGGCTAGACACAGTTGTGTTCGCTGTGTGGTTCACACTTATAAATAGTATTAGTAAGTGTATGTCAAGGCTTAGGTTACGGAGACTCCGCCCAGTGGCGTCACGATCACGAAAAATATCAAAACAATCATCGAAAACCTCATTTTTGACTATTCAACCAACCCTTAATATCTGTACTCTATGGTCTTTCTTAAGTCTAA
The DNA here is from genome assembly GCA_023078785.2 of Hyles euphorbiae. Taxonomy (NCBI): domain Eukaryota; kingdom Metazoa; phylum Arthropoda; class Insecta; order Lepidoptera; family Sphingidae; genus Hyles; species Hyles euphorbiae. The sequence goes on from CM041035.1 coordinate 13,217,706, forward strand.
CATCAAAATTTCAGCCTTAAAAATTTTGGTACCAAAATATACTATTTGTTACCTTCAATGTAAAGGTCAACTAACATGATAATTAAGTATGTAAATATACTTCTGTAATTTACATAACTACTCAAGCAATCATTCACTGCCTTATTGTATTGCAACAGCTGATATTTAAATATATGTGTAAACAATAAACATTATTGTGATACTGCTGGTAAATTTATGGAAAGCTATTCATGCACTCTATATTGCATGTTACAAGCAGATAAATATCTAAGATTCATTATGTGCCATTAGCCCGCAGCATGTAATTAACTGCTATTTTCTATCATAAGTTTCACTGGAACTATCAATGGTAATTATATGAAAATTTCCTATGATGGGATTTTTAACAAAGTAAACATACTTTAAATTATTATACTGTGGAGCTTACAAAAACTGCATATTTGTTTAGAAGACTCATTGTGCGAGAACAATGGTCAAATTTCCATATTTAGGAATCAACTTATAGTACCAGTGAGAATGGAAATAGCAGTTTTATGTTAAGTATTTTATTTAGCTAACTAAGCTTAAATTCACATGTATATATGTCTTAGATGGACCATGCTTTATTAAAATTATGTTGGATAAAATCTCCAATTAAAACTCCAATCAAATTAATTGTCTAATTTCAAAATAGTTGTATATCATCAAAAATATTTTTAATCTATTAGTTGTATCACAAGGTCCTTGTAACATCTAAAACATAGTTAAATTGAAGAAGAGAGAAGAGATTAATGAAAGTGGGCAAAGTGAAAGTAGTATGTTAAGATCAAACAAAGGGGAGATTCATAGTCTCTGCCAACCCCTATGGGATATAGGAGTGTCATTTATGTATGTATATTTAAAAAATATATATTTTTCTTAAAAGGGACAATGACACTACTCTATCTTCCTTTTGTTACTGGTTAAAACTATGTGATAAGTGATAATAGATGCCTCAAAGACAACCTTGAGTGCAGCTTCTATTTAAATTGTCCATCCCACACAGCACCTTGAATGTATGTCATTCATAAAACTATGCAATTACATCATCAATACTCATGTATTCCTGGTAATGTGAGAAAAAATTGATGAAACCTGTATAGTCATTATTCTTATACTTGTTCAGGGATTCGGGGACATATATTTCATAGCTTTAAATACTACATTGTATCACCTCATAAACATCCCAAGGCAGGGCACAGGCCTCTTCTACAATGGAGAGACTTATGCCATATAGTCAACTGTGTTGGCCTAGGACAAGTTGGCTGACTTAAATTAAATCTCAAGTAATTTAGTTTACTCTTTGAAACCAAGTAATAGTCCAAGACACTAGTAAATAGAGAAATGGACTGGCATTCTTTGGACTTGGCAAAATTATTTTATGGAAATCTTAAGTATATAGGTTTCCTAAAATCTTTTTTAAATGCATTCCTTCACTATTAAATCATACAATACTTAACAATGCATGTATTATTTGTAAAATTTGATAATGTGTGTTTTGGTTTTGATCCTGCGATTGCGTTTCGCTATCCGGTCACCAATCGTATTAACACTCGCATTTAATAAAAAAAATAACACAAATGCAGTATTTTAGTAAGAGTAGACAAATTTATTACACATGTAAAAACTGCCAAACAGCAGTGTAATTTCACTGCTGTGTTTCGGTTTGAAGGTAATTGTAGCCAGAGTAACTATTAGACATATTGATTTAACATCTTACGTCTCAGGATGGCGAGCGCAGTGGAATCCCAAGCATTACTTTTTAATTCAAGTTGTTGTTTGGTTTTCCTACTGTCCGTGAGCGGTCTCATCGCTTACCAACACGCGAATGACAAGCTCGTCCCGCCATTCCATGAAATAAAAAAAAAACTGGGCTACAATTTAGCCTATTTATCTATAATTCAATATTTTACACAAACAACTTATAAATAAATTATATATTTATTACTTACAATATTTGTGGTCTGGAAATCCAAATGTTAGTCAGTATTTGTGTTTCCTGTCATTCACTAAGATTAATCAATAATTCTTGTTTGTGACAATTTGCTTTACTCATTCATAATTGACTGTCTAGTTGCGTAGTTGTAATACGTTACGATTACAATGCTGAGGTCTCGGGTTCAAATCCCCGGTCGGGCAGAATAATATTGGATTTTTCTATTCATTATCAGCCCGGAGTCAGGAATTTGTGGTCAATATGGAGATAGACTCGCCTACCATATCGTGGGACGGAACACACAAGGCGAAACGTGGGTGGCCTGGTATCGCCTCTGCCCATTTCTTCTGGAAAAAAGGCGTGAGATTATGTCTGTTATGTATGTTATTTATATTAGGATTGTATAAAACTGTTTGTTTTGTTATAGTGACCTTTATAATTATATTTATGTAGGCAGAGGTGTTACCAGTGCCACCCACAGATCGCAAGTTATTTCCGTCGAAAGATGTTGTAGAGGGCGGGCCTTTTGGTAAGCTGGGCAGAAGGCACAAAATGAAAAAAATATATTTGCCTTGACCATTGACATAAATATATGGACAGTGTTCCGACGTAAGTGGAGCGTTACTGAACTTAGTCGCCTCCCGCAACAATTTTGGAAATTCTTGCTTGTATTATGACAGAAAGTTGAATAAAAATAAAAATAATAATTCTCTTCACCGTTTAGACGAAATCTATTAAATTAATTTAACAAGTATTTATTTCAGCGCGATTTTCACGTCATCTTTTTGAAACTCCAAATATACTGAAGGGTCTATCGTTAGTTTTTTATCAATGGTCTCGCCAAAGAGTCGTATCCAACATGTCACAGTTTATAACCAAAACAAGTCAGAAACTAACTATGACTGTTAAATATTTTTAGCGCTCCTGAAGAAGTTAAATAAAATTATGTTGCTAAGGAGTATACGACAGTCAATGGTCTCATATTCGACGGAGTTAAAGACCGGGATAATTAATAAAGATCGAGTTTAAAAATCGCTCAAGAGGATAACACCAAAAAGAATGACTTCATATTTCTATATTTTGTTTTTCAGAGCTATTTCGTGACAGACTACGACCCGACGATCGAGGACAGTTACACAAAACAATGCGTCATCGACGATATTCCCGCCAAATTGGACAGTAAGTCACTAATTCCTATTATATTGATACACCGTGTTTATGAGAATAATGTCACGTATAGTCGCCTTATAGGTCTAGTACAGATGGCCTGTAGAATTCCAGGGGTTGGGTTGATACTTAGACAGGTAAAGCACGTGTAAATTCACGTGAAGAAACCTGCGGGCAATAGATAAGTTAACCACATTTTTGATGGTATATTAGACCAATCCGTACTACATTAATCAAATAATTACGTGTGTGTCCATCGGCGTAGCCACGGTGGGGCACTTGCTCCACCCTGTCCCATCTTAGCAGGCCGTCGTAATTGTATAGAATAGCTTGGGACTGCCGTCTGATGCCATTCGATACTCTGCTTGGACGGCATTTGCGCTTACCATCAGGCGCAGTGCTGTCATTATGCCAAGGCGGTGTAAAAAACATACATACATACAGGGTGATATTGACATAGGTATGGTATTTAATATAAACCACATGTTCCTAACTCCCCTAAGTTGCATTGCACCAAGTCGCGATTTTAGGTTTCAAGGCTTTGATCAACCCCTAAAGATATAGAGTCTTTTTACGGCTCCGGTAAGTTCCCGAACTGATTTGAAGTTCAGCTATGCGGTAAAAATATTCGTATATATGATGCCCAAAAATCGTGAAAAGTCAAATAACATTTTTTGCCAAAATATATTCATTTTATTTTTCAAATATATGTATAATGTCAAATGTGGAGACCGCGTCTTGGCAAGCGTAGTGTAGGACGCTCACCAGCTAGGTAGAATGACGATTTGCGAAAGGTCGCTGGCAGATGCTGGATGCGACAAGCCGAAGACAGGGTATGCAATATGGAGGAGGTCTATGTCCAGCAGTGGACAACAATTTAGGCTGATGATAATGATGATGTACAATGTCACCTGGGGTCAGTGGCGTGCCTAGGGTTCTGGACTAGGGCAAGCCCAATATTTTTTTAGTAACAATATGTATTGGTTCAAGAGCAAAATGGTATTAAGAAAGAAGAACGTATTCATCATGCGATAGAGGGCGAGCCTATGCGATGTAATTAAATAAAAATAGACCCCAGATTCGAATCCGGGACCTCAACTTTGCGCCATCGAGGCAGTCCCAGACCTACCACACGATCTATAAAAGATTAGGATAAAAACCAATAAAATAATAACTATCTTTATCACCGTTATGAAAAAATCTATTACAACAAGTTGTTTCGAAAAAATCTAATAGATGGCGCGATTTCCACGGCCATCTATTTAATATTGCCAAAATACTGAAGGGCCCATCATTAGTTTTAAATAGATGAATAAAACAAATGTGTAAGTTAAATTACTTTTGGGCATGCATACGTAACTTTATATTGTAATTATTTTGTAAATTAATAAACGGCACTACAATAGCACAAGTACGGCGTCGTGTTTAACTTCGCGGCCACAAATTATTGTTAATATATTCATGTTATGTTTTTGTGTATGCATGTGATTTTTTGATTCATCATGAGCTCTGAAAGGAAGCTAAGGAATATCTGAAAAACACTACGATTACTGTCTACGCGAGCATAATGTTTTGAAATCTCATCACATATTATGTATATGACGCATAAAGAGGTTTCTATACGCTGTTTACCGGAATTATGAAAATATATTAATGCATTCACATGTTTTTGTCAATTACTATAAAAGTACCAGTTAAATTATTTAAATCACTATAGCCGGAACAATTCCAAAAATTTAAGTACATCGTTGGAAAAAAAATATACAACACCGACAGTATAACTTATTAGTATGAGAACATCCAGCAATCTATGTAGTTATGTGCACTGATCTATAAAATTGTATTCTATAGTTTTCACTACTTTCGAGAAATACACAACAAATCAGGCGTAGGTTTTCGACCAGATACGAGTAGTTGTTTGTCTGCGAAATGTAATGAATTTACCTTTTCCTCGCCGATCAACACTTGCACAAACTTCAAACCATCACAAGGCACATTTTCACCCATTATTATACATAATAAACGTAAAATACTATAATGAAACAAAAACTAAACGTATATGTTCAGTTGTTACTGGTTAATCGTCCGCTCGAAAGACATAATAATGGGCCCTACTATATTCAACGAAACGAAGTTCGAAACTTCGGATGATCAAAGTTTATATACGATACGAATGTACCTACATATACTTATGGTCGTTATTGACTTATTGTCGTAACCATAAACTTATGGTTACGTTGTACGTTATAAAAATTCGAACTTTTACAAAGTAGATACATTCGTATCGTATATAAACTTCGATCGTCCGAAGTTTCGAACTTCGTTTCGGATTTATATAGTAGGGCCCAATAAGCGTGAAGGCCACAGGTCCTAAATTATGGACAATTCCAAATTAAGTATTCTAATATATTAATAAAAATATTTAAAACATCATAATACGGTCTCAAAAAATAACTATTTATTTTATATATTATCCAATATAACTTGTAGCAAAACATAAATATAATTCGATAAATTTGGATCTTAATATGACATGTCAAGTGCACAACTTCACTCCGCGAAGCCGGGCATTTTGCTTGGTATAAATTGCATAAAAAAATAGCTATATGTATAGGTACGTAGTGTCATGGTATAAGTATTTCACCCAAAGGTGCGACTGAGAGGGCAATATACGCCAGAAGCCAGGTAAAAGCACACGAGAGAGAAAAAGATAGATAATACTTTGGTGTGTTCCATCTTTTTAAGATATTGCGTCACGCGTTGATTTTGAATGAAATAATTTTATATTAGTTTTAGACCGCGGCGCTCGCTTAGGCGAGTTGCCGGTGGTTGCCGGGCGCGGCGCGGGTGCTCCGTCGCAGGCGCGGGGTCCATTATGGCGCGGTAAATTTAAAAATGATAGACGTTTTGCATTAAACGAATATATTTTATTTAAAGTACTGATTTGTCTTTAGGATTGAGTATATGCGTATTAAGTAAGGCAAGCCGGGCTTTTGGGCTTGTATGGAAGTACCGCCACTGCCTGGGGTAAATGAAATGAAATGAAATGAAAATATTTATTGAATCCATAAAATGTCATACACTATTTAGATTCAGTCACTTTTTTTCCACTACCACCCAGTTCACAAGGCTGTTTTCGCCAGAGAAGAACGGGCAAGAAACTCTAGCGTTGCTCTTTTCAAAATAAGTTTACAATACAGTGATCATACAGGAGTTGAAATTCAGAGCAATTCATAAATTATTCATAATAATAATTATATTGTACGGCTGAGTTAAGTGTGGTCGCCCTGACCGCGGAACCAGTATACACTGTTCAGCAAAAGCAATGAAAGGCAATAAAAAAAAATTAAAAAAAGAAAAAAACAAAGTAATTAATATTATCATTATAAGCAAATTAAGCAGACCAGTCTACACAAGCAGCACCCGATCACGAGTATGACGCATGTGCTAGCCATCGGTCTCCTCAACCGTGTTATAGGGAAGTGACCGACCCGGCACACGACGCCGCCGCAAGCACAGACCTTTAAGCGAGCATGACGTACTCAAATTGTCTACAACTATTGAGAATTAGGTATTGAGAAACATTTGGGTTAAATTAAGTAGCATGTGTCAATATCAATATTACCATGTAAAATCTTTCTGTTATATCAACTTTTTAGTAAATCTTTTGTCTCCTTAGTCCTAGACACGGCAGGTCAGGAGGAGTTCAGCGCGATGCGTGAGCAGTACATGCGCTCGGGCGAGGGTTTCCTGCTGGTGTTCTCAGTGGCGGACCACGCCAGCTTCGACGAGCTGTACAAGTTCCACAAGCAGATACTGCGCGTCAAGGATAGAGACGAGTTCCCCATGCTCATTGTTGGCAATAAGGCAGACTTGGAGATGCAGAGACTGGTTAGTATATTTGTGGGAAAATAGTAGGAAAAATTAATTTTAGTGGACATTATACATCTGTATCAACCCATATACATCCCACTGCAGGGCACGGGACTCCTCTACAATCGAAAGTACGATTGAGAGTGATTAGGCCACTATACGTGTGGTATGAAAATTCGATATCTATGCCGTATGTTACATGGTATAAACCATGTTACATGGTAATATCGATAGTCTTGTAGTCTAGTCTTGATTGATTAGATTTTCTGGAGTAATTCTCGTGGCAAAATTGAAAGGTTTAAAGAGCCTCAGGTTTACTTTACATTACAACACAGCATATTATGACTGCTATAGTTGTATCCGGCGTAAAGTATTTTTTGAATTCAGGTAGTCTATAATCCCAACCATACTATTCAATATAATACATCAGTAACATACATACTCGATAAATTGAATGTGTTGGAGGATGGTCGTTTTTCAATACCTGTCCTGTTCCATATTGAGGGACTGACAATATCTTACCACCAATTGTTTCCTCATTTGTATGAGTTTTGGACCACTTAAACTAGTGTAACAACTTATAGTCAAAACATGAGTAACAGCCTACGTGGCGCAATTGGTTAGACGCCGACTATGAAACGAGAGGCCGCGGGGGTCGATCCCCGCATAGAAACAAATATTTGTGTGAACCACAGGTATTTGTTTCCGGTCTGGGTGTTTGTGAGAAAGAAAAGTTTCCCGTAGTTCCTGATACCCACGACACAAGACTCAATCTTAGTGTGGGGTCATTACTATGTATGCGACCGTTGTGTGTATTTATTATTTTATTAATCTGCCCATAGGTTTCATTAGAAGAAGCGCAGTCGCTCTCCCGCCAACTTAAAGTGCCGTACATCGAGTGCAGTGCAAAAGCGCGCATGAACGTGGACCAAGCCTTCCACGAGCTGGTGAGGCTCGTGCGCCGCTTCCAAGAAGCCGAGCGAGTCAACATCAAGGCCGACTACAGGGGCGGCAAGAGGAAGAAATGCACCATCTTGTAACACTCAAGTAAAACTACCTCCGTAACTATCTCCAACCACCACACACAGATGGCGCTGTAACAAAAAAATTGTAGATAAAAAAATTGCCCATCGGTGCTGGTCTGGTTGGTTATTCTCTTTTCAACCACGTTTATTGTTTCTACCATTTTTTTCCGTAGGTTGTGTCGAACGGCCATATTTATTTTATATTTTTCTTTTTATAGACTTAAGATATTTATTTAACGATGTGCTAGTGTAAGAAGGCGCTTATCGCACTAAGTAATGGAATACCGATTTTGTACATTTGAACTGTGTATTCACAGTTAGTTACTGTACATAGTAGTCTCGAAACAGTACCGCGCACAAAGCCAAACAGTTATACATTTTTAAGCTCTCACGAGTAGAACAGACTGGGAAACAATATTATTCAAACGTAAGGTTTGTTAGTGGTTATTTAGTATTGGCAGATATGTATAAAGCTTCATTACTGAGACGACTTATTAAATATATTGGATAAATTACATTGAAAATACTCCTTCATGCTCAGAATAAAATTAAATTACCACTGGAATATAGATGGAGCCACTGACACATTCAGAATGAAATGAATTAAAAACGACACTTAAAAGGCTGATGGACGAGTTCTAACATGTATAATATTTTTAATAATGGTCATAAAATTCGACATTGACCTACATGTTGGGAGACAATTCAGAAATCAGCGTACTAGTGGCGCCTCTTTCCATGTTAATAGCATTATTATGTTTTATTTTAAACTTCGCACATCTTGGTAACTTCTAACTTGAATGGGATCAAGTTCTATTTCCAACTAATTTTTTTCCCCTCTTGGTCTTACTATTAAGATTAAGGATATCGTGATTATAAGGTGGAATACAATATTATATTTCAATGTTTGTTTACCATCTAAAACAAAAAAAAATTAAAAATAAAAATGTTGGTGGATAGAGATGCGCTAAATGTCTTATTTATTTCAATAGACTTATTTAATGGTTGAACATCTAATTACAAGAATAAAAATTAATAGGCTCAATTTTTTTGGGTTCTTTTATTGCCTTCATAAATCAAACTCCAACATAACATTAGAATATAATACCATCTTGCTATTTGTAATCACAATATCATTTATTCATTCTTGCAAAACAATTTGTAAGGAAAACGGAACGGAATTCAAAATGGCGACATGAAAAAGTCTTTGCGAGAGAAATTAAAAAAAAGTAAAACTTGTTCATCTAGAAACCAAATACTAATGTGTATAAAATATTTTTGTTACATATATATTATTATTTGTCGTTTGGTAATTATAGCTTAGGATAAGCTGTGTTACCTTTGAACAGATTGTTTTTTTTTTCATCCGAAACTTTTGTCTATGGTTTTGCTAATTTAAAAAAACAATGCAATCGAAAGATTTGAATTGAATTTGAATTTGCCGGAAGGCGGACCATGGCACCGGCCGGGATAACGCCAGGTAGAAGAAGAATGCAATCGAATCATAAGTGTTACCGTGGAATCAACTTTTTCACAGTTTTGATTAATTTAATTTGTCTCTTTCTGTAAAGTCACTGGTGTGGAATAATCAAATTCTGAACTGAAGATTGCTTTTCTTTGGTAACAGTGTAAGAAATTCAAAATATTAGCCAATATTGTAATTATTTCATGGAATACATTTTGTTAATTGCTAAAACTATCTGTTCAAATGTGACACAATGTTGTATGTGTATAAAAGTATGAATAATATTGGATGTAAGGATATATCGTATTAACAGTGCTTTCTGGTTGGTTTCCTGGCCGAGGAGACGAGAGCATAGACAATTTTGTATGTTAATTTTAAAAAAAGAATAGCAAGTAGAACTAATTCTGAAGGTTGGCAACACTTCCAACTCTTCTATTCCATAGATAATAAAGCAAGATCGCACAAAAAGTTCGTCAAGTACAGACTGAAGTATGGTTAAGTTATAATTTGCAGTTTATAAATTGACTTTCAGAATTAGTTCGTGTAAATAATATATTTTTTATATCGCAGTATTTGTTTTTTGAGCATTTTTTGCGAATTGTAGTCTGGTGCCGTCACACCAGCTGTTTTTATGATGTTTACATTTTTTTGTAATATAGATAGTGACTTGATATCGAGAGAATATTTCACATTTGTCTTGTTTTAACATATGAATCGAGTTTATGTTGTATAAAGGTATTTTGAAACATTTTATTTTAGAATTGTTCATATGTTAACGACATTGTCCATACAACAGTATTTTTTTGTGTTGTGAATTACACATCGGTGTTGTGTTTAAATGGAAATTAATATCACGTTTAAACTAGATAATGTAGTCTAGATATAGATATCAAATTGGGGATATCCGTAGGTATCCATTATTTTTAGTTTTTTTGTAATTTGACTACACTTTGCAATTGCTTCTACCTAAAATTATCACATTAGACTAAAAACTTAGTACATGCTGAAATTAAGACTATTTAAAACATCACCGATGTTGGAAGGTATATCTATAAATGTTGTTATTTTTTATCCACGTCACAATCTAATACCCGACTGATAAAAGAGCGGGAAAAATCCTCCATCTTGTTTTTTGTCACTGTCAGGAATTCGAGGAAGATTATTTCTTTTGTGGAAATGTTTTACAAATATTATGAAATATTTTGATTTAGTCGGGTTACTACCAGTGACTTAGTTTTTATATATATTTTTTATACGTTAATTTGATAAAATTTGCTTATTATAGCTTGCCGCTCGTTTATCCGCCGTCAATTTACCTTTAAATCAGAACTTGTACTATAACGTTACAGCAATATGCACATCTTGTTATACTAACTGATATATAAAATTAGCGAAACGAAAACGACAATTTTCGACAAAAATACCAGAACTACCATGGAATTTAGAAATCGATATTTTCATTACATAGCAAAATCTGTTTGATTTCGATGTTGTAGAATGAAAAATATCAGTTCGCAAAATAATGAAAACTTCGATTTCGAATAATACAATTAAAATACGTAGAAATGGTGAATTTGGGCAATTATTTACTGGCAGTAGACCATATCTTTTGTCTGAATTCGTTAGATCTTAACCTAAGTCTTACCGAATACCATCATAATTTATGATGTAATGGTTCACAGTTTTTATTAATAAGACGGAAATAATCATGGTACGAATATGACTAATTAAGGACGAATTCGGTGTTATTAGAAGTTTTGAATGTAATGTCCATTCCACATTATGCAATTTTGTTGGCAACTAAATTTTCTACACTTACTGGTTGGGTAAAATAAGATTTGGTTGCCAACCAAATAGTGTTGTGTGGAAAAGACTTAATTTAAGGGTAAAGCCAGCAGTCCACCGCAGGTGCAATAACGTAAGAAGAGCTTTAACTAAGGCGCTGTGTCGCCAATAACTGACTAAACAGCAAACTGTTGTCCAGCTAATATTATTGTATTTGTATAATAAATATATTGTAACATAGCCGCGTTTCATTTTATTTTTGTTTTCTTTGTTACACATTATGTATGTAATTTCCAATATAGGTATGCTTTTATCATTTCTTTAAGTAAACATGCTTCTGTATGAACACTTTTCAGCTATTAATATCGCAATCTTTCTCAGAAGTAAAAAGTACTAGGGGGTAAAGAATGAAGGAGGTTGCTGCGTTGAGAATTCTACTTACAATTCGATGTCTAGCTGCAATTATATATCCACCAGTGGTTACTTGCCCCCAACTAAAAATATTATGTGACCAACTCAGGGATTTTATAGAGGCGTTTTCAACCCATCACTGGACAAAGTGATAAAATTTTGCTTTAAGATATATAATATTTGTTGAGATTGGCAAATATATTATAACTTTCGTAATACTCCCGATACTCTTTAATTCTCCAGGAGGCTTATTTTCTAAATTTTTATTTCTTCCGTATGTGAATTGAACACACGCATGGCCTTATACATTAACAGTTATGAAACCTTTTTAAGATATCAGTCTCTTTCGAACAACTTTTGAATTCAGTTTGAGCGCAGGCAAAACATTCGATAACTAAAATAGGTTTTAAAAGTGTCTATGAATACGGTTCTTTAAAATGTAGAAATATATATATATTTTAAAGAAAACACAATATATACTCATGTTCAACGATCTTTATTACATTAATTTACAGTTTATAAATAACTACAGATATCTACTTCCTGGCGGCGATGGCGGCCAGGTCTGCGATGCAGCGGTCGATCGCCTGCTTCTCCTGGTCGGGGGTGATGGCCTTGGTCACGTTGGTGACTATCCAGTCCACCATGTTCTTCTGAGAGAGCCGGCGCTCCACGTTGGCCTTCTCCAGCTGGTAGTCTAGACGACGCTTCACCTGGAAACCGGAAGGAAAAGTTATTTAATAGGGTTTTATAAGAGTTAGGATTCCATCTGGATTGGTTTGATACCATCAGGAGGTTACTCTATGCTTTTGAAACGAAGTTCTAATTCGAGTTCGAATATGCCTAGGTACTCCACAAAATGTTCAAATCCTCTATCAAACGTCGTAACCATAGAGTGTAGGCATACAGCCATTCTCAATAATCTATCTATCTTTAACAAGAGATTTCATTAGATATTTAGATGCATTTTATGTTTCAGTTAACAAAGATAAAGAGGTAGAGATATGGTGCATAAATTTATAAATAGCTAGATAAGATGAATATATATGTCTATCTTTGTGTAATGAAGCGTACTTGTATTGTACTAATATAGTAATGGTAGTTATTTTAACCTCTTTTTAAAGATAGATAGGATATAGAGAACGGCCGATAGAGTGTATCATAGAGAATGGTATGGATTTTTAGAAGTGGAGAACTTATGAAATTATGTGGATGTCGAACATTCGAACAACGTTTTTGATCAGAGTAAACCCCTGGATGTAATGTAGGCAATGCTGGATTCAAAAAAGTATTAAGATATAGGCAAGATATCCAAAATTTTTTACATTCTTTCTTTTCTGGCTTTCCCTGAAATTTTCACAGACTTATGGTGAAAATTAAATCATCATCATCATCAATCATCAAAAGTTAATTACAACTAAGCACAGATAATCTCTTTGACCTATGTTATATAGATGTAATATGTATACAGTATTACCTCAGTGGTTCTGATTAATGATTAATTTTAAGCTCGGATAGGCAGTTAATTATTAAAGGCAGCTATTTACACTTAATAAAAAAATTATATATGATCTAAAATAGCGTTATAGTTAACAATTTAATTGCAATATAAACCCTTGGTTCAAGATTGCATTTTGAGACTGATTCTATAACATTAACTGCAACACACACATAGATTGGCATGTTTTTATTAAGATTTATAACATAGAGGGATTATTAGGGAGATACAAGATTTATAACAAACAGTTGCAAGTATTAATTAATTCCGTACCTCAAGGTAAGCCTGCATGAGTCTCTCCCTGTAAGCAGCCTCGAGCTGCAGCAGTACATTCTCCTTCTTGGCCTCGATGAGCAGCTCTTGTCCCTGCGCACGCCACTGGGCAGTCTTCTCATCCTGAATGGCATCCTCCAAACTCTTGATTGTTAGGGTGCGGCCTTCGTTCCAGCCCTCTTCAACTTTCTGTAATCAATAGTATTGGATTATTAAAAACTAGATTTTGCTTGTGGTTTTGCTAGCATGCTGAAGATAATTGAGGAATAGATTTCTCTAGATTTTCTATCAAGATTCCAGTCAAAACTGTTACTGGTATTCATATATTGATTTGCTTTTGATTCATATCAGTAGGCCATGTATTTTATCAGAATACTATTTTCTATTTCAGATGAAATGAATGTATTTATGAAATTATTTTTAAATTATTAATTGCACAAAATACATTGAAATAAAAGAACTGGTGCCATATGTTCCTTAACAAAATACATTCTGAGAGCAATTACTTGCAGCAAATTAATTTCTTGACAAAGATACTCAGTGGCGTATACGTTTTGTTCGCCATTAAAACATATTTACTTACGTAATACGCCGCCATACAGTTACGAGTACATTCTATTAACGTAATTATTTTCTATTGGATGGTGTATGACATGTAGCACTGCTTTAAAAGCCATTTATTATTAATTAATATGGATAAAGTGCCAAGCTCATCAAAGTGTAGGACAGTAAGCATAAATATTTATAACATTAGTTCAATAGTCAATATCATAATGTTTACATACTTCGACTTCCTTGTCCAACCAGGCAGAGATCTTAGGTCCAAACTTAGTAGTGGCGAAGTAGACCATCAGAGCCAGTGAGAGACCAGAGTAGTACTCATGCTCCATTACGTAGATCTCCTTGCTGCAGAGGTATGTGGCCAGACCCACACCGAAGGTGTATGGGCCAGTCACACCAGTTTTGGAGTGGAAGAATTGGAACCTGGAATTGATTTGAGGAACATTATTCTAATGTTGACTGAAATTAAATACAATGAACCATCTAACAGCAGCCCAAGGATACTTTGTAAGGACGTAAAATCAATAGTTTGGTAGCCATAAATGCTCATTGCTGAAGTCTTGTATCAAACTTTGTGTAATTTTTTTTTTTGTTTTAACTCCGTTAAGAACTGCTTAATAAGACTTCACATAAATTCTGTCATGAATTGATAATCAGATTCAGATAATTGATCCATTGATTTAATGTTAAGAAAAATATGTTCCCTAATTTATTATTTATAACAATCACCATATTCCTTGTATATGGGTCCAGAAAAAAAAACAATACTGAATGATCTCCATGAATGAGTCTTCTGAGATAAGGACTAATACAAATGTGATTTATTTGAAAAATCACAGGATTTAATGTTTGTGTAAATATACATTTGGCGAGACTTATAGCTTAAATTGCTTATTTGAGATATCTCACCATTCTTCAGGAATAAATCCAAGCCTGACTTTGCCAGGTTCTCCTCTCACAGGCCTGGGGAAGTTTTTCTCGTCTCTGACTCCAGAGACATCAGTGGCGGAAGTACGGGCAACCAG
This sequence comes from Hyles euphorbiae, assembly GCA_023078785.2. Classification (NCBI taxonomy): domain Eukaryota; kingdom Metazoa; phylum Arthropoda; class Insecta; order Lepidoptera; family Sphingidae; genus Hyles; species Hyles euphorbiae. The sequence goes on from CM041035.1 coordinate 13,232,743, forward strand.
TGCGGTGCATGGGGACTGTTTGGTCGCAGCTGAAAATATTAGTTATATAAGTTAGTTTTTGGTTTACTTAAAATGGATGTTCCCTTATTTTTTAAACATGAAACTGACATTTTAATGTATACTTTCAAGAAGCAACAGAAATAATAAATTACTTGGTCATTATTTCTTGAATAACATTGACAAGTTTGTAATTTCAAATCTAAGTAGTACTTAGATCAGGCATTTGGCTCTGAATGGCATATTGTGATACAAAAGACATCTGAATTAGTTCAAAGCATTAATTCTAAGCCTTTTTCTTTTTTTGATCAGTAAATGAATTCTTATCAGATAGTACACTGGGTACCACTCCATTAAAGGAATCTGAATGCAGGTTATTTTTTTTCTGTTTTCTTAAAACACGCTTAAAAACAAATGCAGAGCATAATTATTATTTTAAATTTAGAATGAATTACTTCACATGTTTTATTTTTTTGTAAAAATAAAAAGTATATGGCCAGAGACAGCCGTCAAATTGGTGATTACATAAACTCGCGTAACATCAGGGTTAAGGTTAAAATTATAATTTATTAATATTTTCTGAATTATGGAATACATATTAAGCAATAATACATACCTGAACGCAAAGCTACGCGCGATAACATTTTAAAGCGTGAATTTACCAATTTATTTCGAAAATAAGACAGTCCCACGGCAAAAGTACTTTGCGTTAGTGTTGCCCACAAATTGTAAAAGTATTACCTATTTTGAAAGACATATTTTTATTGATCAGCTGGTTAATAAAACTATAAAATACAGAAATTATTTACTATTTTGCCCATTATCACAATTACAACGATATAAAATAAAATATAAAAAATAGATTTTCTGGAACTGAAACAGTGACAACATTGTAAATAAGTTTAATAATTATTGCTACTGGTCACGCTCATGACTTCTTAAAATCAATACATCTCATACATTTTCTTTTGTGAGATAATTTGTGATCCTATCATCCATTGTTTTGAAATAAATTTCGTTTAATTCATACCAAACTTTAGACTGAGTTACTGAATTCACTTACAACTGAAATATTTCATCGCTACTTCATTAAAAATGGCTAATATTCAGTCAATTCGGAAACGTATGGTCAGTGTATTGATTTGTAATTAGACGTAAATCAGGCTTGCGGTTATTGATGTCGTTCGATATTTACTGCATAATTTTGTAATTGTTCTCTTAGATGATGGCAATTAAATAAATAAGATTTTTTGCTAATTACCGACTTCTGAACTGAATCTATTTAATATTTTTGAACGTAATATGAGCTGTCATATATCAAGGTCATTTTGTGATGTTTGTTGACGTGCGTGATAAGGGGAGAAGTTATTTTATGATTGTCGAAAAAGTGAAATATTCTCAAAAATGGGAATATTCGCATCCTGCTGTAGACCGTCAGCGTCAGATGTGATAACACCGGATGCTGTAAGTGTCTGTAGTTTTCATTTAAGGCGTTAGAAAGTTGCTCATGCGGATTAAATTACATTTAAACTTTCTTTTTACCTTTACTGCCTTTCAGTATGATAAACTTACACAATCTGTAGTTTGAAATCTTGTTCTCGATTACCTAAAGTAGATGACATCGTTTAAACTTACCCAACAACTTCATAAATTACTAATAAGAAAAGTAATTTATTCACTACACATACTAATTTTAATATGGTGCAATAGGAGACAAGACGTCGACAGCAAATCGAGGCGGCCGAGCGTCGTCGCGCTGAGGAGGAGGCGCGAGGGGTGAAGGATCCGGAGAGAGTGAAAAGGATGCAGCAGAAGAGCCAGGAAATAGAAAAACGGGAGCAGGAATTAGCTAAGGCAGGCGGTGCTACCCTGAAGGTATTGTTATATGTATTTTTATTTATGGTAGGATATTTGTGTTTGGATAGCATCAACCATATGAAGCTATTATGAACCTGTTTTAGTTTGTCACTTTATAGTTTCATCAATTTTTATCCTGATACTAAAAGCCTGGCATGATTGTTACATAAAACCATCATGTATCACCATCTTGTGGCTAGTTTATCTGCACTAAAATATACTTACTATCTTGGAAATGGTGACGGGTATTGCATAACATGTTTTTAACAACTAATTTATATTGAGCGTGGGTAGAAGGAATTTAAGCAGTGACTGCCTACACTAGTTTTGATGACATTGAAATTTTTCTTTTGAACATGAGAGCATAATCTTATAGTTAGTTTTTAGTTTTAGTGTTAGTTTGTAGTAATATTTCCTAAAGTATTATTCGTCTTTTTATTAATTGGTTTTATCGTTTTCGAGGGCAGGTTTTTTATTATTAATGTTTTTAATACTTGTATGTAAAAATGACTTAAATGACCACTTTTTTCATTCATCATTTCATTTTCATGTATATATCCTGTATAATTGTAAAAATTAAATTGAGTAATATTGAAGGACATTTTTTAAACTGGCATGGCTGAGTGAACATTATTGGACAAGACATGTATTTTACTAGGAGCGCCATTAGTACCCATTTAATTATCATACCTAGGAATAATTTAGACTTTGTTTTCTTTGATTTTGTAATTTTTGATACACTGGTTCTGGTTGGTACTGTATAAAGATTTATAGAAGTGGAATAAGTAAACGTAATATGTCAGGATCAATGGCAATTGATAATCACCCTACTCCTAAGGGGTTGAAGCATACAAATGATGTATATTATATGTATACATTTATATGTGCAAAAATGTACTTATTTGTTGTGTTTTCTTTCAGTGGACGGCAGACTGAGATCAGGCGCAAGGTGTGAGTACCCCAGCCAGTACGAGCACTGAAACAACTGAACAAAAATACGACAAGTATAAATACAAGAATTGAACAATTTCATTTCCTCGTATATCCTGTTATAATCACCATCTTCATATCAGTTATACAAGAGCTTAAAAAAACTGAAATGTATTTTTAAAATTGATCGAATTTTCTCAAATTGATGTAATTATACAAACTGTAATGCCTATTTTTCGTAGAGATCTGTCAGTTTTCTAAAATGGGGACCTAAACATTTGGTGCAGTTTTTTTTTTATTATTCAGTATGAGTTGGATAAAGGATTTTAATATGTTATTTAATATTTATTGGTATGCAAAATATGTTGTGTTGCAAGATGTTTTCTTATATGATTATGTTATAAAATGTACAAGTTTATTAAAAGACCATATTTTCTACACCATAGGTTTATCAGCAGGTTGAGCATGGACAATGGAGTTTTTCTCTATGGTACTTATATATTGATGTATTCGAAAAGTATTTTATTGTATGTGATGTTTTTAGTAGGCGTCTATCTCACATGTATATGAGATGTATTTGTAATATTAAGATGTGTAAGTGTAATATAATATCTTGATACATATACATGGGTTTATATTATAATTAAGATGAGTATAATATCTAAATAATAGAATTGTAGCCTTTTCAAATTCTGTGTAACTTAAAGCTTACAACTTGAATATTTGGTGCATATTAAATCTTTGCAGTTATTCAGCAGTCCTACCTACACTCGCACATCTAAAAAAATACGAGTTGTAAAGCTTAGAGTTTTTATAATAGAGAGAGAGAGAGTGCTGCCATATGCCATTTGTTTAGGTAGCCAAAAATATATTTTTTTAGTTTTGTTGATAGTTCTGCTATACTTATCAGTCAAAATTAAACTACTTATTTAACAACAAATCGCTATAAATTCCGTAAGTAACCGAAAGTATATTTAGTTAATATCCGACTGAAACAAGTTAGAGTGGGATTCAACAGCCCTAAACTTTTCTTGGTCAAATAATTCCTGTATGTTGGGCAACCTGTAAATGTCAGCCAATGGGAGGGCGGGAAAATGTGGCCAATTTTTAACTACGTTTATGAAATACCGGCACTCTCTCACTGTATTTAAATGTGAACTTTGTTTCGCTTCTGCGTGCTGTTGACCGAAATACCCGGTGGGACCATGTTACTGTTAGGTGTATGTATTATTATTTATTTTCCAAGCACACAGTATTTGCTTGCCATAGTAACAAAAACAAACCAAAGTATGTTCATATTACGTAAAATGTTTATTTGCAATCTAAGCAATAATTTCGATTCAATTTAAAAGCACATTCTACCATTGCATTCTACACAATATTTCTACATTTACGGATGTACGGCTACGATAGAACATTTTAATTATCGATACAGATATTTTCGTCCATAAAATAATTTCAAATACTTCTTCAGTTTAATTCAATTCCCCACTCTGTATACTGCGATGTTACAAACTAGAATGTCTTGACTCTTTCTTGAACTTAGCCATAATGAAATACTATAGTCCCATAGTCCCTATTATTTAGTCATAATAAATAGTGAGGATAAGAGTGACTCTTGAGCACAGGGTGAAATAAATAAGAAAACTAGCTGAAGCACACGAAGTCAGCAGTTTTTTTTTAACTTTTAATGTATGTATAGCTTTACTATATTTATTCAGCAATCGAAAAATGCCTAAGATTCATAAATTACAGTTTTCTTTTCAAATGTACGCTTTCTGCTTTCTCGGGTACCCATTAGAATTCGTACTTATGTGGAAAGAATATAATGTACATAATATATAAGTAATACTTATTGTAATTTCGTGTTCTTCACAGACCTAGAAGAGAACTGTTTTTTCTCTTTGCATGGTAGTTCAAACGTGGAATATGTTGTGTAATACTTACCTTAAAATTATTTAATAATATGCATACATAAATGTTAAAATATAATAAATGTATGATATACATATTTTTGAAAATATAATTGGTATTGAAATAAATTGTCAGATTTTAGAATGAGCATATTCTATTATACCTATATAATGTGATTATGCCGTAATTTGATCGCTGAAGTCTAATAGAAATGTTATCACGACACTGATTTCCGATTTTTGATGTTGTTTATTCATAAATATGTATTATAAAAATGAATGTTGTTTGTAATAAATGTGTCACCGCCAAAATGTATTTATTTTCACCATTTTATTCTAACGGCGTTTACAGTGAAGTTTTCGGTTTCATTTCCAGGTCGAGCGCTATACTTAGTGTTTTTTTTTAATTCAAATAATGGCGAGACGAGCGTGCCGTTCGCCTGATGGTAAGCGATACGACAGCTCATAAACAGTAGCAGAACCAAACAACAACTTGAATTACAAAGGAATATTTGATCATTGCGCTCGCCATCCTGAGACATAAGATGTTAAGTCTCTATATGTCCAGTAGTTACTCTGGCTACAATGTCCTTCAATCCGAAACACAACATTGCATTTACACTGTAGTTTGGCGGGACATTGCGGTGGTACCTACCCAGGCGACCTCTCACATATGAGAGACCTACCACCAGTAAATACTTCGTGATAATGATTCCAGATTTAATATCTTGTACGAGTTGCTAGGCTCATGGCAATAGGCGCAAAGTATATCTTGAATCTAAAATAAGCTCGGCAAACCGTGGAATGTGGATGGCACAATTGGTCCCTCTTCTTTTTCGGCGATATCTACACGCGCGGCGCGGTGTGGGCTTTTGTATGTAGGTACCTACTATTTTTTTTATTCTATATAGTCAGTATTTAGTAACTGGATAATCATCAGTAAGGAATTTTATATTATTAATGTTGGATTTGACAACAAATACATACCTATACTTAGTTTAGTATTCTGTGCCTATAATACCTATTTGAGTAATATGTTGAGAGCCACTGGGCACTGGCCACTCTCTCTCACTGAATTGAGTTATCGATGCAATTAAAGTGGTAGGTATGTATAGCCATAAACCAAATAAGAAACAAAATAAATTAAAGCGGATTTGCAGGGTTCAGAAGAATAACTGATGAAATAAGAAATTACAAAATGTAACGTTTCGAAATTGCAAAATTATCCTTTTCTTTTAAATAAGGTCATTTTCATCAAACTGAAATTGTAAATAAAAATGAAATTGCTACAAAAGAACCCTTATGTTGTATAGACATATAATATACTTTTGCAACCTGAGGATAAAGCGAAATATTTACATTTCCTCTTAGTTATAATTGACCTAATTGAATAATTAAACGTATATAAGCTTTATGTTGATTTTGACAATCACCTGTTTGTGAATTTTGTATTTTGTCAAGTGTGTGGTCAAGTGTCAAATCCGGCGTTGTGGTGTATAGTGATAAAAAGTTTATTTATCATTGTTTTGTATATAAAGACACAATGTCCGACGCTCGAGACGGAGATAAGAAGGTAATAAGAACGTTTATCTCTACAACCAACGTAGTCGCGGTGTGTTATCTTCATAATAACAGTAGTTCACATGTATTTATATATTCTGACCTTGGCGCGGATTAGAGGTCGGATGTGGGTCGTTAAATTAATATTTTAGATCCTACAGCAAGGCTTGACATGATGTTTCTCGGATTATTTTGAAATGATTTTATCAATACGATACTTATCAAATCTTAATTATTAATCCCACAATTTGTGTCACATTAAAATTCACAAATTGAATATTTTCATTTCATCATTAATCAATAATGAAGATTTTTTTAGTTATCACACCACCGGCTTTAAGTTATGGACTTACAGGTTAAACATTGCAGTTTTATGGATTTAAAATTACGGATGTGTATTTCAGATTTTGACACTAATCCACTTTTTTTAATATAGATGCAAAGGTCCGACTTTTTTCCACCTACACTTATTCTTCTAATAAGGTTCTATCACTGCGGAGCTTGCTACAACTTAGCTATTAATGTATAATGCTTGATAATTACATATTGCAGGCTGATGATACAAGGCTGAAGCCAGCGGTAAGCTTTACTTTCAAGTAGTAACTGTGTAGACAATTGGTATACTAATATTGCATGGTATTTGTATTAGAGAAAAGTAGTTGTAATTAATGTGGGTGGATTTTTTTAGAGTAGATTAGTTGTAAATAATTAAAATAAAAATTAAAAATTCTACTTATCTGAATATTAATTGACATGTTTTGAATTTTATTAAATATCTATTTTAGTTAGATGTACGGAAACTATTTAATATACTTATTATATTATCATTTTTACATTATATTGACTAGTATTTTGTAAATAAACCAAAAAAAAAACTTTGGTAATTGAGTTTTTAGTGATATAAAATATTATTACAAATACTGTTACAAATAGTATCATGTGTAAAAAAAAATACCACTATCACAAGAAATAATGTCTCCTACTTTTGAACTCGTAGTTGGTATCAAAGTCCCTACTTTTTATGCAATAGGTACTTACCTGTAAAAATAAATATGCAATTGATATTAAAGAGCATATTTCCAGCTCATAGTCAAGCAGCACATAATCAAAATAGTAATTGTTCAATTTATTTGTGCTTTTATAAAAAAGCTGTTGTTTAAAAAATGCACAAAATAGGTTCAATTTTTTTTGTAAACCAATATCAACATTATTATCTCAGTTACTAATATTATAGCTTTGCACCATTTTATGGATGAAATGAATTCCAATCCATCTAAAGACCAATCTGGAAAATAAACCACTGGAAGGAAACATTTAGAACTTGGGCATATCAACAATAACTTCAGCTGATTGGTCTATTTTGCAATCCATACTCAGATAGACAACAAAATTGTTTTTTATTTTGGCAGTTAGCTGTTAGTATTATTTGAGTAGTTTGTCTGATTATTGTTTATCTTTTACAGCACACTACATACAATAAAATAGGTTTATTATTTTAATTGCTTCAAGTTGATTGATTTTATAAGTGTTTTATCACTTATTAGCAACTTGATATACACATATCTTTTTGAGTCCAGTATCAGATTCATACTATTTAATGTATTGTTTTATATATATTTTTTCAATTTCTATCTGACTATCAGTCAGGCCTGGCTACGCCCGGGTGCAGATAGATTTTGAGTCCAGTCCACTGCAACAACATATTATTTTGCGTACTAACTATATTTTCGGCGCGCCGTTGACTATACTTCCCGTCCCGTTATATACGGTTTATATCCCTTCTCATTCATCCCATGATGAAAACCATGCAATCCTGTCCTCTCCTATCCCGTGCCAACAATTCGAATTTAAAAGAGTACCAAATATTTATATTTGAATTCCTTAATTATCCAACGGGAACACTACATTTTTTCGGGATAAAGAGTTGCCTATGTGTTAATCCAGAGTGTTATCTATCCCTATACTAAATTTCATCAAAATCGGTTACGCCGTTTTTGCGTGAAAGAATAACAAACATCCATACATCCATACTCACAAACTTACCTTTATAATATTAGTAAGGATATTTAAGAGAAAGTAAAACACAGTATAATTAGTCTCACAAAATCAATTGCTTGGTTTGTCTGTGAGTACATAGTGGTGTTCGACATATATTGCGAGTTTTATATGACATATAGTACATACGTTAATTGTGTTTTACATACATATACATATATATTTATACTGCTTCCCCCGTGCTGAATTTCATTTTCTTGTAGTTAGATTATAATCTTATTCTATAGCTGTGACAGCCTCCGTGGCGCAGTTGATTAAGTGCGGGCTGTGAAACATGAGGCCGATCCCCGCACCGAGAAAAATATTTGTGTGATCCACAAGTATTTGTTTCGGGTTTGGGTGTTTGTGATACCGAAAAGTCTCTCGTAGTTTCTCATTCCATGAGATGACATAAGTCTCTCTCTTAGTGCGGGGTCATAGTACAGTCAACGAAGCATTTTTTCCTGCATAATTTGCCAGGAGTTTTTTGTTTTCATGAAGAGGTGGCATATGACCCCACTAAGTTAAAAACCCAAAATACTTACAAAAATGGCGTCCGCTAGAGCCGCCATTTTGGAAAACGCGTTTGAAGCCATATCTCCGGAACCGTCCACTTTAGGCCCATCATGCTGAGGACCTTTTTTGTAGATAATTAAATTTCTAATCATTTTTGTTCAATAATTTTTTTTGTACCATTTACCGTTCGCGATTTACAAGGTCATTAATATTCGTTTCTTGCCTTTTTGCCCATATCTCTGTTAATAATTGTTTAAACAAAAAACTGTTAATGACTAAACTTTTAAATCAATAAATTATTAATTAACAACTTTTCACCCATACTTTTTTTCTCTAAAATCAATATTTTAGAAGTTATCGCGCGTTGAATGGTGTACTACCGAATCAAGGTCAATGGAAACGAAGGATGCATAGCGTAATTATGAAATCCAATGATTTCTCCATGATTATCACGTAATTAATTAAATACTGATGGCATAAGGGAACAAAGCAATGAGGAAATAGTAAATTTTGTTAAAAATCCATGTAAAATTTATTGTAAAAAAGGTATAAAATGAAAATTAATAACATTGTAAATCGCGAACGGTTAATGGTACAAAAAAAATTATTGAACAAAAAAGATGGGAAATTTAATTATCTACAAGAAAGGTCCTTAGCATGATGGGCCTAAAGTGGACGGTTCCGGAGATATGGCTTCAAACGCGTTTTCCAAAATGGCGGCTCTAGCGGACGCCATTTTTGTAAGTATTTTGGGTTTTTAACTTAGTGGGATCATATGCCACCTCTTCATGAAAACAAAAAACTCCTGGCAAATTATGCATTGCGGACAAGAGTAAACCGTTGCTTCGTTGCCTATCTACTATCAGGACTATGTATAGGACTGTTGGATTTATCTATTTATTTAAAAGTTAAAAAAATCGTGAAATAGCTTGATCCGCCGTACAGAATCAAATTGAAAGAGACAATTATCATAAAAATTATGTATTGCGATGTGGCACCATAGGCTAAAGGTGGTCAAAATTCCAAAAGGAAAAAAAAAGATACTGAATAGCCACCAGCTTACTGCATAGTACATATAAACAAAGGATTTTTTAATTCCATAAATTGTTACAAAATGCTACAAATAATAAAAACAAATATGCGTAACGCAGTAATACTTTACGAATAAACGGAATACCTACAATAACAGCATTGGCTATTAAACTTCAATTACCTGCAATTGGTATTCATTTATTTAACATGGGCATGTTATGTTTCAATTTATTTCATGTCCATTTGATCTGTGGACCTAGTTGTTCCAATGGCGCAGTACATTAAGCTGGCTCTAGCAAGAGGCCTAATATCAAGACTTGCTCGTAGGAGTGGCATACATTTAATAAATAAACAATAAGTACACACAACGACTGTTGGGTTATACATAGTACATACATTCATACATACCACCTGACCCCACATTAAGATCGAGTCTTGTGTCGTGGATATCAGAAACTACGAGAGACTTTTCGGTCTCACAAACACCAGATTCGAAACAATTATCTGTGGTTCACAAAATATTTGTTTCGGGCGGGGATCGAATCCCCTGCCTCTCGTTTCGCAGCCGGCACCTATTCAGTTTTGCCACGGAGTCTGTCGGGACTTGATTTGTTTAGGACTGGATGTTACCATTGTAAAGTCAATCGTAGTTTCTGGTAGAAAATACGTGTATCTAATAGCCAACTGAGGATTATGTGTGTGAATATTGGATTATTATTATGTCCATAAGCACCATGTACACGGGCAGTGGCGGCGTAAGGTAGGTTGGCACCCGGGGCGGTTTTGTATTGAGCACCCCTACATAAACATAACACCCAATACTAAACAATCCTACACCGGATATATCGTGCACTTATCAAATCTGACTTTTATCGGAGGAAAGCTATTGTGCTCTTCTTTGGGTGGCACGGAGGCGGCTGGAACTGTATGTTAGTGTCACTGGCCTTCCAGCCTGGCACGTTAGGGATGTTTTGGCCGAGCCGGGTCCCTCACAAAACCTCCGCTAGCATACCGACTAAATTCGTTGGATGACCGTCACACGCATTATGGGCGGCTCCAAACATCACAAGGCGAGAAGCGCATGGCCTCAGGGTCCTATAGAAAATCATTACTGGATGTTTTTTTTTTAATTCTTGCCCGGCATTACAGCCGCATTGCGCCTGATGGTGAGCGCAAATGCCGCCCAGGCAGAGTATCCATTGGTATCGGACGGCAGTCCCATGCCAATAGATAATAATAATAATAATAATTTATTTCCAAAAAAGAATGTACATACATTGTTTACAGTCAGTAAATAAGTTTACAGGTAATGTTAATTGTTGCACATCATCAAAGGAATATTAACCCTGTCTCTTAAACTAGGACTTGCCTGTATCTTATCTTGCCTGTATATACAATTATGCCGGCCTGCAAAGATGCCTTTTCACACTATGGCGGAAAGACCCAGGATTATAGGAAGGAGGGAACACGTGAGACGGCAAACAATTCCACAGCCTGACGGTGCGGCACAAAAAATAATTTCAGAACCGTTTGGTTCGCGCCGGGATGGTGTGGACCATCAAGCTATGGCTTCGCAAGCCAGCACGCGTGGTTCTGGTTAGGAATGGAGTGGAGGGGATCAAGTTGAACAATTCCTCAGAGCATTCACCGTGATACAGGCGGTAGAACACGCTTAGAGAGGCGACATCCCTCCGGAGATGTAGCGACTCTAAGTTGCTCGTAACGTCTGCATCATTCACAATGCGGATGGCCAGCCGCTGCAATCCATCCAAGGCATCGAACAGGTACTGGGCGGATCCATCCCAGAGGTGCGAACAGTACTCCATACCCGGCCGGACCTGCGCTTTATACAAGCGACAAAGCTGACCGGGCGTGAAGAACCGACGCACCCTGTTCAGGACTCCAACCCTGCGTGATGTGGCAGATATTACGCCCTCTATGTGATTCCTTGGATTGAGATCACAGCGGATATCCACATCAAGGATACTCAGGTCATTCCGCACTGAGAGGGGAGCACCCTGAAGAATGGGGAGGGGGGAGAACGGGGATTTTTTGCACGTGAACGCACACACCTGGGTTTTCTTGGCATTGAACTCAACCATATTCCTGGAACCCCATGTAGAAATGAGATCCAAGGTCCGGTTGAGCTCAATGACAAGATCTTCGCGTCCCTTCACAGTTTCGACTCGGCAACCCGGAGGCCCGCAGTGGTATCGCCCATGGACCGTGCTGTCATCTGCATAGCAATGAATGTTGCCAAGCGACAACATGTCATTGATATGCAGAATAAACAAGGCGGGGGACAGCACCGAGCCCTGTGGAACTCCGGCATTTACCGACATGAGCGCCGAAGCGTGTCCGTCGACGACTACACTTATTCTACGCCCGTGCAGAAAGCCGGAAATCCACGAACACAGGTTGCTGGGCAGACCGTATGCCGGATTTCTTCTTTTGAAGGGTGCGACTGTTTCAAAACGCGGCGCCAGTTAAAGATGTTTAGGTCGTCTACGTCAAAGATGAGGCCATGCGCCTTGTCGCTCATATCCAAGTTGCTGTAGGTAAGGGCGCACCGCCCCCTGCACAGTATGCCAAGCCCAGCGTAATGTCGCCTCTTATGACGGTTAGGTAATACCGTGGCGAAATTCTCATATTCTACGACAGGGTAGAGGCGCCGCAGCGGTTCATTCATTTATTGCCCGGCAACCCTTTTGTGCAGGTGGCAGTGAGCGGGATCGTTCACCTCGCGATCCCGTCTCGTGCTATTCTTCTACGAGATCACGATCTCGCAGAACGAGAGTTTTGCTTGCCAAGCCTTGCCAATCTCGACCATCGAGGGCATCACGACCGAGAGCAAGAGGTCTACTCTGGCGGCTGCATGAAGTATTCTGCGCTCGTCACCCCAGAGTGGGCACTCCGAAAGAGTGTGTTTTTTCACAATGATGGCACACAGCGGAAAGAAACCGTAAAAGGCCATCGATCGCACAACTCCCGCGTACAGCCTCTGGTAAGGGGTGCCAGAATCTTCGCAGTTGAGTTGGTTAGACCAGGACCTCCCGAAACTGAACCCTTAAGAAATTATATTTTTTTTACGATTCCCTCAGACCAGCCCCTAATAATAGATTATCAGAAAAACTCTTCATTTTAATTAGAAAAGAAAGAAATTTATTTTACTTTTGGTTAACTGATAATGGGAAGAATGTGCTTGCTTTTCTGAGCAAAGCTTCCCAAAATGGGGCTCCAGTTTGGCTCACTCGACTCGATCGCCCCTGGGATAATGCTGCGACTCCCCAGGCCTTCGTGACGCTTAGTTTGGGAAGCCCTAGGCTAGAGAATGCGTCTGCTGCCTTGACTAGTTTCGATCTTAGGCTCATGGCAGGACATGAACATTCCACCGACTATACAAGACAACTCTACCATACTTCACCAGGAGATGATAGAGACCTCCACGCCATCAACTGTGATGTGGGCCCCTGCAAGTGGCTCCTAGACTCGTGCAAGCGGATAATCTCAAATTTATCCGCTACGAGGCCCAGCTACCGAATTTGGCACCCCCTGGTGCTTGGTACCCGGGGCGGACCGCCCCCCCCGCCCCCCCTTTACGCCGCCACTGTACACGGGGACAGTTTCTAGCCTTAAAGAAGCAATTATCGTAAGGATATTAAAATGTTGCATCGTGTAAACATTATATCGGGCGATAAACTCGCGAGAAACTCCGTGTAAACGGGCTATTTATTTCATAGTCATGTAAGGCTTACGGGGCAACGGGCCTCCTCTACAATCGAGAATTTTATTGACAAAGCATAGATCTGAGTTCACTACCCTAGGCTATTGTCGGTTGGTTGAAAGGTTTATAATCGTAGCGATTAGCTCTCTGCTTATCCTTCAGGACACACGCGTGACTGTACGTATGTCTATGCTCAAAATAAAGTTAATCTGCATATTTTGTTATTATCATGGTAATTTGCACGACAATCTAGATCGTAAAGACTTATTCTTTCTTTATAATAAGAATGATGATGTAAAAATGTAATGTATTACCATTTTATATATTAGTGACTTAGCGACAACTTTGATATAAAAGAAAATTAAAGTCCATATAGTTAATATGACGCAAGTGGATAATATATCATCTGTCTATTAAACGGTACGGTTACAAAGCTGAGGTCTCGGGTTCGAATCCCGGGTCGGACAAAGTGACATTGGGTTGTTTTATGAATTATCTTTCTGGAGTCAGGAATTTGTGCCCGATATGGCGATAGGCTCGCTATCACATCGTGGGATAGAATATACAAGGCGAAATGTGAGTGTCTTGGCACCTCTGCCTACCCCTTCTGGAAAAAAAGGCGTGAGATGTTTATGGGCTTAAGATGAGTTGGGTGCTAATGAACATAGCTTAGTTGATTGCGAAGAAAATTGATACATCGGTGCATAATGTCACGCTTGTGTCCAACGGGGGTGGACAAAGAAGTGCAGAATCCAGAAATGTATAAAATGACTGTATTCCCATGCGTGCATTTCAATCTAAGTATATCTTCTGTACATACATACATATAAATAATACGTAACTGATCGATGACTGTACATGGAAGATAATTGGAAAAAACTATTATGCACGTATTAGAACCCAAAACAATCATTTTTACAATTTTTGTCTGTTTGTCTGCGGGGTTGTGCACTATGATCTTAGAAATAAGTACTTAGAACCCTATGAACTAGTACTAGTGCATAGGGTTCTTTTTATCGAAACCGAAAACGTAGTGACTCCGTGGGATGAGCAATCCGAAATAAAATGTATAGTATTAAACCAAAATTAGTCAGTGTTTTATTAGTCTCGTCTGCTCAACGGCTTAGGAAAACAATGAAAGCAAGTATCCTTTAGAGCTCACTCTCTCAAAGAAGTTAAGTGCTACACCCAAGTATTTTACTTTGTACGGCTTCTCAAATATTATGTGATACAAAATCTTCGAACGTAGGCTTACAGATGATGCAAGCGTTAACACGCTGGCATCATCTGAAAACTCTATATCAACTAGATAACTCTAGTTGAGTTAGCCAATTTTAAACGATTACTGTAATTGGACAACAGAGGACGAAATATCGACCTCCTGGCCTTTTCGATTAATAAAACAGTTTTTACTTCAGAAAAAAAAAATATGGCATACCAAATAGCCTAGTTGCTTCTAATTGCACGCTTTCCTATTTGATTGAGGGAATGATAAATATATTAGAAACTTTAATTAAGTTGATCTAAACGTAAGTAATTATAAGTAGTTCAAAGACCATTGTAATGATAAGCTATCAACTCTAACTATATTTATATGTAGTTGCGTCGTGATAGTTCAGTAGTCGGCCATTGCAGCATCTGGCTGTAGCGCGCATTCCCGCCAAATCGTAATTTGAAATAAGAACGCGTGTGTCAGCATTTTTAATAGAAAAAAGTGTATTTTACAATAATTAAGCTATGGATATTTTGAGCAAGGTATTTTTCTGTGTTTCTAATTTTTTTCTTGAACGAAATAGGTGTAAGGTCAGAGGATTCGTAACAGATAAAAAGTTTATTTACAAATGGAATTATGAATACATTTAGATTAATAATTTTCCATAAAATTGTGCATATTGTACGTTTTCACATCAAATAGGATATTTTATAGCAGTATATTGTTTGATTAAGATTTGTATGCATTTCAATACTTGCAATGTTAATATAGTTAACATAATATATCTTAACGTCGTGTCATATTAAATATATATTTACACAAAAATATTATTTTGTTATATATTATGTAGACTGAATTTATTCTGCATATAAAATACAGTATTAACGATTTAAAAAAATATATAAATCGATGAAACTTATAAAAAATTGCATATAAAATAAACGTCAAAAATTAAATTGATATTGTTTTACAGTTACATTTTATTTGATGGCGGCTGATGTTATATTCATTATTCTTATGACATATTTCTGTAACATTATTGAAAAAACTAACGTTCATTTGGGATAAGAGTTATTGTTATTATAACGATAAAATATTTTTATACAAAACAGCTGAGCCAATTTTGATAAGTTTTGTGGAAACGAAGTCTATGTCATGGCGATAAGGTCTTCATTATCTCATTATAGAACGGAAGAATGCTAGTTCAATTGCATTTGGACATAATCATTTAAATGCTGGATGAGAGTCACTGTTTAAAAAACAGTGATACCAAAAATAAATTGATATAAATAAATATTTTAATAATTGTTCAATATAATGACAGCCTCCGTGGCGGAGCTGGTTAGACGCTGACTGTGAAACGGGAGGCCTCGGGTTCGATCCCCGCACCGTAACGAATATTTGTGTGATCCACAGGTATTTGTTTCGGGTCTGGGTGTTTGTGAGACCGAAAAGTCTCTCGTAGTTCCTGATACCCACGACACGACTCATCTTAATGTGGGGTTACAACTATGTGTGTGATTGTTGGGTGTATTTATTTATTTAAATTACAAAAATAAAACATGTGTAATGGTATATTAAAAATAGAAAAAAAAATAAAGTGCGTGGTGGCCTGTTGGTAAACGGACTAGTCGCGACTGCCAACATGTTCACGGTGGTCGCGAGTTCGAATCCCAGCGCACACATCTGACTTTTCGGAGTCATGTGTGTATTGATAGTCAATCACCACGCACTAAAACGGTGAAGGAAAACATCGTGAGGAAACCTGCATACCATAGCGATTCATAAGAATTTCTATGGTATGTAAGTCTGCCAACCCGCACGCACTAGGCCAGCGTGGTGGACTATATGGCCTAACAACTCTCAATCGTATTCTCGGTTGTAGAGTAGGCCCGTGCCCTGCAGTGGGACGTATATGGGCTGATACAGAATGGTATATTATATGAAAATTAATTATTTAATTAATTAACATTATAATGGCTTGTGCTATATTTAATAATAGTTCTGTCCTTGGTTAATAAAGGAATATGCAGATGTATTTTCTTTAAAGATTCATTTGTTTAAACAGTTGTTCTTGTAATAATAAGGCGTTTGTAATGTAGTTTATGCGTAATTTTCTCCATGCACGATCTTTTGGATTTAGATCTCCTGTACGTATATAAAACCTACACGACATTGGTCGTTATATTATATTTTTTATAATAATAGGAGAAGGAAAGGAATGCCTTTGCTTTGCAGTGGGACTGTATAGGTTGGGAAAAAAAGTATAGGAAAGTTCTAACTTATTTATGATAAGAAAATTTGCTATGATAAATGAAATGCCTTGTGGCGCAGTTGATAAAATTCGGCTGTTGAACAATAGGCAGTGAGTTCGATCTCCGTGTCAAAAGATTTTTTTGTCGTATTCACGAATATTTATTAGCATAATCTTCCTTTCGTCCTAGTTCATATGTTACCTACAGAAACACTGTACACACACAAAACAGAAAACTTTTTGCAGAGGTCATATTAAGAGCACATGTAGTTCGTTGAATTTATTTCCGGCACAATATGTGTTAGATTCAATTTAATTTAAAACATAAGATTTATGGAAAGGAATATCGCCATGATTAGCGCAAGTACAAAAAATAAATGCCCGACCGGGGATTGAATCTATGATAGCAGTTCCATAACCCACCCGCGAGACCAACATGACAACATTATTCATCAGTTCATTGTAGTATTGATAATCAACATTAAATTGTTATCAACATTAGTGTAACAACATTGATATTGTAGATGTCTGTAAACATTATCAGGTGATAAATAAATCTATACTATTAATATTATAAAGCTGCAGAGTTTGTTTGAACGCGCTAATCTCTGGAACTACTGGTCCGATTTGAACGATTCTTTCAGAGTTGGGTAGTCCATTTATCGAGGAAGGCTATAGGCTATATATCATCACGCTATGCTATATATAGGAGGGAAGCAGTAGACATTTCTAGCAAATACGAGGAAATTTTATTCGTTTTTCGTGGTCCGACCGTTCGATATTCTAAACTGATAGTCGGAATTGAAAATTTTGACCGCCACTTTGAAACGTGTATCTGCACCCGGGCAAAGCCGGGCCCGACCCCTAGTATCAAAATAAATATGATTCAGTGATTAAATAATATAAATAAATACACCAAACACATACATAGCCCTGTCCCACACTAAGATCGAGTCTAGTGTTGTAAGTATCTGGAACTGCGAGATATTTTTTGGGCTCGCAAACACCCAGACCCGAAACAAATATCTATGGATTGGATTGGCGGATATTACATACCATAGAAATTCTTAGAAACTGCTACGGTTTGCAGGATTCCTCACGATGTTTTCCTTCACAGGTTTAGTGCGTGGTGATTGACTATCAATACACACATGACTCCAAAAAGTCAGAGGTGTGCCGTGGGATTCGAACCCACGACCAGCGTGAACATGTTGGCAGCCGCGTCTAGTCCGTTTACCAACAGGCCACCACGCACTTTTTATTATTCTATTCTAATGTATTGTAAATTAGAAGCTTCTAGGGAATTTTTGGTCCCTTTGTTCGAGAACCACATTCGAGAACCTTCGTGGCGCAGCGGATTGAGAGAGGTTCAATCCTTTAGAATTATAGTGCCTAACTAAAAAAATCTTATTTTTTGGAAAACGTTCATTAGAGCTTTTGTAACATAAGAAATTTTGTACTTATGGAAGATACATCTAGAAGACCGATTTAGACATCTTTCTGCCTTTCAAGCGTCAATAGGTCCTTCTTTAATAGCGGGTCATTTTGAGCCAATGTATGTTTAAAAGCCTTTTTTTTTATTAGGTCACTTTAATTCTAAAGGTGCTATATTTGTGTGGCACATAAATCTAATAATAAAATAGGTTTCTAATGCTGTGGTGGTACTGTTAAATATAAGTACTTTTTGTTACCGGGAAATAAAAATATAAAATGACAATAGGTCCAATGCGTGTTGTATTACCCAGTAATGGACACTCGGTTGCCACTTATGTCGAATGATATGCAAGTTACGTAACCTGCTCTGAACACAAATAAAAACACACACTCATACATGCAATCAGTCACACAAACACACACACATACAATACAGACAAACTGCGCAATTCATTGATCACAATTTAACCTTGCTGCAATGATGTCGGTCAAAGTCTTGATTGCGCTGCTCAAACTTTTGTTGATTAGTCCTTTTTGTGGATTAACATGTTTTGGTAGAGGGTTAAAGTAATTTTGATTTACGCGACAGTATGTATGAATGTAGACGCGACTGCCAACATGTTCACGGTGGTCGCGGGTTCGAATCCCAGGGCACACCTCTGACTTTTTGAAGTCATGTGTGTATTGATAGTCAATCACCACGCACTAAAACGGTGAAGGAAAACATCGTGAGGAAACCTGCATGCCATGGCGATTCATAAGAATTTCTATGGTATGTAAGTCCGCCAACCCGCACTAGGCCAGCGTGGTGGACTATATGGCCTAACCACTCTCAATCGTATTCTCGATTGTAGAGTAGGCCCGTGCCCTGCAGTGGGACGTAAATGGGCTGATACAGAATACAGAATGTATGAATGTGATGAAGTGTAGAAAATGTAATATTTATTGTGTTTCGAGTTGTAAAAAGTTTTGTACTTAACGTCGGCTTCGGAGATAGAACGATGTATATAAGTGCCTACGAGCCCCTACAACTCAGTTTTGGGATTGAGTATAACCTTAAAAAAGTGGTTTCCAAGATGTAGTCGCAGGTCCAGAAAATTAATAGAAAAATCCAGTATCACTTTGCCCGACCCGAAACCTCAGCTTTTTTATCCTACCTTAGTACAACTATGCTACCGAGACAGTGCAATATTGCAATAGTGCTAATATGACAAAACCAATAGGTTCTTTCATAAAATCCTTTTGAAATCATACACTTCATTGAAGAGGAGTTTCGGGCTCAGTATGTAACCTATGGACATGATAAATAAGACAACCTTATTTTTAATCGGTGTATGTTTTTATCGTCAGTAGATCTTCCGCCAGTAATCAACTGTTAGGATCGTTATGTCATTACTATTAGCGTGTCTCGACGTGTATGCGCTTTTAAAATATTTTGTTATTCATCGTAAGATTTCAAAAGGCTGTATCATGAGTTTCATAATATGTTTTGTAATAGTCACTATTTATGGTTAATATGTGTAATATTGTAGTAGAATACAATTATTGATATTTATCGGCTCGTTTGCTATACACCACGTCCTCACACCGTTCCGTCATCAACATCTCTCTCCGTTCTCCTTCATCCCTGGTTCGCGTTTTGTATAGTTCGTGACGACAGATGCAAAGAGTATGAATATATCAATACTCTACATGTTTGTTTGTGACTAAGAATGATAAATTAATTTTAGTAAGCCAGTGAATGACACGCCCACATAAATGAAACACAATTTTTGCAAGACAGGATTGATAATGACATTTAATAAGTACACCCCACAATTACATAATATTTAATCCTGACCACACACTAAGAGAAGGTCTTCTGTCATGGATATCAGAAACTACGAGAGACTTTTCGGTCTCACAAACACCCAGACCTGAAACAAATACCTGCAATTTGTCTCGGTGGGGATTCGAATCCGCGCTTTCTCGTTTCACAGACGACGTCTATCCAATTGCGCCTTCAAGGCTATCATAATGTGAGTCGATTATTGAAGCTGGAAGGGAATTTAGGAATCTTTCGGTTATCTTCACGCGGTGATGAAAAATATATTAAAAAATACTTAAACGATAAATTCAAGCAATGTATCTGATAGTAAGTTTAGCGAAATTCAAATATTTTTTGGTCCGAAATCGGAAATACAAGGTTTTCTTCATTATGTGCGATGACCACTATCGGGATAAAAAAGATTATTAACATAAATTAACATCATGTTTTCAATAAGCATTTGTAACAGAGAATTTTGTAAAAATCTATAATCCCAATACATACATAAAATCACGCCTGTTTCCCAGAAGGGGTTAGTTAGGGGTGATCAGAATTCAGAACACCCACGTTTCGTCTTTTGAGTTCCGTCCTACGATATGGCAGGGAACGAGCCCATCGCCTTATCGGGATCACATTCTTTACTCCGGGGTGATTTTGAAAAGAAAAATCAATATCGCTTTCCCGACCCGGGATTCGAACCCGAGCCCTCAGCTTTGCAATCATACTTTAGTACAACTGCGTCACCTAGCCAGTATAAACCAAATATGGCATATTAATAAAACAAATTGCAAGCGGCGTTAAGTATACGACGGTGACTTGTAAAAATTGAACGCAAATAAAATTGATATTATTTGGGACAACAGCTACACTTGAAAGAGAGGATTACGATCAAAATCTTGTTATTTTGAAGCTGTTGTATGTTACCGTTATGTTTATTAAAAATCACTTTATTTTGCGGTATCGCGGTGGCAACTAATGAAACTACAGATAGTTTAAAATCTATTGGCGTGTAGTTAAATATGGAACTACAAATAAAATTAAAAAATACATTTATTTGAGATATGTTTTTTAACAGCAATTTAAATCATCATCATCATCATCTTAGCCACAGGAAGTCCACTGCTGAACATAGGCCTCTCCCAAGGATCTCCAAATCGACCTGTTGGAAGCAGCCTGCATCAAACGACTTCTTGCAACCTTAGCCGGTTTGTTCGTCATTCGTTATCGCCATTTAAATACTAGTAATTAAATGAGACGAGAGAAAAAATATTCTTATATTTTTTTAAAACACCGCTTTAGACGATAGAAAATCGTAGAATCGTAGACCACCCATATACGAAATGGATTGTCAACAGTGGACAGTGTTGTCAATAAATTGCAATGGCATTGGTTCTCAATCTGTTTGCACTCGTGCGCTAATCAGAGTTATGTTTGCATTATTTCACAATTGTTTGAGAATTATTGTTTGTAAAGTACCTTAAGATTCCTTTGTTAATCGGTCTTGAATTCTGTGTTATCTCTATGTTCTTTTGGGACATATGATTAATTTTTATTATGTAGAATGTCAGGTTTCCGACGAAAATATTTGTAACTAACATAGTAATTTTATCTACCCATTGTTTTTCCTCTTCCTTAATTCTATTACAATTATACTGCGATTATTATCACTATTGACATTGACATACAACATCACATTGAGGTTGAAATCCTTTATGAACATCTTAATACTGTCATAGACAAACACACTCCCAAGCGTCGTTGCAAAAACACAAGGTACCCTATTTGGTTTAGCAGATCATTGATTAAAGTGATAAAGGAAAAATCGAAATATCATTCCAAATACAAAAAATATAATAATCCCATGGATAAATATATCTACGCAATGTTACGCTCTCGATGCGATAATATGATTAAGGAATGTTATAATCCCATCAAAAACATTCTGTAAAAAAATTCCAAGTCTCGCAGCTCAGTTTTTCTACCTCAAAAAGTTGTGAGATCCATGTAATACCAAGTCGATTAATTTATTTAGTCCTTGATTAAGGGACGTTCTGTATAAAGTGATTACGTAAGTTATTATCATATCAATATTAACAATTCTTTACGTTGTAAATAAATAGATCGACTTGGCCATCGCATGAAAACATAATGTATCGTACAATTTATGCATAATGCTACTGGCCAAGTCGATCTATTTATTTAAAACGTAAATAATTTTTAATATTGATATGATAATAACTTACGTAATCACTTTATACAGAACGTCCCTTAATCAAGGACTAAATAAATTAATCGACTTGGTATTACATGGATCTCACAACTTTTTGAGGTAGAAAAACTGAGCTGCGAGACTTGGAATTTTTTTACAGAATGTTTTTGATGGGATCTCACGTCTTTTTGTAGAGTCCTACTTTATTCCTTTTCGGTACTTTTTATTTCTAGAATATAATATAATGATTTTTCTTAAAGCCTCTGTCTTATGTTTTTTTCTTATTTTTGTAGGTATCAATTTATCACAAATATAGCGGATTTGATTATTCTGTCTATATTATATCTATTTCTTTCATGGTGATTGTTTTCGAGCTATTTAGTCTATTTATTTGCAAGGTTATCTTTGTCATGTTTTCTAGAGGAATGTTGTACAGTTTAATGGGCTGAATACACCCTTTCCCTCTTTATACCCCCCTCCTGTTATGCCTCATATATAATATATATAGATACCAATCTACAACTATTATTCCATTATATACGGGTATAACGAATCATTAACTGCAAATGTATCTTTGTAATCCTATACATTTATATGAGATTACAAAGTTATTCACGCAGTTGGTGTATCTAGAAAACTAGACAGAAATTATGAAATGTTTGAATTTTTCCTTACTTTAGACACTAAACACTAATTATATTCTAAATTTGAAGGTTCTATGTCTGCTAGAAGTGCCTTAGACTTTTGATGATCGGTCAGTCAGTCAGTGAGTGACAAAATTGCGAAAGTTTGACAAGTTATAATTCTTAAACTACTGGTTCAAATTGAATGAAATTTTAAATATACCGTGTTTACACAATGCCTAATTAGTAACTGAAAATTCAGGCTTCTTGCTTTAACCACAACGAAGTTATGGGGGGTTGAAAATGGTCTGAATTGCTTCGAGAAAAGGATAGTACGGCTGTGCCGCTTTTTAGCTCGACTTGGAGGGGGCACTGCCGTGCCCCCAGATGCTTTTAAGAAGCGGGCGGCTGAAAACATTCGTAAAAACCCCAAATATCTTTGGACATTTATAAATAAACAAAAATCAAATAGTGTTACGATTCCGAATGAAATGACCTCAAAGGGAAAACTAATTTCGGGTGGTCAAAATATTTGTAATGCTTTTTCTGAATATTTTTATTCCATCTATCGGGAAAGTGATATTACTGTGGTTCCTGAAATGGACGAGGTTTTTGATGGTGTAATGCCGGCATTTGGTGGATGTAAAATAAGTGAACGGGAAGTATATAAACGTTTGCTGAGTCTTAATTGTAATAAAAGTGTTGGTCCAGACTCAATTCCTGCTATTTTTCTCAAGATGTGTGCAGATAATCTACATATACCTCTTGCTGAAATATTTAATCGGTCAATTATTTCTGGAATTTTTCCGGAAGCGTGGAAGATAGCACACATATTTCCTATCCACAAGTCTGGTCCGGTTGATGTGACGTTTGGCAATACAGACCGATTTCAATCTTATCAACTTGTGGTAAAGTACTGGAGAGTCTAATACATAGTAAGATATACTCGCATACCTGCCAAAACATTCACCAAAACCAGCACGGGTTCCGCCCAAAAAAATCAACAACTACGAATCTTGCCTCCTACGCTACAGATATTGCGGATGCGCTTGACAAGAAAAAGGAAGTGCATGCTGTTTACACAGATTTTCGAAAGGCATTCGAC
Source organism: Hyles euphorbiae (assembly GCA_023078785.2). Taxonomy (NCBI): domain Eukaryota; kingdom Metazoa; phylum Arthropoda; class Insecta; order Lepidoptera; family Sphingidae; genus Hyles; species Hyles euphorbiae. The sequence goes on from CM041035.1 coordinate 13,256,951, forward strand.
ATAGTCCGACACGACACACTTTTAAAAAAAATTAAGCAACTTTGGTATCCATGGTTCACTGCTAAGGTGGTGCGAATCTTATCTGAGACATCGGTCTCAGTTGGTGTCCCTGTATGGATATAAATCGGTTACTCGCGGTGTCCCCTCAGGAGTACCACAGGGCTCGCATTTAGGTCCTCTCTTTTTTATAATTTTTATTAACGATCTTTGCCAGGTTATTGAATCTCCCTTTAAAATGTACGCTGATGACTTGAAAGTATATCGTGTAATAGAGTCTCTTTCGGATATTGAATTGTTGCAAAACGACCTCAACCGTATACAAAACTGGTGTATACAAAACGCAATGGAACTGAACACCGAAAAGTGTTACCATATAAAATTTTCCAACAAGCACTTGCCTACTCCTGCAACATACTTTATTAAAGGCATGCCTCTGTCTGAGGTGACCAATATCCGGGATCTAGGAGTAATATTTGACAACCGCCTTAGCTTTAGATTGCATTTTGATACCATTGTAAAGAAAGCATCTCAATTATCAGGTTTTATTAGCCGCCAATGTAAAATATTCCAGGAACCCAATCTAAGTATTTTGGTATATTCCAGTTTAATAAGGAGTATACTCGAATATTGCAGCACTATATGGAACCCTGGATATCAAGTTCATTCTGACCGACTAGAGCGCATCCAGAAACGCTTTCTGTATCTTATAACTTACAGTTCCAATAAATGTAAAGAACTCAAATCTTATAAGGATCGTTTGGATTTTTTCCGTATGACGTCTCTCCAAAATCGCAGAAAGATACTTGATATCGCTTTTTTGTATAAGATTATAAACTGTTGCGTAGATTGTCCTGAGTTGCTGCATCGATTGAAAATTCAAGTCCCTCGTCGCGGTAGTCGGCTCCAAAACCGAAAGACATTTGTAGTTCCTTTCCACACCACCAATGTTGGCCAACACTCGTGTATCTCTCGCATCACATCGTCTTATAATTCCATCGGTAGTAATTTAGACATTTTTACTGGTTCTTTGACCTCAATAAAATATAAGCTTCATAAATTGTACATAGATTAATTAGCAATAAGTAGTTCTTAAGCACTGATATCTTTTTTTTTATATAATTTATCTGTTGAGGCTTTTTATCTTGTTTTTAGTGTATGCTGTCTTCACTTTAATAGGTTATAAATTGTCCGTATGTTTATATTGTTGAACAGTTGTTGTGTGTACTTTCTATTTTGTAACCAGTTTGTGAAGCAAATTAAAAAAAAAAAAAAAAAAAAAAAATTGACTGCCTCGGTGGCGTAGTTGTACTACGGTACGGTTACAAAGCTGAGGTCTCGGGTTCGAATCCCGGCTTGGGCAAAGTGGTATTGGATTTTTCTATTCAGTATCAGCCCAGAGTCAGGAATTTGTGCCCGATATGGCGATAGGCTCGCCACCTATCACATTTGTGGGACGGAGCATGCAAGGCGAATGTGGGTGCCCTGGCACCTCTGCCTACCCCTTCTGGGAACAAGGCGTGAGTTTATGTATGTATGTATTATCACTATTATTAATTTTCGTACGAAAAGAATCAGGACTGACATTTGTAAAAGTAATTCCCTATAGAAAAAGTGTGTACCAAATAAATAATAATAAATATGGGTGTATTACATACATATTCTTGACCCCACACTAAGATCGAGTCTTGTGTCGTAGCCATCAGAAACCAAGATATACTTTTTGGTCTCAGAAACACTCAGACCCGAGACAAATATCCGTGGATCACAAAAATATTTGTCTCGATGCGGGGACTGAACCCGCGGCCTCTTGCAGCCAGCGTCTTGCCAATTGCAAACTTTCCAAATCAAACTTCAATTACTATACATATTTGACCCAAAGAAAGAAACCAAACAAACAGGGCAAGCTTAATCAAACCGTTTAAAAATGGTATTGACGTAATGGTTTCTTAGATTTACGCGAATGTTACACATTGAAATAAAACTATTATTTACGGATTTTATCGCGAATTTAGTTTAAATTTTTTACATTTTTGACTTCCCGACGTTTCGATTACTTTACAAATTAAGTAGTTGAATTGTAACAGTCACAGAGCGGACGTCTAATACCTCAGTCCGCCCCGTGACCACGAAAGCTGTAAAGTAATCGAAACGTCGGGAAGTCAAAAATGTAAAAAATTAAACTAAATTCGCGATTAAAATCCGTAAATAACAGTTTTATTTCAATGGTATTGACGTGACAACAGTTTCATTAAAATGTTCTCTGCGTGTGCTACAGACCAGTGATTTAGCGGCAGTGAATTAATGTCACCTGTTGACATAGATTTAGTATAAAACATAGATCGGCAATGTGAAAGAGATAGAATAATTTAACTCATATGTTAAAGCGAGATGCATGATGCGACCATTCGTTTACACAGAAGTAGCCAGCAGTGACCCAGAGTCAAATATGTCAAACTAAGCGAGCAACAAATTCGCTATTTTCATAATTTATTTAATTTTACAGTACTTGGTTATATTTATTAAACGTAGTTTATTATAGTGCATTGTGGAGTGCCAAGGTGTGGTCCATCAGGCGTAAAAATCCGAAATAATTACAGTTTTCACAGGTACGGCCTTATTATAGAATTAAATGGAAATCCTGTGTATACATATCGGTAGAAAAGAATATAGTATTTCATTGTATTAATACGCTGAAAGCATCCATTGCGTATAAAAAATAATATCAAATACTGAATTTACAATAATTTCAACCAAAAGTAGCTAGGGATTGACTGACAGGTTCGATCAATAAAAGGTTGTCGATAAAATAGTCGATGACAACACATGTTTCCCTACATTTTTATGGGGCTATAGTATGTTGTGATAGTGTGCATTTTTCTCCTTCTTCTACCTGGCGTTATCTCGGCCATATTTCCCCGGCCATTATTATAGTATTCATTCTACAATATTACTTATTACTTTACTTTTTCTCATTTTTTATATTTGTGGAATATTTATTATAACACTTCATGTGTGTGATTTATGAATTAAGAACCTGTTTCAATCTCTGCCAAGAGGCTGTCAATTTACAATAGTAAAACAAGAACATATTCGATATTATTATAAAATATGCGATACTTCTATGCACAATATCATCATCCAAACCTTGAAGCAACATTATTCATTTATCATAACATTAGGTATAGGTTTAAAATTTATAAATTCTCATAGGAAAAACATTAGTTTAGGTGACGAGATCGAGAAAACCTTTGTAGTTTATTAAACTGTCTCTTTCTTCAGTCACAGGAATGCGACTAATGAACAATAGGCCTTCCACAAGAATGGTCTACATCAGTTTGTTGTAAGCTGCCTGCATCCAACGACTTTCTACAAGCTCCTCCGTACACCTCCAACGCGGCCTAGCAGGCGTCCAACACTTCCCAATGTGTTACAAGTCAATTAATTGACTTAAATAAGCATATTTTTTAACTCTAGTATAAAATATATCTTACGCGAATTTTTATTCATTGAAAAAAACTAATAATCATGGATTTTGTTGCAGACTGAGTCCACCCTATGACTACGAAAGCTGTTAAAGTAATCGAAACTTCGCGACGGGAAATTAAAAAAAATAAACCAAAAACGCTAAATCTTTGTAAATTATAGTTTTATTTTATAAAAGTGTTTTTTGTTCTCAGTTTAATTAGATTTCTGTACTAGGGACTCATACAAAATATCTCAAACAAAATGTTTTCCAAATAACATGGACAATTATCTTTATTTATTTGTGTTTATCAATCTGTATTGAAATAAACACATCAATAAGTTTCTGTTAATATATAATAAAAATGTCGCATATATCCATAACATTTTATTTCACAACTACAGGCCGACAGCTATATCGATATCGATATGATACTATCGAAAGTGCATGGTACACCCACTATATGTCAAGCACACATGTAAACTTCACGCACACAATCGTAAATCAGTTTTGGTCGCGCTGAAAATGACACATTGCCGATCTATGTTCTATACTACATCTATGTGTTTGACCATGCATTGTTGAGGAAAACATGTATTTACCACCTTTGTGTACGAAAGTTGTATTTATTTTACTAACCGCATTCTTAAGGGGATATCCCTTCAACATCGTTTAAGAAGTTCAAACCGTAATTTTAGTATTTATATAGAAATAAATAAATATTTTGATGATTTTGACGTAACTATGAGTTATGAAACTGTGCAATAGTTTTCCGATTTCGCCTTTTCCTTTTGATCTAATTGTTATGAGATTATGAAAAACAAATCGCTGGCCTGTTGTATTTAGTATGAGAGTTATAATTTGATATCCTTAATTATTAAAGAGAAGATGTCTATCTATATAACTGTTAGCAGTATTCCTATTCCATAATTTGTGTGATAAAATTAAACTTATTGTTATACGGGATAATATATTATGATCGGCTTGAGCATTATCGAACTCGCGACCTCTCGGTTATCAATCAGCTAAACGGTCACCGTGCAGCAGGGGTCAATAAGATAATGATATATTTAAATAACAATATAAGAGAGTAAGAAATTGTTTTTGTACAATAAATACATACATAAATACATACACGACTGCCTCGGTGGCGTAGTTGTACTTCAGTACAGTTACTAAGCTGAGGTCTCGGGTTCGAATTCCGGGCTGGGCAAAGTGATATTGGATTTTTCTATTCATTATCAGCTCAGAGTCAGGAATTTGTGCCCGATATGGCGATAGGCTCGCCACCTATCACATCTTGGGACGGAACATACAAGGCGAAATGTGGGTGCCCTGATGTAACAGGTGTCATCTACTTACAAAAAAAAAATAAAAAAAGTGCTCGTTATTATTTTGCTACTAGTCGGAGAGACACTTAAAAAGACGGCTTTCTGTCCACATTGGTCGACAAAAATTATACTGGCATCGGGCCTAATCTGGTATTGATAGTGTCAACCCCGAAACGCGACATTTATAAATAAAGAAATACACTCAATAGTCACATGCATAGTCCTGGACCCACATTAAGATCAGTTAAGTCTTATATTATGGGTATCCAGAAACTACGAGAGACTTCGGTCTCACATGCACCCAAACCCGGAACAAATACATGTGAATCACACAAATATTTAGTTTTAGGATCGAACCCGCAACCTCACGCACAGAGCCGGCGTTTAACCAACTGCACAACGAAGGTTGACATAGACTATCATTTACATGGATCACTCACGCGTTTCCACGATAGTGTATAATTATTTTCATTTAGCTGCATATGTGTTCACAACACAAATGCTTAAATAAGAAAAAAAAAAAATATAAAACCAACAAATATTTGATTAACAAAGTGTTATGTGTAGAATAAAGTGCCCAACGTATCTAATCTGTGTAATAGACAACACGGTAGAGGCCGCGTATTACACCGTGGCGAATTTTCAATGATAGCACAATTAAGACGGATCGCGATTACACAGATTTTTTAATCGTTTTGTAATATACATGATTTTTTATATATTTTGTTTGTGAAAACTATTAACATCAGCCTCGGCGCGGTTGTAAAATCGAAAGTATTTGTAACTTGTTTTATAAAACACCGCCCCTTTTCATGACGATACATCTATCGTCATGCAAACGGTCGCTGTAGACGACTGTTTACTCAGAAATACTACAAAAAGGTCAAAAATGCGTTGCTGCCCTTACCTAAAAGTATTCTGTGGCCAGTAATAGTCAAAGCCACGTTTTTAGCATATAGGCTGCGGTACTAAAATAATAAACTGACCATCAGTATGCCCACGGATTGCATCTAATGAAACAAGACGTGTGTGGGCGGTATTATAACATTGTGTTCTAGATGGCGTTCGTTCGAAGTTTCCGCTTTGTTATTTATGTCAGTGATATGTAGGAAACTCCATTGACATATTCTAAAGGTAGGAAAAAATAAAAATAATTTTATTTATTTTCAACACAATATTTGATGATTTGGACTTGGCCGAAAATAAAGGCATTTTCCCTGCAATGGAATAATGTATGTAAACATTAATTAAATTATTGTTTTCCTTCTGTTAGAATAGTTAAATGGAGTTTCCCATACATCAGTGACGTCAAATGACGCAGCGAAAACTACGAACGACATAAAGAGTAAAATGTTACAGTACGGTGGCACAGTCTGCCTCTGGTAGTACGAGTGAGTAATTACGTTATCGATAGAAGCGTTTAGTTTGTGTACGTGTAGCGTGATAAACATACGTTATCATAAGGCATATTTTATTGTGTTCTATTCGCGAGTTTTCAACATGATTGGCGGAGAGACAATTAGATCTTTGGTATGTTTATTAATTTCTAATTAAATTTATTCATGTTCTCTAGAAGTAAAAACGTCTAGAACTTTAAAATTTTTTCAATGGTTGGTAATGAATTTGAAATACCTTTAGTAGTATATACTTTATATTTTTATTAATTTATTGTAGCATTTGTTTATGGCATTATCGCGTTGGTTTATGTTTCAATTACGTTTCTTTTGAATGTTGAATTCGAAGGAAAATTTTAATGTAGTTGGTCCTATTATTTAGGAAAAAATACCGATGGTAGAAAGTACTATCTTCTAAGATTGAGAGGATTTAGGCTCATACTAATCTAGCTATTGTGAGCTCGCGATCCTCAGATATCACAGAAATTGTTACAAAAATTGATATGTTCCTACATGGGACTATATTATGGTAGTTTTAGATCATGTCTGCTCAACTGTTGGTTAAAACTATCTGGGGTTACGAGGGTTCTAAGAAGCTTGGGGGTCTATTTTATTTTGAATTCCACAATATTTACTCAAGGTGTTTTCCTTCACTAGGTGAGTTAAATTTAACTGAAAATAAAACACCTGTATTTGGCTTGAGTTGGAATCAATGTTTTGTTTCCGCATTCGTTCCTGATACCAAATAGACCATTGTTTACTTTTGTGTTTGTAAAACAAACCTCCAAGGACTTCTACAGTGACGTTGGAAGTGGTCCGAATCCAGCGGCTTCCTAAACCGATGAGTGCAGTGTCAAAGTCCAACAAGGACAGACGACCTAAAAAGGTTGGAGGAAATCGCTGGATGTTATCATTAATTTCAATTCGTCCTGGTTCATCGAAGTTGTACCACTATCTCACATTGTAGCCAGAGTAACTACTGGACATATTGAAACTTCACATCTTATGTCTCTGGGTGGCGGGCGCAGTGGAATGCCAAGCATTGCTTTCTAATTCAAGGTGTCGTTTGTTAGATGCGGTTGTCATATTCACGGAGGTTGAGGGTTCAAATCCCAGGGCACACCTCTGACTTTTCGGAGTCATGTGTGTATTGATAGTCAATCACCACGCACTATAAGGGTGAAGGAAAACATCGTGAGGAAACCTGCATACCTTAGCGATTTATAAAAAAAAATTGGTATGTAAGTCCACCCACCCGCATTAGGCCAGTGTGGTGGACTGTATGACCTAACCACTGCCCTGCAGTGAGACGTATATGGGGCCCTACTATATAAATCCGAAACGAAGTTCGAAACTTCGGACGATCGAAATTTATATACAATATGAATTTATCTACTCTGTAAAAGTTCGTATTTGTGTAACGTACATCCTAACTATAAGTCTATGGTTACGACTATAAGTCAATAACGACCATAAGTATATGTAGGTACATTCGTATCGTATATGAACTTCGTTCATCCGAAGTTTCGAACTTCGTTTCGTTGAATATAGTAGGGCCCATGGTCTGATACAGAAAGCGCGGACGATTCCTATGGTGTTTTGGGTGTTCGTGGTGACTTCTTATCATCAAGTGGTGTGCGCATTTACATATTCCATAAAGATTAGCATTCATGTTCTGTTTTGAATGACTAGCATTGTTCAATGCTATTTTTTAATTGGTGGTGTTGCAACCTCCATTATTATTGACCTACGTTGAAAAAGCTACGGTTACTATTAGATAAACAGCTGAGCTGAGATGAAATAAAAATAATAGTATATTTAAATGCTACAAACATAATTATTTTTAATATTACGTCAGTTTTTCTCAAGGAAGGAGTTTTGTATTTGCTTGTATTATATTGTATTATTTAGAGAATATTAAAAATTGAATCTCTATATAATGTTTCGAAAAGAATTTATAACTGTAAATATTACATACCATGTGCACTTTTGATTGGACATGGGTACCAAAACGCCCATCATCCTTTGTCACAAAATAACCGCAGCGTATTTTCTGAATGTCTATTTTTACCTTTTTAACTATGGACATTCAGTCGTTTCTTGTTGCTATGTTATTTTGATGCCATCTTGTTTTAACTCTTATCAGCTATTAATGTGGAATGCCAAGCATTGCTTTCTAATTCAAGGTGTCGTTTGTTAGATGCGGTTGTCATATTCACGGAGGTTGAGGGTTCAAATCCCAGGGCACACCTCTGACTTTTCGGAGTCATGTGTGTATTGATAGTCAATCACCACGCACTATAAGGGTGAAGGAAAACATCGTGAGGAAACCTGCATACCATAGCGATTCATAAGAATTTCTATGGTATGTAAGTCCGCCAACCCGCACTAGGCCAGCGTGGTGGACTATATGGCCTAACCACTCTCAATCGTATTCTCGATTGTAGAGTAGGCCCGTGCCCTGCAGTGGGACGTATATGGGCTGATACATACATACATACAGCTATTAATAAAGGTAGTACAGAAACGTATTTTTAGTTTGTTATTGGTTGCTTTCTCGTATAATGAATCAGAGAGTTTTCTACAACAATGTCTTTGGAATGTTATGTCCGCTAACCCAAATTAGGCAAGTTTGGTGCACGTAAGCCTAAATGCTGGTAACAAGATATTGGTATTCGCTCAAATAGGACCACCATGCACAGCGAGTAACCCTCCAACATCCATGAAAGAGTTTCGCGTTTTGGGGTTCACTTGTGTTTATAAATACATACATACATACAACTCATGCATTGTCCTGTTTCGCTATGTATGTTCCGCCCCACGATGTGATAGGGGGCCAGCCTATCGCCATATTGGGCACACATTCTTAACACTGCACCGGGCTAATGATGAATAGATAAATCCAATATCACTTTTCCTGACTGCTTACCCGAGATTTGTAACCGCACTGCAGTACAAATACACCACCGAGGCATTCTGAACAGTCAACTTGTATTTGTTTATTCAATGGATAATATACAATAAACGAGTACAATCAGCGTGGTGGACTAACCTAACCACTCTCAAAAGTACTCTAGAGGATGCCCGTGCCCTGCAGTGGGACGTATATAAGCTGATACAGTGCAGAGTACAATCAGTTTGACATTTTGTCGACCGGATGGAGATATTCCTATACTGTACTGTATCTACAGGTATCAATGGTGGACTGAAAGGCCACTCCTGCAACGGTTGTTAAGCAGACAACCAGTCATAATGTAATATAATTAAATCATTGTGTTTGTGTGTCTCCTTATCTTCGGAGGCTCGAATATTGCGTCATTGTTTACAGGTGTTGCCAGTTGATCAGCTGATTAAAAATCAGTTTGTTATATGGATGACTTGTTGTGCAATCCTTACATAAGACTCCCAATTACCTATCCTACTGACGTTTTATGCAAGTTGGAATTTCTCCAATGTCAGAGCAGGGTGGACATAGCGACGCCCCGGTTGTTTACATTGATTTAAAAATTACGCATAGGCCCTTCAGTACACTTGGAGTTTCAAAAAGATGATCGTGAAAATCACGCTGAAATAAATATAAAATTACATAACTTAAATTAAATTAGATTTCGTCTAAACGGCGATAAAAAATGTTAGCTTTATTTTTAAGAAACTTTCTGTCATAACATAAGAGAGCATTTTCAAAATACTTGCGAACGACGACTAATTTAGGAACCGCTCCACATCTCTATGCACTGGAACGCGCACCACTTATTTCGGAACCTTTTCTGCCCCGTGCATATATTTATGCCAATGGTTGTTTTTGGGAATTTCGACGAGAAATACTACTGAGTTTGCTGTTTCGACGAAAGCTTCTTTACTTAAAAGAAAATAAAGCATTATATTTTACATAATATTCTTGTGTTGCCCTTAACGAACTGCGCCACGGAGACTGTCAACATTTTTTTCACGCCTATTTTCTATAGTGCAGTGATAGTTGCTACCATCTCAAACAGGCTCATTTTTGCAAGTTATATCTGGTTAGCATACTTATTACTCTATTTTTGGTATGTTTTTGTAAGTTTTTCCCTAAATGTGTGATGTGTCCTTTGCAAGTCACGATTATAATAAAAAACAAGAAATTATGCAACCGGAATCGCTTTACGGCCGTTCTCAATATGCTATCTATCTTTAACAAAGGGTTAAAATAGTTATCGTGACTATGTCGGTCCAATACTACGCTACATTAAATAAAAATAGACATATATATTTATGTAATTTAGCTATCTATAAATATGTGCAAAAAGTTCCTGCCTCTTTAACTCTGTTAACTGAAACATAAAATACATTTAAATATTTAACGAAATCTCTTCTTAAAGATAGATAGATTATTGAGACCGGCTGTTAGATAATAATCGCAGAGTTGTTACCCCGCTTACTTAGTTTGTTGGCTGTCTAAGTAAGCTTATTCATCGTGGTAATTTAAGTTTGGTTCCTAGGTTGAGTTAGCAGATTCCATATTATGTTATGTATTTATAACACATAAACTTTTTTGGAGGTCTCTAGGTCGTTTTTATCCGGAAATGCTTCTGTTGGCAATAATTTTACTATTTTAAAAGGCTTACAGACTAATTAAAATTTACTTGTTGGCTTAATCATTTTTTTTATTGCTAATAAAAAGCCACCACAGATAGATAATAAACTAGTGCCGAAGTAGATACTGTTTCACTATAAACACTATAGACCAAGAGCCCGTGGCGGTCAGACCTTCGTAATTTTATAAAACCTGAAAGTTTGTGTGCGCATTTTATTTTATTACATTATGGCAAAATTACAATTGCAATGCAATGCAATTTACGACAAAATTACATTATGTTAAATATTACGCAATCTTCATACTTTAACATAATGTAATTTTGTCAGCGTTATAGTATAAAATATGAATTTTATATACGTTATTAAAGCAACTATAAACAAATATTTCCTTATTCAGACACTTTGGATGGTTCTCCCATATTGCCAGAAACATTGAAGCTCATTACTTCCAAAGCAACCACGATCGGAACTTCATAATAGATGATTGTGTGATGCCTATGCCAGAGGCATGCGCAAACAAACTTTCAGTTTTTATAAAATTAAAGTGATAGACATCATGCCTTTTAATGTTTTGTCTATGTCATCATGGTTATATATTTGTCTATGTAATTGACCTTGTTTAGTATGATAGGTCATGTTTACATTTTGTTGTGTGACCTTGATAATCAACTATTTGAACACATGGTACAACGAACAATAATTGGTATGCTTAATTATTTAATTGTTGGTTTAGTTTCCTACTGTCAAACAGTAAACATAAGAAATTGTTTATTTGTTTGTTAAGTTGTTGAATAAATAAAATTCAATAATAATTTTATACACAACTAGAAAGGGACACAAGCACCCAGATCTGAAATGATTAATAATTTTTATGTGTAAAATGGACTGCAATTACCGTAAAAAAATTTGAAGAACTTCAACTTCTGTGAATTTCTGTAAACTCCAAGATTGTGGGAAACATTGGAACACTTAGGCCAATGGTGTGAGGGCAATTTAATAATGCTAATATGGGGTTACAAAGGGCCTTACGAGTCAACCCGCACTAGGCCAGCGTGGTGGACTATATGGCCTAACCACTCTCGATCGTATTCTCGATTGTAGAGGAGGCCCGTGCTCTGCAGTGGGACGTATATATGATACGGCAGCAGCATGAGTTCTCATGGCGTCTTTTGTTGTTAGTGTTTACCAACACCAATTTTAGATATAATATCATCTTTGTTTAGATTCGAAGCCACCAACGCACCCCGTCAGGGTCGCGGGACTTCAAGGAGGCGACCAAGCGGGATGCCCTCGCTCGCCTAGAGGTGGAGCTTGAGAGGCTGCTGACAACAGTCCCCGAAGCCAGAAGACCGCATGTGGAAAAAGAATTCCAGGGCTTCAAGAATTTGTTCAGCAGGTTTTTGGCTGAGCGTGAGTATCTTTAAAGCAGTAGTTTTTCAACCTTCGATAAAATACACTAGATAATAAGTAATGGCCTAAGGAACGCCAAGAGAATAAGAGTACAAATAAGCGCGTGCTCTTATTTGATTTTAGTATGGTCTAAACCATAATAAATCTTAACTTAAAGGAATAAGATTTATTGTTACCTGAAATTGAATATAATTTAAGACTTTACTACATCTTGTAGTTCGAAATTCAAATGTATAAGTAAAAGCAACCTCGGCCACTTTTGGTGTGTGATTTTGTTCCGCACCCTGTATCTAGTATCTATTTGATTGAAGCTTAAAATCTATTTTAGTTATCGAATGTTATGTCCTTTTCCAACGACTTTGGAATTCAGCTTGAGCGAAGAAGACAGAACACGCGATAGTGACAATCGGTTTTAAAAATGTCTGAAAAAGTTATTTATTGAGCTGACAGTATTCATGGGTGGTACTGAGATTGTTATGACACGTATATTTGTGTAGGTTTTAGGTTTGAAAAATGTAGTCTGATATCTAGAATTTGTGTTAAACTGTTAACCAAAGATTACCATTATCCTCGCATCGTATTATATTTTATAACCGACATTTGGAAAGTTTTGGGTGGCATTTAGTGGCTGTAAAAAGTTATTGAAATAAAATTTTAACCCTTAGCCAGGTTTAGTCCAATGCGCTTCCATTTAGACTTTGTAAGAACAAAAGGCTCCTTTTAAAAAATAAAATAATGCTATACGCACAAACATAGGCCAGGATGTATGTTGTAAACTTGATAATATTATAGTCATAATATACATTGTTTTAGATTGCCTAAACAATTTTGTAGTAGTCACTAGTCAGTGAACTAGTTTACACCAAGTAAGATCTTAAATAGTGAGGAATTTATGGTGAATTTCGGTGTTGTAACAGTGAAGTTTATTTAAAAGTTATATTTTAATATTACAGTTTTAGTAAAATGTATTTCTTTTATAACTAAAGCGCACAGGGATCGAAAGAAATGTAATCCTTTACCTGTATTTAGTTATTTCAGATTTATTGCTCGATTTATAGATAAATCAGCTTTTTAATATTTATTATTTTAGATTAGGTTTCCTTTTTTCTTTGATTCCATTCTATTAGCTGTCATAATGTCGGCCGGTGTCTTGTTCTTTTGCGTATTTAGTTTCATTTATATGCCAATCTTAGAAAGTCTTCACGCATTACATTTGGCATTTCCTCTTATTTAGTTATAAGTTGGGTTCTGACTCCTTGATCCTCGCTAATAGTTAGTAACTCGATGCGTGGGTCATACCAAGTACCGGTTGTCGGCGTTTAACTATTTGTATCCCAATCTATACTATTATACAGGGTGTCCCAGAACTAGACGATAAACCCGTAACCAGAGATAGACCAAGCTATGGCTGCATAGGAACCAAAAAAAATATAGTCGTATCCCGAATAGTTTTCAAAATACAGCACCCATTTTGAAAAGAGTGTTTGCACCCGGCCCGGACGGAAGTGGGCCCGACCGGTAATTGCTTATAAAATCATCGAGGAAGTGAGTTTAAAATATCTAAAAATATTTATGTTGTTTTATTTTATGGTAATTTTATTCATTAAGATCACCATCGTTGTATCTGTCTTAGCGTTCGGATTTGTGGTAAATAAGATTATTTTTAAATAAAAATAAAAGTGTTTAAAATAAACACACATAACCAAACTAAAGTTTGATATTGATCAAGTTTAATTTAATCAGTTTTAGCAGGAGTTATATTTCATTGTTTTTGTTAAGAAGAAAAATGAGCCCAGGTAAGTTATACTATTTAGGAAAGTATTCATTACATTGTGACAAACAGACAGCCAGAAAATAATGTATTATGTGACATGTGTATTTTTTCCACATACCATTAAATCCTGATTTTATAATAAGATACGAATGTCATACTAATAATAGAGATGTGAGTTTACAGGGAAACCTTATCAACTAAAACCATAGCAAATATTCATAGATCTTATTTATTTTTTCAAATATATTTTTTCCTATTAAAACTTACAGTTCGTCCACTGTGCTACTTGGCAAAATTTTGGCAGAGCGATCCCTAATCCTTGATTACTCCTAATCTTAAAAATCTATTAAAAACATGATAATGCTTAAGTCATGATCCCATTTCACTAGCTGCCAGTCGCCAACTTCTTGCTCAACCAGGCAAACCTTTCCATGCTCAATAACTCAATCTGTTCCTGTAATTCCAGAGGGACCGTCAGTAACATGGGAGAAGATCGAGAAGTTGCCAGAGGGCGCTGTGATCGACTACGCCACCCTCACCACTCCCACAACGGACATCGTCCACCACATGCTGGATAAACTGGTGGTGGTCAAACTGAACGGTGGTCTGGGTACCTCCATGGGTTGCAAGGGACCCAAGTCAGTGATACAAGTCAGGAATGAACTGACTTTCCTAGATTTGACTGTTCAGCAGATTGAGGTGAGTTTTGGGAGAGGATTTAGTTAGAAATATAGTTGTTGATTGCCTCAGCGTAGTTGTACTATGGTACGGTTACCAAGCTGAGGTTTCGCGTTCGAATCCCTGGTTGGGCAAAGTTATATTTGATGTTTCTGTTCATTATCAGACCAAAGTCAGGATTTTGTGGCTAATATGACGATAGGCTCCCCCTATCAAATTGTGGAACGGAACCCATAAGGGGAAGTATGGGTGTCTTGGTTGCTACCAGGAGAAAGAAAGAAAAACGAAGACAGATTTATTTAATGTATTTGTTTACGAGAACCTGAGCCTACTATTTCTGGGAAAAAGGCGTGAGTTTATGTATTTATAGTTGTTGTATTATGGTAAGTTCATAGGGGGACTAATTTTACTCGTGACGATAATATATTAGGTATTAAACAATAAATATCTTAATGCCCAATAACTACTAGCTGCAATGGCCCTTAAAACAGAACCCTAAAGTTTGTAAAATAGACAAGACCATGGTACTTAACTAGACGTTCTCTACTCTACCATCTCTCAAATATCAACATAAATACTTCTCCCATTCCAGCACCTAAACAAAACATACAAGTGCAACGTCCCTCTAGTCCTGATGAATTCGTTCAACACTGATGAGGATACGCAGAAGGTTATAAGGAAATACAAGGGGCTGAAGCTGGACATTTATACGTTCAACCAGTCTTGTCATCCGCGGATCAACAGAGAGTCGCTACTGCCTGTCGCTAGTGATGCCGATGTGCAGTCTGACATTGATGCGTGAGTTGGGGATTTATGTTTAATTTTTTGTAGCATTGGCGATTCAGTTGAACTCAAGACGAGCGATGATGTATAGCCTAAATCTTCGACACAACTATAAAGACTGATGTGTGATACGATTGGTCTCATCTTTGCTTTATTAAAACCCTTGGGCCCATAAATATGCTATGCTATTTGATAACGTTATGGTTTAATAATGACCACATTCTAGCGTACTTGTCTCTGATATTCTTTACCACGCAGAATAAATGGGGATTATGAATTATCAGTACCACCCCGATTGAGACAGCACATTGTAACTACTTCAAACTATCTTACAATTTATTAATTATAATTTCATTCGATGATTTTATAATCATTTTTTTAAGCTAAAATATTCAAATTATAATGATTTCTCTATAGGTGGTATCCGCCCGGTCACGGAGACTTCTACGAATCCTTCTACAACTCGGGTCTCCTCCAAAAGTTCATCAAGGAAGGCCGTACATACTGCTTTATCAGCAACATCGACAATCTTGGAGCCACCGTGGACCTCAGCATCTTAAACCTTCTCCTCAACCCAGAACCGCAGAAGGGAGTGTCAGAATTCGTAATGGAAGTCACAGATAAAACCAGGGCTGACGTCAAGGGAGGAACCCTCATTCAATACGAAGACAAATTGAGGCTACTTGAAATTGCCCAGGTTCCCAAAGAGCACGTAGATGACTTCAAATCAGTCAGTCAGTTTAAGTTCTTCAACACAAACAATTTGTGGGCGAAATTGGATGCTATACAAAGAGTAGTACAACAAGGATCCTTAAACATGGAGATAATAGTAAATAACAAGCATTTATCAGATGGCTTGAACGTGATACAGTTGGAGACGGCTGTGGGTGCTGCCATGAAGTGTTTCGAAGGTGGTATTGGAGTGAATGTGCCAAGAAGCAGATTCTTGCCGGTCAAGAAGACCTCGGATCTTTTACTAGTGATGTCTAATCTGTACAGTCTTTCGCATGGGTCGTTAGTGATGTCTCCTCAGAGGATGTTCCCGTCTACTCCGTTGGTGAAGCTTGGAGACAACCACTTCGCGAAGGTCAAGGAGTTTCTCAACAGGTTTGCTACGATACCGGATCTAATTGAGCTGGACCATTTGACTGTCTCTGGTGACGTCACGTTTGGACGAGGGGTTTCTTTGAAGGTGAGTTAAAACCTTTTACATATTAATCCATAGGTAATGTTATGTTTTATGATATTAATAAGTAAAAATAATAATGAGTGAGAAAGGATAAAGCCTATCGGACGAGTTATTTTTATACGAATTTTGGCGCTGTGTGTCGTATAGTATGACGTGAAAATAATATTCGTATGTTAAAATTCACAAAATACCAAAAAGTAGCATCATTTATAAGAAAATATTTTTATCTGATCTTTGCAATAAGCCGCCTAAAAGTTACAGTGTTACAGACACTCAATATAAAGGAAAATAACTTTTATTTCCAGGGCACAGTGATCGTAATAGCGAACCACGGCGACCGTATCGACATTCCGTCGGGAGCGGTGTTAGAAAACAAAATAGTATCCGGCAACTTGCGTATATTGGACCATTAATTCTGTATGTACATATGTAATATCAGCTTTTCGTACGGATTTTAAAATAATATATTATACAGGATGGGAGAAACATCATATTTTAAACCACTTAAACCACATATATTTCAGGTCAGCAGTTCATAGATTTAATAAAGTCTGAGAAACTTGATATTTCTATACAATACATGATATGCATTTTTTTTTCGTTGCTAACGTCTACGTGACATTTATATAAGTGTTTTGATTGATTTATATCTTCATCATGTGATGTTTCCAACACCCTGTATAGCAAATATTGGACTGATGTTGGCGAGTGATTACCAATATTGGCTGCATTACACTCAAATTTTCTTGAAAGAGCCTTGATTATTAAAAAAAATACAACATTTTTTAAAACATGTACAATAATGCATACATGCTGTATTTTATATTGAAATGTGTAAATGCGTACGTATTTATAAAAACATAGCTAATTATACGTACGATATATTTTTAAATGAATAGTGAATTATTGTCATATTGAGTAAATAAGTCCAATACTCAGTAATGGACAGTGGTGAAATATTTTATATAATAAAATTCATTCATAATTGTTTATAAAAGACTCGTATTGTTGAATTGTTTGCAAAATTTGAGATTTTATTAATATTTTTAAATTAAATTACATTGACTATATTTTTATAGCAAATGAATTTTGGATTTGTTGCATAAGTTAATGTCTTTTTTCAAGCAAAAGTACAATGTTTTAAAACGTAAAACTGATCTGGCTATTTTTGGTTTTTGGTATAGGATATACCATTTTTATAACATAAAATTAAGAACTTAAGGTGTTCCTGAAAACAAAATAGTATATTTTAATTAAAACCTTATATTGAAAATAAGACATCAAACCTTTTCATTAATAATTTTATTATGGACTTTTTGCACTATATATCCGATGAGAATTTTGTATTTCTTTCTTTAAATAGAAAATTATATAATGAATCCTATTTACAATTTACGTTAATTCAATATGGCAACTTTTTAGAATTATGTTTTTACCTATTTATTTTTACATCACTTGAGAATCGAATTCTCTTGCTTTACCAAATACTATCTTCTTTATCGGTTTACTTTACCAAAACTATGTCAAAGATTTTTCTATATAATTTCAAATGTAACTATAACTTTATTTTAAGCTTAGTCAAATGTTACTGGTGTCAAAAGTGTACTTGTAACCAATTAAATGATATAATTATGTTTAATTTATTTTTAATTCTTGCAATATTTTTATTTGTGCTTATCCATTTAAAACATTCCTGTTTTAAGTATTAGTAGTAATAACTAGCATTCATTTACATATTTATATATGTTGCACTTATTATTTTAAACTTTATTTCATGTACTAATTATGTTATACTATTTCGTAAATAACATATGTAATTAAATATTTACTTTTTTCTAATAATAAATATTAAAACCGCTCAATTAATTTAAATATTAGTATAAATGTACCTAATATAATTATAATTCATGTACATATGTTTTTTTTTTATATTATTCGTGATTTTAACATTTTTTATGCATAACAATATATTCCCTGGTTTTAAATACACATTTTCATATTTATTTCATAGGTTAGTTTTAACTAACATGCCCTTGTAAAAAATAGTACACTTTTGACACTAATACAATCGCTTGAGAGAATAATTTTATATGATTTTGATATGAATTTATTTTTCGTATGATTTTTAAAGTACATTGCGTAGTGGATTAATGTAGGCGTAGATGGTTTATATTGAAATATGTGCCATTCAAGCAATGGATAATGCAATAAATTTGTTATAATGGATTGTTGTCTTTTATTTCTATGAACACTTTATCAAATATGATTTAACAAATGTCTGTAAAATCAGCAGTTTTTATTATGTGCACGCTGTCTTTGTTGCACTTAAAAGTGCCGAAGTCTATCGCGATATTAATGTTTTTAAGAACTGTATTAGCAAGATTTTAATGGAAAAATTAAACTGAGTGCTCAATTACATCAGAGATTATTAACTTAAAAGGATATATACAAACATAAACTCACGCCTTTTTCTCTGAAAGGGTAGGCAGACATTCAAACATGACACCTACGTTTCGCCTTGTATTTCCCATCCCATGATGTGATAGGGGATGAACCTATTGCCATATCGGGCACAAATTCCTAACTTTGGGCTGAATAAAAATAACCAATATCACTTTGCCCGACACAGGATTCGAACCCGAGACCACAGTTTTGCAATCAACTGTACAACAGCGCCATCGAGCAAGTCAACTAAAAAACAAACATTGTACACTTTGCTGTACGGAATCCATCAAACACAACTGCCCTCCACAAATAAAACAACAAATCAATAAATAAATCGTATAATCTAATATCACAATTCGGTGGTTGGTTCCGGCGCGACCCGGCTGGCCAAGAGACTGAATCCAGCGGACAACAGGGCAAAGACACTGCTGGCCGCACACATAGTCCATAGTAATGGATGGTGGAAATAACACAGGCCCTCGTTTGAATATGCGCAGGTGAGATCTGTAACATAAAAAAATAAATAAATACATCTAACAGTCACATACATAGTCTTGAACCCACATTAAGATAATAAGTCTTGTGTCGTAGGTATCAGAAACTACTAGACTTTTCGGTCTCACAAACACCTGAGATAAATATTTGAGGCCTCAGAATCATTTATCTCGGTGCGGAGATGGAACCCGAGTCCTCTCGTTTAAAAATATCGCAAATAAAAAACATAAATTCGAAAACATCATCAAAATTGGTTGTGAAATGGCTCAGATATTATTATTTTTATATGGATATTCTTTTTCTCTTTCGCACTCATGCACCTTATAGGATGACGTCACGTCGTGCATGTTGCATCCATTTCTATTACTATTCACTCCTACCACCAACTTTATGTATTTGTAACTTGCTTATCACTTAACGGATTTTAAAATTCTTCCTGAATAAGATTATGCGTTTAAGGGAAACTTTCGTTGTAAACAGAAATAACAATTGAATATACTAGCCCAGGGTAGGCGAACCTTTATGCATCAACGTGCCATTTTTTCTAAAAAAAAGTTTAATGGGGGCATTCGCGTGCCATCAAATAATTTTGACTTTCTGATTATTTGGAAAATAATAATTATAAATACTATGAAAACTATTAAATAAAGTAAGCAAAAGAGGTACATTTTGGTATGTTTATATTAAATTTCAGTAAAATTAGTGTGACTTCTGTTGCTGCAGGTTAGATGACAAATAATTTATGTTAAGGTTGTAAGATGTTACTTTTAGCAAAATGCATGCTGAACTAGATTCATCTGTCAAACGGTTTCTAACCGAGTTTTTAATGTTATTCATCTCTGAAAATAATGACTCGCAGGCATATGTAGATGAAAACATGGTTAAAATAGCATGAGCCAGCTTCTTCAAACAGTTAAATGTGTCTGGTAACGCATTCCATGTTTCCAGAATTTTATTATTAGCATTTTTACTTAAATTACTTGTCGATCTTTCAGTTTCAATTAATTCCAATTCTTTCCTTGTTTCAATAAATTTATGAATCCATATTGAACTAGATTGGAAATCAATCAGCTGCATTTCAAATTCGTGCCCAAAATATTGTGTCGCGTGCCATCAATGGCACGCGTGCCATTGGTTCGCCTACCCTGTACTAGCCTATTCTTTATGCTTTAATTGTTGTTGAATTGATTAAATGAATATTTTTTTGCGTATGGTCCAGTAATGGTGAAGGAAAACATCGTCAGTATTTTCTACCATGAAGATTTTTAAGAATTTTTACATTAATTTCACTGCAAAGCAGATCTAATGACATAATTAAAGAAAAAAATGACCATTGTGGAGGTCACGACCTTCCGCAATGAGGAAATCGACTCAAGGAGAAAGAAGATAGTTAATTTATTGCAAGGTGGGATTCGAAAGTTGTGCCAATACTCACAGCTTATAAACATGTACAGTAATTTTCCTAGTACGTATGAGAACAGTCCGATGACAGCTGCTGAGAATCCCACCGCCACGGCCTTGTCGATCCTGCGAACTGCGCGCACTATCACCATGCCCTGCATCACGAACGCTGCGCCTGGAAATAAATAACAAATAAATAAATACATCCAACAGTCACACACATAGTCCTGACCCCACACTACGATCGAGTCTTGTGTCGTGGGTATCAGGAACTACGAGAGACTTTTCGGTCTCACAAACACCCAGACTCGAAAGAAATATTTGTGGTCCGCACAAACATTTCCCTCGGTACGAGGATCGAACCCGTGGCCTCTCGTTTCACTGGCGGCGTCTAACCGACTGTGCCACGGAGGCTGTCAAAAATACGGGTAAAGGGTTTTAATTGTGTTTAAATACAGCTGGAGAAGTCAGGTAGGACGTCTCGGTAAAGTCAAATTAATGCATGAAATAAACCAAAATATACTTTATGTTGGTTTCAAAAGAAGTCTTGAGTCATGGATTTTTAGATTATTTTTGATCCGCCCCGAGACCATAAAAGCTGTAAAGTGCGAAAAATCGTCGGGAACTTAAAAATGAAAAAAAAACCTAATTCCCGATAAAATCCCTAATAATGATTTGTGTATGTTTTATTTCAATATTTCTTGAATCGTTTTATTAATTACCAAAAGCAGACGAAGTTAGCGCGATGATGACGCCGAAATAGACTGACCAAGATCCGTTATTGTAACTTATTAAAATAGTACCATGATGAATATACAGAACATTTAGTCTACATACCTGACACAGCCAGTATGACAGTGTAGAAGACCTGGTAGACTCCGAACACGAGGCGACAGGACTGCAGCGTGCAGGAGCCGCGCACCGCGCGCTGCATGCCGCACGAGCAGTTGTGGAACACACTGTAGAGCAATTAGCACAAATTACAAGTTTTAGATCGCTTCAGTGCCGATTTGAGCACTAGCCTAGAGTTTTCTAGGGCCCCTTGGGCATTATTTCTGAGATGCAGTCTGTCTGCCATCCAACTCTTTGTAAATAACAGCAAATTTAACAAAACTAGGGCTGCTGCCTTTACAGTTCTGTCAATAAAGCTACAGCTTGCCACCCATCCGATCAGGTATTTACCATCGCACATAATTATAGACTACCGTCATAGTAATCTAGGTGTGTTGTGTTTCAGGATCAGCTTTTGTGTCAAAATCTTGTATCAGTGCCATCACAGTGGTCCACGCGGGTGTGTCCAGGATCAGTTTTTACCTAAAATGAGTATTTTGTGTTGAACAGGCTAAGAGCAAGGTTTAAGGTTGCAGGAAGTCGCTGGATGCAGGCCATTTAAAACAGGTTAATGTGGAGATCCTTTTGAAAAGCCTTTGTTCAGTAGTGTACTTCCTGTGACTGAAGAGAGAGAGAGAGAGGCTAAGTAATTGAGCCCTTGCCAGTCGATGCTCTATTTGGATTGCGCTAAAATCTAGACTCACTATGGGCACATTGTCATACCAAAATTTAAATGGTTGATGTTTACAATAAACTCGTAAACGCAATAATAGGTATAGTTAATGAAAATGTACAAAATATATGTGATAATAAGAAAATAGAATAGTTTGAATAACTCACGTAAATCCATTGAGATCTTCTAAATCTGAGCAGCCAGCATTACAAGGTGAGAAGAAAGTTGTCATGGAATCCAAACCGCATACCGGACTGTATCCGTATCTTTGTGAATTACACCTGCAAACGAATCATATTAAATCAATTTTATTTTTATATCCATATTTTGTTTTCTGCTTTATTATCGAAAGAGAAATTATTTTCAAGTCGACATAAAAATATAATGTTATTACTTATTCATTCATAGTTTAGCAACATTTGTGAGAAGGTAGGTAAAAGTATCATTGATGCTAAGAATTTTTCGCTAAGCATATTCCTGTCTCTAAATACAGCTGCCTTTTAGGTCCAGACTCGCAAGGATTGCCCAGTTGAGGAATGAGGGGTGCGCTACATAAATTTAGTTTTAAAATATGACGTTATTTTATCCGACTTTCAGACGATATATCAATAAAATCTTTGCTGAATCTTACCCACAATGCAGACTGCACTCCGGTTGCTGATATTCCCTTCCCTCAAATCCCACCATTCGTCCAGTATCACAGCTCAAAGCTGCTAGCACTACGAAGAACGCAGCGACTAGGATAGCCACTACACCCCCCACTCGCGATGCTGTGTTGGCCTTCACACCATCGAGGCGACATGTAGAGAAACGAACTCGGAATATCTGGAAAATAATGTTTAATTATCTCATTTATTAGGAAGAAATATTGAACTATGTGATTTTGGAAGTATTGTGTACAATGCCGTGCTTCGAAACCCGATAAATAAAGTATTTAGAAAACAAAACAGAATAATTTGTTTCGAATCAATTCGTGGTAATTGGCGATGATCTTTGTATAAACAATAGGCCCTAGCTTTCCTGCTTTGTATCTTGGGTTACTTTATATTGCCTTTTTCCTTTTTTGTGCTGCTACAGTAACTAGCATAATTAATGTGTTTACCGGTGGTGTACAAATTAATAGATACTACCTCAAATACTACGATAAATATGAATAACTCTTACCATGATAAAGAAGATGACGACTAAAGAGCGGAACACGTCTGTAAGCGTGCGTGATGTTCGCGGATCTTGTCGAATGCCTTCTATGTTAAACCTCGCCTGAAATGTAAAACAGAAAACCATTATATCTCATTTCAATAATATCTTTTTGATAACCTCCCTGGAGCAGTTGATTACGATGACTGTGAAACAAGAGGCCGCAGGTTCGATCCCCGTAACGAGACAAATATTTGCCTAATCCACAGGTATTTGTTTCGGGTCTGGGTGTTTGTAAGACCGATAAGTCTCTCGTAGTGTCTGATATTATCTTGACGAGTGAATTCATTAACTCGTCTAGGGGAGTATTTAACACTGGAAAGTCTCTCGTAGAAGTTGGTTTCTTATAACTACATTAGACTCTTACTGTAAAATTGATGTGTATATGAAGATTAACGAGCACTGCGTACTCGTACAGTGTTTAGAAAAATAATTATCTCTAAGTAGTATTGCTTTTCTTTAAGGGCATGCATGACGTTAACCATCAGACAACCAACCCACTTTTTCAGGATACATTTTTGTCTCATTTCTGCATCTCCCAAAAGTTGATTGGTAGAAAATGCCGATGGCATTAAGTCCGTCTATACAATTTCATTGTTTAAGCTCTGTGTTTAAGCTTAATAAAAATAAGATATCCTAACCTGTACATAAGCCGCGTCGTATTGTACATAGCAGAGTACTGATATAGTCAAAAACGCCAGAGCTCCCGACTGTAATACCACCGCCTTATTACGAGTCACGCGGCCCAGCGATGGCAAGAAATCTGTTGGAAAAGGAAATAATCATAGATTATTTTAATGTCTTTATAATAGGCAAGGCCTAAATAGTTATCTCGATTAAATCTCATACAAACAAGCAAAGGCTTCACTTTGAATTGAAAATGAAAAACGGTGAAGAAAAACATCGTGAGGAAACCTGCATAACATAGCGATTTGTATGAATTTCTTTGGTATGTAAAGTCCATCCAAAAAGTCCAAAGGTTACCGACATAGCCCATAGGATTGGCAAGTTGAAGTGGCAGTGGGCCGGGCACATAGCTCGTAGAACCGATGGCCGTTGGGGCCGAAAGGTTCTCGAGTGGAGGCCACGTACAGGCAAGCGAAGTGTCGGACGCCCGCCTACAAGGTGGACGGACGATCTGACTAAGGTCGCAGGAAGTCGCTGGATGCAGGCCGCTTCCAACAGGTCATTGTGGAGATCATTGGGGGAGGCCTATGTTCAGCAGTGGACTTCCTGTGGCTGATATGATGATGATGATGAAAGTCCATCTATCCGCACTAGGCCAGCGTGGTGGACTATAGGGCCTAACCACTCCTAATAGTATTCTCGATTGTAGAGGAGGCTCTGCCTTGCAATGGGACGTATATGGGCTGATACAGATACTTTCAACCATTCTTGTCGGTTCAGGCTACTTCTAACTCGATCCATCGTCACTTAATTTATTGATTGGTTCTGATCCTTTGATAGTAATGTTTATTTTTGACCTGATACTTGCTTGTAAGAGCACCAATTTGGCTGGTGTTTATGTTTTCGTTGTTGTGATAGCAAAATAATTTGGAATGTTATTTTCTAAGTACTGTGATAAGGAAATAATCAATTTAAAAACAATGATATGTGATAAAGATAAGAAACAATTGGAATGCCTTGTATATTTCCTTGAAATTAACTTATATTCTATCTTCCTTTACAATACGTTTGGATTAACCTTCAATTCCATAAAGTTAATTGATGAATATAGCCCTCTTCCCAAGATTTCCACAGTGACTTCTTAGAAACGGTGAGGAATCAGTACCTTTCTGCGAAAAACTTGAAAATAAATGTAATCTACTACCAAAAGGTTACTGTAGAAAATAGAAATAAAAACAATATGTTTATTATGTTAAGTATGTTTAAATTGTTTTTATGTTATTTTATGCTATTCAACTTCACTGACCATTTATTTTTAATTATTTGTTTACGCCTCCACCACTTCTTATCTTTGCATCACCTTAGGTTCGACTGTAAGAGAATGCTCCGGCATTAAGTTCACCTATACTATTTGTAATGAATGAAGCGTAAACAAATAAATCTATAAATATTCAGAACGGGACTCCTATAGAAGACAAAGAAGAATTATAAAACCTTACCAGTATCAACGAGCAGCTCTTCATCCTGCCACTCCGGCATCTTCTCGGGGAACAGCGTAAAGAGTATGGCGAACATGAGCGTCAGCATGGATATCGATAGCTGTGCCTTCCACCAGTCATCACTCACTGAGCTCGCTCGCAGCCAGTTGGTACCGCTCAAGCCAAGGGATAGGCGGATTGAGATCAGGATACCTGGGCGATGGTTAAGAATAGCAATTTTCTCCAGTTTACGTTCTGTTACTTAGTTTTATTTTTCTTCAATTTTGAATTTCGTACACAGTTATATTTTGTGAGTGGCTATTATTTCACAAGGTAATATTTGTAATTTTATATCATCTTAGAACACATGTTATTCATTTGTTATTACTTTTATTATTAATACAATAAGATTGCTTGGTTCTCAAATTCAGGCTCGCCTAATTTGGGGCCAACAGATTTATGAATGAATGTATATTAACTTTATATGATAATATGAATAACATTTATTATTATTATTATTTAGCAATAATCTGCAAGCCCTTATACCTACGTCCATTCCTGAGCTACCTTCTTCTCTATAAATAAGAGAACGGATGAGACATAGGTCAAAGCCATCACTTTGCACTTTCTATTATCTAATCTTATATCTTTAAACAAGAAATTCTTTTATATATATAATCTGTATCTCGGAAACGGCTCCAATGATTTTCACGAAATTTTGTATACAGGGGGTTTCCGGGGCGATAAATCGATCTAGCTAGGATTTATGTTTAGAAAATGTTGTTTTATTCCTGTTTTCTACAATCAACTTTATAATCAACTTAAACAAAATGACTCTTCCTGACATCTATTGGCGAATAATAATACTATTTTTTTTTGTACAACTAACTGCTTGACGATACAATAACACTTAAGCTATTCCAGCAGATGGCGTTGTTAAGCAACACTAAGCCAATTAGGACCTAAGCATAATACTGAACCCACAGTTTTTTTTTATTTTTTATTTATTTTATTTATTATACTTCATATACATTGTATACAAGGCGGACTTAATGCCAGAGGCATTATCTACCAGTCTACCTTTGGGTGATGCAGAGATGAGATCAAGTGGGCGTATAAATTTTTAGAAAAAAGAAAAAAAAATAGAAACATAAATAATTAATATGTAAATACATACAAATATAGGGTCAATACATTATATACTATAGTGGATATATATAGTTATGTGTATGAATAATTATGACATAAATATATATCTTAAATATATAATTTTTTTTCACCATCCCAAGACAGAATAAGGGCAAACTTGTCGCTTTACCAGGCGCAAATTCCAATACCAGGTAATTGAAATAACACCAAAAAGTTTATTGGTCTAGTAGAACCTTGAATTTCAAAGCATATGCATATAGATATGCTATAAGACCGATGAGCTCTTACCGTAGAAATAAGGTCCATTGCTAGGCGCATGGTCGTCCAAGTAGGTGAAGCCGTGCGCGAAGATGCTGATTTGCGTGAGGGCGCAGAGAGTAGCTGTGAGGATGAGGATGGCTGTCCGGGGCGCAGCGTTGTCATCCAGCAGGTTTCTTACTGCTGGCTCCGAGTACGCCGACAGGGGCTCGCCGCCGCATAACTCTGAAAAATAATAATAAGATAATTAGCAATAGTCAAGCAACTAGCAGGTTTCTAAATGGGAACGTAGATTTAGGGGAGCTGGTGACTCGCTGATTTGTTTAAAGTGTAGATAACATTTGTCTCGTTGAGGAGATCGAACCCGCAGCCTCTCGTTTCCCAGTTGGAGTCTTACCAACTGCACCACGGAGGCTGTTAATAACAATTACATTATTTCAGATAATGCATTATCTATGAACAGAAGTAACACTAGATATGTTTAACACGTGAACAAGTGAAAACGTCAATTATAAAAACATAAATTAATCAAAGATTGTAAAGTATCCAATAGATTAGTTTTATCGATTATGTAAGTGTTATGCCAAGTACGTGATTAAACATTATCGTGTTAATAATTATATTCGATGGCGTTATCTTTCTGCGTAAATTACCCTTTGAATGAGGATAATTTTATCTTAAGTACGAAAGTTAGAATTTGTAATAGAGATTGCTATTTAAAGGCTGCTTTCAGCTTCTCAATAACGCAATTTTTACCTGATCGTGAAGTTAAATAAACCTTTGGATTTAATTCATATGTAAGATTTATTATGTTTTTAGACTATAGTAACATCAATTAAGACCACACGCTTATTTGTGCTCTTATTTCTCTTGCCGTTTCTTAGGCCGTTACTTATAATCTATTTGAGCGAATATCACACATTTGTATGTAATCCAAACTCGCGATAAAATCCGTCAATGACACTTCAGATATAAGTACTTACCAACGCTTGCAGGGTTGGAGTATGTGTACGGGAAAGCCAGGACAAGTAGACCTGCTGCAGAAGTGACTCCGAGCCATCCAGAGAGGGCGAAATGCCGTTTCCCTCCTCCCCACCACGCCAAGATCGCTCCCAATACTGCTTCTACTACACCAACAGCTACCTGCACGAAATCTGGAGAAAGAGATTTTTTTTAAGAAGAGATCATTTGCTAAAGCCGTGTCTAATGCGTATAGTTACATTAACAATTTTTGTAATTTGGCATAGCATAGTGACTACACCAAACTTAATATATTTTATAGAAACCTCATTGGTAGTTTCCGACTTAGAAGACAAAACTACTACAATTTCATTCGCCAGAGCACTTAGATATGTGTACACAACTCATGCCTTACTGCTACTCACTACGATTTTATTTCGTCTAAGATCACCTGTGCCGTATTTCTGTCCTGGGAATCAAACCCAACAGCTCACAAAACAGTCAACTGTTTTTTTTGCAATGAATGGCAAGACTAGCATGCCGTTCGCCTGATGGTAAGCGATACGACCGCTCATGATTTTTTTAAAGTCTAGTGTTAAAGTATCTACTAGTACGAAATAGGTATTTGCAACTTGTATAAAACCTCACCTTCAATAAGTGCAGAGTTGTGCCCTTCATTAGCGTCCCTTCGCAGAAGTAGATAGACATTGCTTTCAAGCAAAATTACTATCAACAGAGACCCTTGCAAGAACAGATCAAACACCTTTAGCCTCAGGATGTATGTGCGCAGGAAATACCATATTTGGAATATTACTGGAAATAAAATACATCGATTAAAACAAATAATTAAAAAACAACATTAGGTAAGGAAGTGTTTGTTGACGCTAATGTATATTTGCTCCTAATTTATTTTAAATATTTTATTTGATTTACATTATTTCTTTTTGTTTAATCAATACTCTAAAATTTAGATTGACGAGAAGAGTAGTGATATAACTATTATTTAGAAACTACGATTTTCTTTGGCTTTCATTTTATTATATATATCATTATTTTTCAATTAAATTAATTAACATTTTTAAAGTTTGTATGTTTTTCGTTGATTAGATACAGGATGTGTAGAAAAATATTTAATCCGCCATTTTGTAGCGTTAGCCATGTTGGATGGATTAAATTATCATCAGAACTAAATAATTGTATCAAATATTAGAAAAGATTTTTTTAGTTAACATTTTACAGAAAGGGGTAAAATGTTAACTAAATAAAACTGATTCAAAACCGTTGCATTCGTTTCAACTACCATATTTAAAATGTTGTATTTTTGTTAAAAATATTATTTACTGGAGGGTAGTTATTGCACTCATCTTGCGCCATCTTGTTAAATCATTAATTCAGTTTCTCGCGGACGATTGGAAAAGCATGACGCGTGCTTTTTTGCTGCGTTAAAGTTTTAGATAAATGTATGTCGTTTTGTGGAAGTAAGTAAAATAAATGGAGTGTAAGTGATGTTGAGTGCTCCGACGATCACGGTTTCCAGCCAGCTTCGGAAGCGAGATTACGGTGAGTGTTGTAGAAGTACTATATCACATTCACATTATCAGCCTACTTTCTCATATGTGAGAGGATTGAAGGACATTGTAGCCAGAGTATCTACTGGACATATTGACATTAAACATCTTATGTCCCAGAATGGCGAGTGGAGTGGAATGCCAAGCATTGTTTTGTAATTCAAGTCGTTGTTTGGTTTTGCTACTGTCCATAAGCATTCGTAAAGGCTTTTGGTCACAGCGCTATAGCGAAGCCGGTCCGGGCCGCTATATTTTATATGTTAGCTCACAGAGTACACTTTACATACTGAGATAGAGACGTCACTCAATAATTTCAAGGCGCCCTTGGGCGTTAAGTAACAAAAAGAGTCCAGAAAATGTCTATACTCACAGATTCTGTGCAATACTTACAATAATCTAGGGAAAGATTGAGGGAGGCTTGGACATGAATTACATCTAATACAATCGATATAAATTTTGCCTATTTGAAATACTTATCTAGATACAAATTATGCTGCATGGAAATTCGATTTTTTTTTTATTTCTTCGCTCTTATTACGCTTATAAATGCTGTTAGAAGTAATTTATACAAATAAATAATAATATCCGCGTAAAATAGAGAAATCCGTAAAACAAAACGATTTTTGCTCCCT
Organism: Hyles euphorbiae; assembly: GCA_023078785.2. Classification (NCBI taxonomy): domain Eukaryota; kingdom Metazoa; phylum Arthropoda; class Insecta; order Lepidoptera; family Sphingidae; genus Hyles; species Hyles euphorbiae. Next base: position 13,287,262 of record CM041035.1, read on the forward strand.
GTCACAGAATACTAAACTCATCCCTGTGGTGTTAAGTTACTCAAACTAATGTTATAATACGCCGTCCTTTGTTCTAAGATACACCACAGTGTGTTTCAAGGCTAACGCACTTTTAGGAAGGCCTAAACATATCTAATGTGCCTTTAATTAAAACCGCGAGGTTTTCTAATTAGGCTCTTAAAATGAATGCCGTGTTGTACAGATGTATGATGATAGCACTATCACAATTGGCATTGTTTGTGGTATGTTATCAGAGGATTAAAATGATAACGATTTGTGTGGGAAGGGAAGATAATTCTCTTATCAGTTTGTTTCCGTTAATATAGTTGTTGGATGACATACAATCAGCCCTGAGGTATTTTGAATATATAGGTATTATTGTCTATAAAAAATTGATACATCCTGTCGCTACACTTTTAAAATGCTTCGTCATGGGTATCAGAAACTACGAGAGATCACTCGGTCTCACAAACATCCAGGCCCGAACTAAGTACCTTGCAATCATACAAATATTTGTCGCGGTCTTAGGATCTAGGCGTCTAACCAACTGCGCCACGGAGGCTGTCAATCAGGCACGAATTCCAGTAAACATTTATTAATTCAACCATTTTTGACACAAATAAATATCAACAGGTCGATGTGGAAATCCTTGGGGGAGGCTTATGTCCAGCAGTCGACTTCCTGTGGCTCAAATGATGATATACCAACAATTTCCGTACATCGTTCGGTTGTCTCATATTTTTCATATTTACGAGTAGAATCAACTCATTAACATAATTTTTTGACGTAATAACTTACTTATACGCACACGCTTGTACGCCTAAAAAGGTAGGCAGAGGAGATAGTTTTCTGAATTTATTTTCATCCTAACATATTTTAGGAGGCGAAATTATTGCTTTGCGGCATCAGATAGTTGCCTTATAAATTATGTATATAAGTATTGCGTCAGTACATGTGTGTATAAATATCTTATCGATTTGAGATTAGCAATATAATTAATTACAAATCAATTATAATAAGTTAAAATCACATTCCTATTGCTCCCCATGAGCGTGCCGATAATCCATTGTCGGTTTTTTATGCGATGAATGGCGAGATAAGCATGCCCTTCGCCTGATGGTAAGCGATATCACTGCTCATGAACAGTAGCAAAACCAAAAAACACCTTAAATTTCAACAATTTCAAATCAATGTTTGGTATCCTATTGCGCTCGCCATCCTACGATATATCTAGTGCATTAACACTGCTGTTTGGTGGGAGAAGTAGTCATTGCGATGACCTACCCACGCGGCCTCTTACATATGAGAGACTCTCAGAGATATGTCAATATATCCAGTAGTTACTCTGGCTTCCTTACCTTGCCCGTGCTTAATTGCTTATACTTTATCCATATTTTAAGGATAATGTTCTTGTATTTGGGTCCATGCGTATTAAAAAAATATTATAGTCATCAATACACGATTTCCCATTATTGCTTAATTTTATTCTGCACGTACTTCTGAGAGCCTTTTTTTATTGCTATGAATGGTCACACAGGCATACCATTCGCCATTCCACTGCGCTTGTCATCCTAAGCTATAAGATGTTAAGTCTCAATACGTCCGGTACAGATACTCTGGCTACAATGTTCTTCAAACCGGAACACATTCATTGCAATAAAAAAAACCTGCCATTAATAAATTATCTGACAGATATGAATTTTCTTCCGATGCCGGTTCAATCAATATTCTTATTTGTATTGTACTGTATCAGTCCATATAAGACCCACTGTAATGTATGGGCCTATTCTACGATCGAGAGTACAGTTGAGAGTGATTACCCCATATAGTTCATTACGCTGGCCTAGTACAGATTCTTTATTATACATGAACAATACCTATAAGCCAATTAAATATATCAGATTTAGATACGCTTTAGTAAACCTCCTGAATTAAAAATATCGCAACAAAATTGTAAACGGAATTTACGTCTAATACATTGAATTATATGCATATATTAAGGCACTTTATTTCACAATGAAATAAAACAGTACAAGTTCCTTGTGAAAATTTTTAAGTTTTACAACACCCAACAAAGCACACACTTCATTCTTGAGCATAACAAATTAAGTGATTATAAATTATTACTCATTTTCGTATATTTTACCGGGAAGTTTTGTCAAAGCCTTTCAAATGTTCAAAGCTACTAACTTTACAAGGCCGGTATTGTAGACTTCAGAGAGGGTTGATTAAATGGACTTGGGCCTACGCCGTAGCCTGTTCAACGGTTCGTAACCACTCAAAATGCATTTAGGGTAAATACTGTAGCTATTATTATAAAAAAAGTTCTATATTTTTTGATAAATATAATCTCTGTTTGTTGTCTCAACGACATGTAAAGACACGTAGAACCACTTGCTTTAAATAAATAAATACATCCAACAGTCACAAATATAGTGCTAGCCCCACACTAAGATCGAGTCTTGTGTCGTGGGTATCAGGAACTACGAGAGACTTTTCGGTCTCACGAACAGTCAGACCCGAAACAAATACCTGTGGTTCACACAAATATTTGTTTCGGTGCGGGGATCGAACCCGCGGCCTCTCGTTGCACAGCAGGAGCCTAATCAACTGCGCTACAGAGGCTGTTTAATGTCGGAGGCTTTAATATCGAAAATAAATTGTTTTAGGACAGGCAATCAAAATAGCATACACAATTATTTTCAGCCTCAGGAAATGCACTGCCGACCATAGGCCTTTGCAAATGGTTTCCATAGCAAGTAGCAACCTATTAGTAACGGCTTGCATCCAGCGATTTCCTGCAACCTTAAATATTCCGCAGTCATATTAGCTTCTAGTGTATATTAGCGAATCATGCCTCTATTTCTCCAATTGGACAATCATTGTACCATTTACCCTACCAAATTCACAATATTCTTTCCAAAATACCCTTTTTATTAAAGACACATATATCCACTTACCAGATTTATCTTTTAACATTATAATATATTCACTCGCACATTATTGTCCCGAAATATATCAAAGACTAGTTCGTATTGATTAGCGACAGCGGAGTGTAACAAATTTGCTATCAACACTCACTGCTTATCAATGGCCATCGGTAATTACCTATTGTGATAGCGCCATCTATATTTTTATATCGGTATCAGGCTATTTACGTCCCACTGCAGGGCACGGGCCTCCTCTACAATCGAGGAACTATTGAGAGTTGGTCATGGCTCGAACCAAACGGTTCTCTAATTCTTTTTTGTGCCGCACCGTCAGGCTGTGGAATTGTTTGCCGTCTCACGTGTTCCCTCCTTTCTACAATCCTGGGTCCTTCCGCCGTAGCCAAAAAAGGCACCTTAGCAGGCCGGCATAATTGTTCCCATTGGCATGGGACTGCCGTCCGATGCCAATGCATACTCTGCCTGGGCGGCATTTGCGCTTACCATCAGGTGCAATGCCGCCACTATGCAGGACAATTAAAAAAAAAAAAGAAAATATAGTCCATCACGCTGGCCTAGTGCGGGTTGGCGGGCTATATTTTTATTTAGAATGAGATACATACAAAAATGTATCCCATAGGGGTAGGTAGAGACTATGGATATCCACTTTGCTCGATTCTGAGTTACTACTTTCGTTTCGACCACTTTTATTAATATTTGAAGTCATCTACATAATTTCTATTGTGGTAGATCTTTCATATGTGAGAGGGCGCCTGGGTATGGTGCTGTTTGGTTTTGCTACTATCCATGAGCGGTCGTACCCATAGCCATACAAAGCAATAAAAAACATCTTCATCGGTTCAGGATGCTTTTGACCTGACCCTTTTTTATTTATTTATTTATTTATTTATTTATTTTATTTTGGACAACAAACAGTCGTGTACATCAACAAAAAATAAAGATTATATGTTTACAACTTACAGACTTTGAGTGCCAACACTTAAATTATAAAGCTAGATATTACATTACAAATAAAAAGGATCACAATATAAACTATGCACACATATCGTTAGTGTACTTTTAAGATCATATTTAAGATACATAGCGTTTAAGCGTCTAGAACAAAATTCTTATAATTTACTCAAGAAGAACTCTTTTAATTTTCTTTTAAATTGTGCCAATGAAGTGTTAAACATATCAATATGAGATATTTGTTTATTATAAACGGTCAAACCACGATAGAAAAGTGTATTGGAGGTATAGTTGGTACTGCAACACGGAACTACAAACAAATTATTAATTTTACGCATTGATCTGGTGGGTACTTTGAACTTTATTTGTTCAAGCAAGTTAGGGGAATCAATAATATTGTTAACAATTTTGTATAAAACCATTATGTCCTGAGATTGACGCCTGAGTGACAAGGATAGCATTTTATATTTTACCAATGAATTATTATAAGAAACAAACTGAGATCCAATCCTATATTCAAGAGACCTAATAAATGTTTTTTGTATTCTTTCAATTCTATTAATATGACATGAATAATATGGGCTCCATATGACTGAGCCAAAGTCCAATATGGATCTTACTAAACTGTAATATAGGATTTTGTAAGTACTAACATTTTTGAAAGGTTTGCACACCCTAAGAAGAAATCCAAGTTGTCTGTACGCCTTTTTAATAATATGATCATAATGGTATTTAAAAGATAATTTATCATCCAAGATAATTCCAAGGTCACGAATATGATCCACTCTGGCAAGTATATGATTATTTAAAGTGTATGTATATTCTACACGATTACGTTTACGAGTATAACTCATAGCATAACATTTATCTTGATTCAAGAATAGCTGATTTTGAAAGCAGTAGCTAACTAAGTTATTTATGTCCTCTTGAAGCCGAATACAATCAGTTTCATCTCTTATAACTCTAAAAATCTTTGCATCGTCTGCATAAAGAAGAACGGTGCTATTAGATAGGTAGTTTTCAATATCATTTATATACAAAATGAAAAATAAGGGCCCCAGATGGGAGCCCTGCGGCACACCAGAGGGTACATTCAGAAAGTCAGAGAGAAAACCTTTAATACAAACGGCCTGAGATCTGTTACTTATATATGATTTCACCCAGCGTAGCAAATCGCCTTGTATTCCAGCTTTACAAAGTTTATTAATGAGCATACTGTGATTAATTTTGTCAAAGGCTTTGGAGAAGTCTGAATAAATTACGTCTACTTGATGTTTATTAGCCATGGATTTCAACAAAAAATTTACAAAAGTTACCAAATTAGTGTCCACTGATCGTCCACGTATGAAGCCATGTTGAGACGGTGTAATAAAATTTTTTACTAAAAAGGACAACTGGCCAGCCACTATTTTCTCTAATATTTTACCAATAACACATAGTTTCGAAATCGGTCGATATTGAGTAATATCGCTAGTTTTATCAGTTTTAGGGATGGGAGTAATCAAAGACTTTTTCCATATATCTGGGAAATGTCCAGTGTTTAAAGATAGGGAAAAAATATGTGTGATGGGAATGTATAATTTATCTGCACATTTAGATATAAACAAAGGATGGATACCATCATACCCGGCTCCCTTTCTGACATCAACACTTTTTAATTCCTTTAATACCAAACTTGGAGTTATATGTATATTGTTAACGTTTAATATTGTATTTAGACTGGAGGTAGACGAACCATAGCTTGAATCATCATTGAAAGGAACACTAGGTTCTATAAAAACTGACTTGAAGTAATTGTTAAATAAGTTACAAATTGTTACGCTGTCACTACTGGTAATGTCATTAAAACACATTTTTTGTGGCATACTACGGTTACCTATTTTAGACTTTACATAAGTCCAAAAGTAGTTTGGATTTCTTCTAATATTTTCTTCGGTTAGCCTTGTATAGGTTTCATAACAGGACTTTTCAAGTTTTTGAGCTCTACGCCTTAAAACAGAAAAAGTATAATAATCCATATCGTTTTTGTAACGTTTCCAATTGCGGTGATATGTACGTTTTTCATTTAGTAACTTTATGAGAGGACGCGTGACCCAAGGTGCATATCTGGTGTTTGAAACTATTTGCCTGAGTGGAACATATGTGTGTATTAATTTATTTAAAACGGAATAAAAGTATTTTACAGTAGACTCTAAATCATTTCGAAACTGGAATTCTTTAAACCAATTTATCTTTTCAAGCTCTAAATTAATTTTATGATAATCGGCCAAGTGAAATGCACGTTTACAAGACTTTGAATTCGCATTGAATGATTTATGAGAGGGTACAGATAAGTCAATATCTAAAGCTGGATGGTGTCCGTCCTCAGGCGTCAAAGGAGGGGAGCTACGAGTTATGTGACAGGAAGTGTTGGAAAAAATTAGGTCAAGAAATTTCCGATTTGCATTTTCTATAGTGTTTAATTGCTTTAATTGTGCAAGATTCATGAAATCGGCTACCACGGATGATAAATTATCACCATTTGTTAGCAAACACATACTGTCACACTTAGAATCGTATTCCCATAGGCCGTTTGTAACATTAAAATCACCCAGAATAACAAAAATATCAGTAGGGTGAAGATCGATAAATTCATAAACACTATTAAAGAAATTATTAAGTCGGCCGAGGTGATTGGGTCCATGTGGAATATATGTACATACAATATGCAATGCTGCAGCATGCGCTAATGATGTGAAATGAGCGCCAGATGGTGTAAACGGCAGTCGCGAAGACTGGTGCGGCACGTCAGATGATCTGAGTGGAACTGTTACCCACAGCTCTTCGGCGCACTTGGTTGCGTGCGGTACGCCGGTTGCAAGCGTGGATTCGAGTCCCCGACGCACGGCTATTGCCACGCCCCCTCCACGCGACCGGCCGCTAGCAACGGCATTTCTATCCTTACGATATACAATAAAGTTATCACTAAAAAATTCATTACTATAAAAATTATCTGTTAGCCACGTTTCCGTGAGACAAATTATATCATAATTGCAGTGTACGGTTTGAGACATAAATTCATTATATTTCGTTCGGAGTCCCCTAACATTTTGATATCCAATTAATAAATTTAATTTAGTCATAACTTAAAAAAAGAAAGTATATAAATACCAATATATTCGCACAAAACACCCATACCTCGCCGTTTGTTACAATAACAACCATACAAAATTATATAAGTGCATTTAATAATTAAAATTTGTGGATTGACCGCTTTCACACCATAAATAACGTAAAGAGTGATTATAAATGTTACTGTCAAATTAATCAATATAGTCGATAAAGTAAATTTAAGTTTAAGAAATGTATATTTTAGAGAATACATGTAATGATAAAAATGGAGTAAACAATTTTTAAGACACATGTTGCACAATCCAATGTACATAATACACCCGTTGATAACATGAATAACTGTGACTAATACGCTCAATGAATAATAAATTAATACTACCTTAAGTTTTACTTTGAACACGTAACACATTAATAGTCATTTTAATTTAGATAAAATCTCACTTTCATTGGATATATATATTATTTTAGAGGTTTCATTTTTGCGTAAAAATATCTTACAGTCCTTAACCCAAATAAATTTGAAACCACGATCCTTTCCAACTTCTCGTACTTTCTTGAAAAGTGACTTGTTCTGTGGGGTCAAGTGTTCGTTTACGAACACAGGTCTGGCAGGTCCATCAATACCTAGATCCACAGTATTGACCCCGCGACGAGATTTATATGCCGCCATGATTTCATTTTTCCGATTGCGCTGTATGAACTGTATAATGATATTGGAAGGTACTTGCAATTCTTTGTTGTTGTGTTGTGTATTACTTGGAAATTTCCTTACCCTGTGTATTTGATTTATATCGCCGGGTGTTACATTTATTCCAATTTTAACGCATAGTGAATTCAGTATTGAAAACAAATTTTCCCCTTTTCTTTCCGGTACTCCAGACATCTCTAGGTTATTGAGTCGATCACGTTGTTCCTTGACAGATATCTGTAATTGAAGATGTTTGATAATGTGTTCAATTTCACTCAATTGTTTATTTGTTGATTCTATGGAGATTTCATTTGATTCAATGTTGCGAATACGTTCACTATGCGAATCTATTTGTTCACTGACTGTGGTAATTTGGGACTGGCACTGTTCGTATTTAAGTTCCAACTCGTTGATAGATATATTCAGGTTCTTACAAGTAGACTTTATCTCCGAGACTTCATCTTTAATGATTGTAATAGTTTCACAAAATTTATTAAACTCGACTGCCAAACTATCGTTAATTTTGGTGATAGACTCCAGCTTTGCATTCATGTCGTTGCGCAGTGACGAAATGGAACTATTTAAAGTTTTTGCTAAGCGATCTATAGCAGACACGAAGTCGTCACCTGGTTGTTTTCTCGATTTAGTGTTTACAAATCGAGCATCCGACTCCTGGTCACTAACGGCACTCTGCGATGGTTGCGGACGTGACATTTTGATAGTTTCAAAAGGAAATTTAAAAGAAGTTCGAACTTTATCGGTTGCAAACAGATCCTAAAATGTGTTCACTAACTTCACACCATTACCGGCGTTAACGCACGTTCAAGCGGGACACAAAATAACAACTATCACTTTCTAGCGGGGGTGAAGTCCGTCACCGCACTAGGTGTAGATTCACTGGCGTTTTATGCAAATTGGTTATTACGCTAAATTAATTAAGGATCAAAGTTAAATGTCCAATAACGCTTGAGCACACAAATCGATTATGCGTACGTCCACTCTCTAGCGCATTGAAATCCTGACTGCCCTTTTTAGGGCGTCATGGATCTGATTCAAGTAGGTTCGATGGAGTTGAAGAAATTATTTTAGATTAAATTAATTATTAATTCAAGATAATATGATTATAAGTATACTTCAGGTAGTTTCGATGGAGTAGAAAAAAAAATGATAAAGGAATTATTAATTAGACAGTTTAAGTAATATTAAATTTAATTGTTCATGTGATGCATTACATTAAAACAAAATTAAGAGTATCGTCGACACAGTACGATTTTTTAAATATTAAATAGAAAAGGTTCAATAAAATAAAAAAGTCTTTAACGGTCTTATTCATAGACAGTATTAAAATCTGATTTAATTACCGAATGTTTTGTCCTTATCGCACTACTTTTGAATTCAATTTGAGCGAAGAAGACAAAATATTCAAAAGCTCAAATACATTTAAATCTATCTATGAATACGGTCGTTAGAATTTCAGTTAAATATCGAACTAAGTCAACGATAACATACAAAAAACTCGAAGTAATAAGTAGTTAGTTCGAAAGCTCACCTATTATTTTTTGATGTTTTCTTAGATTCCAAACCGGAGATAAAAATAAATAAATAAATAAATAAATTTTCAGACTACATTTTTCTCTTTTCAAGAGTTATTTTGGCCTTTCGTAAATCATGAGAAATTATAAATTTTGTGCTTAGAACAAATAACTTTTCTATGTGGCTTTGAAATATAAATAAAAAATAATTATTTAGTTATTAAACGCTGAAAAACACTGAGAGAGAGACGCTTTTTTTTTCGAACAATTTTTGAATTTAGTTTGAGCGAAGAAGACAAAATATTTGCTAGCTAATAGGTTTAAAACTAACTTTGAATAAGGCTTTTTGTTTACTGTTTTCTATTGCAGAGTTGTTCAATATAGTACATATGTATGCATTAAATTATATAAATAATGTCAAATACATATATAACATTAACAAAATTATCGATAAAAACACCTTATATTATGCTATACAGGTGTGAAGAAAGCGTTCTGAATATTAGGCAAAAAGAGCTGATAATAATTACTTAGCGATAGATTTTGAGATGGCAGTTAAATTAAAAATACAAAGATTCTTCTGAGTATTTTTTCGAGCGGAACATAATTCGCACGGACTAAATTAAACTACGAAGCAACTAGCGCCATCTATCATATTAATTGCGACATTTTTTGAGTAGCCATCTTTGCCTTACAACTCTTACCATAATATCATCATATCCATATCATCCATTTTCAGAAGCGTTTCCGTCACACCTAGTATAATTATTTAAATATCCTAGACAGTCAAAGCTTAGGTTATCACGCTTGTCCTAGAACCTTCTGCTCCAGCCAGGGTATGAAGTGTGTGACCCTAGAGTAGACTCCGGGGAAGCCAGCCTCCGCGCAGCCCTTGCCGAAGGAAACCACGCCGATTTGGAAGAAGTAGGTCTTGAAGCTCTTGTTGTTCCACTGTGGGTAGAAATAATGGTGGTAAATAAGGCGAATGATAAGTGGAGAACAGTAAACGCTGTGCAAAGAATCCCACATTCTTATTAATCTTTTAAGAACTTGTAGCCGGAGGTAAGAAATTCTTATCCTCTCAGACAACAGAAAATCTGAAATATTGACCCCGCAAAGTTGTTATGTTTTGGTTGTGGTTTTACAATTTCAACGTATGTATATATCCGGTTATAAACCAGACTATCATAATTTTATCAACAGTGTAGTGACTGTTGATATCTGGATGTATCCATTTCTGTATTTTACCTTCAGGTGTACCATCACCTTTCTCATTCCAGGATAAAACAATCGCTAGCATGTAATTTAAGCTATAGCTTATCTCGTATATCATTATCTTCTACATTAATACTTACAATAGGCTGCATAAGAGGTCCTCCACTATCTCCCCTGCAGGAGTCTTTGCCCCCCTTTTTGTATCCTGCACAGAGCACTCGCTCGTCGATTTTCTGTTGCGTGTAGTTGCGATACGCCTGCTTGCAGAAGTCGTTGCTCACTACTGGCAATTGGACTACTTGTAGAACCGTTGCTGCTGGACCACCTGTAAACATATAAGCAGATTATATGGTTAGTTCAATGTCCTCTACGGTTTCTCCAGCTGTATAAATTGCGGAGATATACTAAGGTCTATTAAATTTAGTTCGTAGACTTTCTAGCTGTACTTATAATACAAGATTTGCACGATTTTTGTTCATCATTTTGTTTGCTCCTTTGCTATAAATAGATGGAGGTAAATGCATTTATTTCCAACTTTTAATCTTCCTAAGTATTTATGGTTAAAATCAATTGCAATGCGGGTTAAACATAATATCTTAGATCTATTATCTGAGACCCGTCAAGGTTCAGTACAATTAAAGTATATTCCGATCCCAATAGCCTATCTGTGCTTATAGGAGTTGCCTTTATGAGAGCAAATAGTAGGCTTACTAAATTGAATAATGCCAACTAATTTGGTTAACCTACTATTTGCTTATAGAATGGAATGGAGCGGAATGGCTTAGAATACTGTAATAGTGATGAAACTCACGAGCTTCTAGATTTCCCCAACCAGCGACCATCGGCGTGTAATCTTCGAAACTTGTCGCCCTGAGTTCAGCAGCCTGCGGGATGCATATGGGTCGTATGAGATCTGTAAATTAAAATTATATCATTATCATTCATTCATTTTTTATCCAAAATGGTGGTCCGATCATATCCGTAACATACTTGACACCTCTGTATACGAACCCATACATGACATTAAGCAACAGAAGCTGGTGAGAGGAGGTCACGACCCTCAGGATTGAAGAGAACGATACAAAGAGGAAGAGGATCTTTCAGAAATTATAGTAGAGCACTTTTACTCGTAGCTTACGTGCACTTCGTTAAAGTGAAACCTCAGAGAGAAGCTGTTATTAATACTAAGTAAAATTTACCTATCCCATTATGTCAGCGTGGTGGACTATAGCCTTAACATTCTCAATCATAGAGGAGGCTCGTGCCTTTCTATGGGACGCATACGGTGGAGCTTAAGTAAGATTAGCGGTCCGGCCCGGCTCTGCCCGGGTTCGGATACACTTTTCAAAATGGCGGCCAGAGTATTCAATTCCGAGTATCAATTTAGAATATTATCGACCAATAGGACCACGAAAAACGAATAAAAATCCTCGTATTTGTTAGATTTTTCGCCACTGCTTCCCTCCTATAGGTTATAGCGTGATAATGTATAGTATTCTTCAGTAAATGGCCTATCCAAAACAATATTTTTTTTCAATTCAGCTTTATATGTTAGTATAGATTTGGGTAACTCAGGCGCTTACCTGTGAACTCGACTTCTCTCTCCATCACAATGATGGCGATATCGTTGGTGTAGGCCTTGGGGTTGTAGTTCTCATGTTTGATGAGGTGCTTGATTAAGATGTCCACAGGAGTCGCTCCTTCATCATCTCTGATGATGTCCAGCTCGCCTAGACGGACTACGTATCTGGAATTTATAAATCATAGATGAGTCTGATGAATATACAAGGAGTCATGGGCTCAAGGAGTCATGATTCTGATGATTATACAAGGAGTCATGGGCTGAACTTATGAATTCCTCGAGGATTAGCACAATGAACCGTTGAAAGTGAACTGCGTCGAAGATATTATGCGAATGTTATTATATTAGTTCACTTGATCATCTTGAGTATGTTTGAAATTATGATTGCCGTCACATGGCCTCATATTATTTGAATAATACATAATTGGTCTCACAGCTGTACGTCATTTACGTATGTAACTGTATAGTGAGATTCTGGATTGATTGCTAAATCGAAAAGTGCTGTATTTGTGTATTTTTATTAGTAAAATATTCAATAAATCAGTGAATTGTGAAAGACGTAAATGAAAACTCTGCCAAACCTTTCGTGGACTGAATAACGGTTATAGTCATGAAATATGACGCCTTGTTTTTAGCCGACTTTACATAACTTTAACTTTAGAATTATTTGTCCATATTCATGCATACATAAACTCACGCCTATATCCCAGAGGGGGTGGGCAGAAGTGCCAGGACGCCCACATTTCGCCTTGTATGTTCCGTCCCACAATGTAGGTGGCGAGCCTATCGCCATACCCGGCAAAAATTCCTTACTCTGATCTGATAATGAATAGAAAAATCTAATATCACTTTGCCCAACCCGGGATCCGAACCCGAGACCTCAGCATTGTAACCGTACGTTAGTACAATTATGCTACCGAGGCAGTCTGTCCATATTCGTGTGTACAAATCTCACATTATAGGTATTGTAGGGAAACAAGATGTTTCACTATAACCGGTTCTGCGATGCTCGGCTGATAATTACCTGACATTGATTCATTGAAGACGTAGTTGTGTAATTGTCCACACAAATAGATAGATGTGAATCTAACTTAATTATAAATAAATACACCCAACAGTCACATACATTGTCCTGACCCCACATTAACCCATTCAATGCGGCAACAAATTTTGCTCTCGCTACCCAGATGCGGCATACTTATTAACGCAAACGCCGATCGGCGTGAGCCGCCCCTGAGAGATAAAAAATATAAAACGCCGATCGGCGTTTTCAGCACTTCGTTATGAATTTCGATGGATTCATTTCGAATTCATGAGATTTTTTCAGTAGTACGCTATAGTTGTTGCAATAACGACTGTTGTTAGCAAGGAGCAGAATTAATTTAATTACTTTAACCAGTTTTATATAAGATTCGTGAAGATTTGGTGATAGAAATTTCAGAAAAGGAATATCTGCAGTTTTTGTAATAGATTATGGATTTAAATGGTAAATAAATTATCTTTATTTGATAAGTATTTCTATTGTGCTCTTACAAATTACAAACATCCTGTTAAAAGCATAAAAAATATATTATTGATAACTTCGAATATTATCAGGGGTTGCAAACCATTTACTTTTTTAATTTCACAATAATTAAATGTCAATACATAGATAATGGATAGATACTTATTATTATAAAATGATCAAATTTATTTAAATAAAATAAATTTATTTAAAAAAAAAAAGTATCCTCAAATTATTGTTAATTGTCGGTGTTTCTCAATCTCATAAATATCTTCATAAATATTTTCTGTCAATCTTCTTGATAGAAAAAAAATACCTAACTGGGTAAAAGTAGGGGTCAGGTATTCACACGCACGGAATAAAATACGAAACACAATTTGAATAATAATTTATTTATTGTGAAGAGGGCTAACATACTAGAACAATTAAGGTCAGTTTGATCATCAAAAATCTGCTTTTATTGATTATGGTTTGGTTTTAGCAAGTATAACAAATAAACGTACGTTTTATGCATATTTTGTGGTAACAATTCTAATTACAATTGAATGTGAAAAGAATTGGCTACGGGAACTATTCCAATCTGCATATTCTAGATTGGTATGCCAACAAAACTCCAATGCCAAGAAAATGTCAAGAAAACTCAGGTGTGTGCGTTCACGTGCAAAAAATCCCCGTTCTCTCCCCTCCCCATTCTTCAGGGTACTCCCCTCTCAATGCAGAATGACCTAAGTATCCTTGGTGTGGATATCCGCTGTGATCTCAATCCAAGGGATCACATCGAGGGCGTAATATCTGCCACATCACGCAGGGTTGGGGTCCTGAACAGGGTGCGTCAGTTCTTCACGCCCGGGCAGCTTTATCGCTTGTATAAAGCGCAGGTCCGGCCGGGTATGGAGTACTGTTTGCACCTCTGGGATGGATCCGCCCAGTACCTGCTCGATGCCTTGGATGAATCGCAGCGGCGGGCCATCCGCATTGTGAATGATGCAGACGTTACGAGCAACTTATCCAGTAGTTACTCTGGCTACAATGTCCTTCCTTCCGAAACACAATAATGCATTTCAACTGCTGTTTGGCGGGAGAAAAGACATTGCGGTGGTACCCACCCAGGCTGCCTCTCACATATGAGAGACCTACCACGAGTTATTCATTGTTGTGTTTAATTCTGGGCTGAAAAAATAATAATTAAAAAGTTACTTTGTGTCACGCAGTGAGCAAAATCGCATTTTGTTAATATAGTAGGTGAACTAAACACTGATAAAGCTACTTATCTTGTAATTAAAATACAATAGTCGTAATAATCTATAGACACTTACCTAATTCTCAATTTGTGTGCCTGATAACGTATGATGCACTCAATCAATCTTTCAAAATACCCAAAGTCGTCGTCTAAGCAAAATCACAGGATCCGGAAACAAAGCAAGGGTCGTCGAAAAATCACATAGAAAATTTAGAGAACGTCTGTTTACCGTCAATGGTGTCAAACAATGCAATTAATCAGACGTTACCTGCGCCCGTGCGCATACAAAATAAAAGGTGTGTTGTGATTGGTTTCTTTGCAGTAATATGAGTATTATTATATATAACTTCGTTTACGAGTAGTAGATTTTAAGTAAAACATAACGAAGAAGTTTTGGCTATTTGAAAATAATAATATGAATAAATAAATATAATATTGATGTTTTTATAACCAATAGTTGTGAATCCCTGAAAAACGCCGATTGGCGTTTGCCGCACCTGAGTAAGAAAACTCAACTTTTCTAGAACTGAAATATCCAGAAACTATTTGTACCAGGCTTTTCCCTGATAAATTATAAACACATTGGTCTATATTTTATAATTAAATCTTCCAATTTGGGAAAAATATAAAACAACTCTACATTACGCCGATCGGCGTTGTCAGCATCTGAGTAAGAAAAAATAATACGCCGATCGGCGTGCGCCGCATTGAATGGGTTAAGTTTGAGTCTTGTGTCGTGGGTATCAAGAACTACGAGACTTTACAAATACACAAACTCTATAGACCAATAGCTCGTGGCCCCCAGATTTTCGTCATTTTCCAAAAGCTGAAATTTTGTCTGCGCATTCCTCTAACATAGGCATCATACGATCAGCTATTATGAAGTTCTGATCGTCGTTGCTTTTCTGGCAACGACGATCGGTATCTGGCATAGGATTTCTGGCAAAATGAAGGAATCATCAAAATGTCTGAATACCAACGAAATATTTTTTTATAGTTGCCTTAATGACACATATCAAATTCAGCTTTTATACTACAAGCAATAGAGTTTCAATGTATCAGCCTATATACCTCCCACAATAGGTGGACTTCATCTACAATTCAAAGCACGACTGAGAGAGGTTAGGCCCTACAGAAAACAAATATAGTTACCACAAGTTTTGAATAGAAATTACATCCCATATTATGTTAAACTGATATGTTGATAGAATTTAATTACGCTGGGTACTAAATGCAATTCAATTTAAATGGTTGTGTGGGCTACTATGACAGGCATTTCCTGACACTCTGAACTTAATTTCGAACCTTTGGCCTCATATTAACAATTAATACATCCATAGAGCAATTAGGGAACTGCATCAGCTATTAAAACATTTAAAGTATGTACTGTAAATAAGGAGGAAAACCATGCTTCACCAACTATAAACCGTTTTATGTTGTCATTGTAGTAGCTAATTTGTACATCGTTTATTACCACTTAAATCCTACTTGCTGTTGCATCTTGGTTTGTCTAACGGCCATAATCATAGCCAGTTTAAAACCTATTTTAATAAACGCATATGAAATAAACGGCTATTTATCATATAAATCCTTTTATTTCTAGAGCAAGTTCGGTTCTACTAATGACCAAATGCTTTTTTTAACTGCTGTTAAATCAATGAATTTATCAAATCGTATCAGATCGTGGGCAAACCTTTGTGAGATTTAAAATTAATGTAGTTTAAAATTGAAGTTTTACTGATAAATTTAATGTAAATTATAATTTCGTGATAAAATGCCACGACGAACCTTAGTACATCAAAACATCAGTACATCGCTAGTAGAGAGTGCCTTACTGTAATATGTTGTGCACTCGCAGCGATTTTGATGAATTGAAGATGAATTTTGCTTGCTTGTATTATGATAAAAAGTTTAATAGATATATAAAAAAAATATATATCTTATCTCCTTCTTATCTAATAATTTAATATTTATTTTAGAACGATTTTTACGGTCATCTTTTTTATGCTTAGTTTTTAAATGTGAACAAACAAACAAACTTTTTATTAACTCTGCCTCGCTCAAGGACATAGTAAATTACATATCACTGTTGGTATTAATAAAAGTTCATGAAATACATGTAATCTGTAGAGATTCGCTGTCGTCAAATTAGGCTACCAGTGCTTCGTAAAAATTCGTACATATTTAGGGAGTGGGGACACAATATCTACACATACATACATACATACGCTATATCACGATGAGATTGGATGGATTCGAACCCAAAACTACAGTTTTGCAATTATCTAGGGTATAATTACAACTGCGTCACCTGGGCATTCAGCTTACAAAGTAATAAATAATAATCTAGTAGTATTCAATGACTTATTCTAAATCAAACAGTTGAGCAACGCAGCTTCTATGTAAACGAAGAGACGCGCAGATGTACAGTCAATATTGAACATCGACTCAGCTCGTTATTAAAAATCAATACTATATTCTTGGTAATGTAAAATAGGAAAATGACTTTGCGATTCAGATTATAGCCTAGAGCAACGGTCAGCAACAGGTGGACCAAAAGTTGGACCACCAAATATTGTAATGAATTGTATACCAAGTATTAATGAAAACATATGGCACGATTATAGTAGGTAAAGTATACAATAACAACTCCTTATTCACAAATTCCACATCTATCACATTTACTGGTGGTAGGTCTCTCATATGTGAGAGGCCATCTGGGTGGGCACCACCGCACTGTCTATTTCTAACGTGAAACAACACTGCGTAAATGCATTGTTGTGTTTCGGATTGAAGGACATTGTAGCCAGAGTAACTACTGGACATATTGAGACTTAACATCTTATGTTTCAGGATGGCGAGCGCAATGGAATGTTACTACTGTTTATGAGCGGTCGTATCGCTTACCGTCGTGGACGGCTTGCTCGTCTCGCCATTCATTGCAATAAAAAAAAAACACATTCGCGTTTACAGTAGTTGCGGGTCACAAAAACTGTGAAGTTTTCCTCCAACCTGGGCCAAAAATGTCTTTATTCGCGGATGTAATCGGTAATCTGTTTTTTTCAGGCCCTTCTTAAGAAAATCCTACATTATCCGGACCCCACCAAAAACTACTTGCTGACCACTCGAGCCAAAAGAAACAAACTTTACAACACTTACTATTTGTTTCAATATGGAAATTTCTCTCTGTGTACGGACCGTGTTATATAAACTTCTGCAATTAAGTAGTAGGATATACTTTTGTGTTCCGGCTAAATGCTTATAGGGGATTGCAACAAGTGAATAGATACTCGACATAATACTTCCTATTACGAAGTGATGATCGCAATAAGATCTCATGCAGTGCTTCATATTAATAGGTTTTGAGTGGTGTTGTTACTTCTAATTTTAAAATATTAGCAGATTCTTCGTTTACTTGACAGTCCAGTAAAAATTTAAATGGACTGTTGGGTTTCGAATTGAAGGACATTATACCCAGAGTAACTACTGAACATATTGAAACTTTACATCTTATGTCTCAGCATGACGAGCGTAGTGGAATGCCAAGCATTTCTTTGTAATTCAAGGTGTTGTTTGGTTTTGCTACTGTTCATGAGCGGTCGTATTGCTTACCATCAGACAAACGGCATGCTTGTCTCGATATTCATTGCAATAAAGAAAAGTCCTACGTTTAAAAAATCTTGTTAACCGAAGCTTAGAGATTAATAAACACACTTACAGTTCATTTTCCTTTGTGTGGATGCAATGGGCGGCGGTCAGCACATGCTTGGAGGTGACTAGGGATCCTCCGCACAGCCACTGAGTTGGATTGTTGCGCTTCCTGTAGCCGAGGAGTGCCATCCAGGGGAAGTCACCTGATAGACAATCAGTTGTTTAAGTGAGGAGGTAGCAATAGGTAAGGGTAAAGAGAAAAGCCAACCCTCACTAGGCCAGCGTGGTGGACTATATGGCCTAGCCACTCTCAATCGTAGTCTCGATTGTAGAGGGGGGCCATGCCCTGCAGTGGAACGTATATGGGCTGATATAAAAAAAAGAGAAAGGGGACAAAAACAAGCATGGGATAGGTAATTAGTTTAGTTATTTATATCTAAGAAAATCATTATTACAATTCATTGATCATACTTCGCTAATACAGTCTACAATGCATTGCACATTATTGCACACAAGAGAATGTGTGTTTGCCCAAGAATTTAGACTCATCACTTCAGATTACACACTAAGCTAGAACCGATTATTTTTCTGTTTTAAGAGCAATTATATTTTCGAACTCAGCTTAGGAAACAACACATTAACGAGAGAAGAAATAGACGTTTCAGTCTTCGAAATAATCCATTGTTATAAAGTCGTTTTAGATCTTCAAACTAACCAAGTTTAGCATCGACTCCTCCCACGACTCTACTGAAAGAGGCATTGCTAACCCCACACACTGGAGGTTCAGGGAATGATGGCACGAAGTCTTCAGGTCCGATGCTCTTCCCTGATCCCTCCGTCACTGGCGCGGGAGCTTTGGTTGTTGTAGTGGTGCTGGGCGGGGCTGGAGTTGTTGTGGTGGTTGCTATGGGTGCGGATGTCGGGAAACCAGGACGGGGACAGCAGACCTGGCAAGAAAAGACACGTAAGCCTGTGAATACATAAAGGTAGGTATGTCGTTTGTTGAACCTATAATATTTTTGATCATAATGTGATGGAATGTGAATGTTTCGCCATTCCAGGTACAAGTACCAAACAATTTTTTGGAACCATATAAAAACGATAAATTATTGTCTGTAAAAATATCTCGTTTCCTATTGCATGAAAGAAGAAAAAAAAAAGGTTTTCTGCTATCCCAGTAATTAAAACAACACAAAAGAAAGTCATCAGTTATCATAATATTTCCGTCAGACTTTGCATCCAGATGGAATCAATATTTCCCATTGTAGTTCAATATAAATAATGTGTGTCTCTATGTTTGTGAATCCCAATACTGACTCGAATATACACATGGTATGTACCAAAACACATTTTTAAAAATCTAGTAGAAGAGCATCTTATTATAGATTGAATGTGATGCTTAGTTCAGTCTATTCATCCCGGTTACTTACCTTGGGATCATTTCCATCAAACCCGCAGTGCGCCTTCCTCAACAGCTGCACTGCACCCGGGTTGTTCCTGTACTGCTGAAGTATCTTCAGGTACGGCTCGCATTGCTTCAGGTTGATGCAGCTGCCGATCTCATTCTCTACTGTTTGGCAGGTCTCGGCTGGAAGAAGAAGACATAAGTAAACATATGTTTCTCTTTTTCTTTTGTTAGGGATATGTGGTGAAAAAAATAAGAGTTGAATCTTTCTGTCTTTTTTTTTGTGTTACCGATCTGGGGCGGAAAGAATGATTTGAACGCTAATAATTGCCGACAAATGTCACATACTTTTCGCTGAAAGTTTTTTTTCTAAATGTGACAAATCAATAGCTTTTCGAGCACTAATTGTAGTCCCGAGTCAAGTCAAGATCAAGTCGTGTTAAATTTTTCATATCAAAGTAAAGGCATTAAGTCAGCCTTTATACTTTGTATGAAAAGTATAATAAATAAATAAATAGAATAAGTGATATGCTCAACTTCGTGACCCAGAGGCAGTAAAAACATGTTTTTATTAGAATTCTGAAGATCATTTAATAAAAAGTGATTACATTAAACAAACGTATTCGCCTCAAAATCATTTAGGATGTTATTACACCGAGACGAATCAGTAAATATTATTTTATGTTTGTAAGATTAAGATTCGCAACGCTAGGCTAAGTTGTAACGGAAAAATTGCCTATTAATTCGTTTTTTATACCGCAAGATTCAATTAGAATCACGGTTTTGGGAGTATGATATTAGCATCCATCCAGCCAGCGATTACCTTACACAATGGTCACACTTCATAGCGATTGCCGTTGAATAGCCTGACAAGACTCCCCTGTGCCATCCATGACAGAATATAATTACTCTAGTGTGCACGTACATTATATACGCCTTTTTCTCATTGCTTGTCATTGACAGCCTATGTGGCGTAGTTGGTTAGACGCCGGCTGTGAAACGAGAGGCCACGGGTTCAATCCCCGTACCGCCATAAATATTTGATAGAACCACAAGTATTTGTTTCTGAGTGTCTGTGAGATCGAAAAGTTTCTCGTAGTTTCTAATACCCACGGTACAAAACTTAATTGATCTTAAAGCATGTAACTGTGTACTATTGGGTGAATTTATTATTTTATTTATTTCTTGTTTAGTGCAGGAATTCTACAATCGATTGTTTAATAGACAGGGCTTGGTCAGCCCACTACTTGTTGCGGATGGATGGTCCTATCATACACAAATTCTAAAGATATTGTTTTGCTACTGCATTACACTACGTTGTGACAGCAGGTCCTATACTGTTGAGAGTGAGTGACGCGTGACCGTCCGACTGACCTTGTGCGTGCGCTGTACAAATCTTAATACTAACTCGAGGATAATGTTAGTTATTTTATATGAATCTTTAGACGATTTATGCATTTAGATTAAGGACTCAATGCTTGGGCTGTTTATTGTGAAGCTACAAATTCGATCTTCCGATCAGGGACTTCAGGGATTTTGAATTCAAGAATCTTATATGCATTGTCTATAACTGGTGCTCGTTGGATCGTAATGAAAGTGAAATATGGATGATATTATTCGTACCTTTTCCTATGTCATTGGGATGCAGACGTGAGCATTTTGTTTTTTAACAACCTGACAGTACAATTTAATTAAAGTGGAAGCCAAGGTATTCTTGAAATTGCAAATTAAAATGAATGTAGTACAAAAATCCCCACAACAAGGTTTCAAAGAACATTAATTATTGTATATAGCAAAGATGGGCTGATACTTATTTATTCACAAAATTCAAATCAAATCTTGAAATTTTAGAATTCCTGTTCATTATTTAATTGTTTTGAAGATTATAGCCTATAAAAACAATTTCCTGTATGCCATTAGTATTACGCAAAAAATAATGATCGCAGCGAATCAATTCGTTCCCCGATTGTTAGTTACAATGTGCTCGTGTTTAATGTTGATTATTTTGTTTGCCTTTTATAGAAATCAGGCTTCACGCCAAAGTTACTTGGAGTTAGTGATAATTATTTCTTATCTCTCTCAATTATTTCTGCCCAGAGGTTAACATGCAATCGATAGTTATGTTATCAATCTTTGGACTTCAGGATAAATGGGAGAGGGGAGGAAATGAGAAAGGTTAGGCAGATGTGTCGTTAGTGAAACCAAAGCCGTTCCATTTGTCCAAGGTTATATCCATCGCAAATTATGATACAGAACGGGCCTATTCCAATATAGCGCACTTTTGGTCCTAGGAACCTTACATGATATTATTCTAATAGAAAAATACAAAGAGGATTGCTTCATAATTTCGTTGAAGATCTGACAGTTTCTAGCCCGCTACTACTGAAAAAATAACACTATCACTGCAATGATTAAATATCTTGGAAATGGTTGAATCGATAAGTAGACGGCCTCGATATTTTTAAATATTTGGACAATCTTTTCACAAGGTAATGCCTAACTCTAAATTTGGTATGACAATATGAATCGAAGTTGGCACTACCGATTAACAACCATTATTTTATTGGCTTGCAATTTAACATACAAGTTTGGTGATAGTGTATGGCATATTCTGTTGGATATCGTTCACCTTACGTCAATGTTACTAAAAACATTGTTACTAACAACATGTTACTAAAACTAATCAGTCTAATGATTGGCGTATTTCGTGTTTAACCTATGTTTCTTTTGTTCCAGGTATACCTATGGTAAGAGCTTGTTTGCATTTCAAAACAGGAGTTTAGAGATGAAAAGTTTTGTTAGAAGTAACGAGTAACGGCCGGGTGCAATACTCTGTCTGTCTTTTTCCACCCGTTAAAATCGCTAACTCTAGTATGAGTTCTGTCATTTTTCGGTTTCAATAATCGTTGACAGATGAATAAATATATCTATGATTTGTATCTATCAATGGGAGGGCTCTCGCTAACCATAGTTAGGAAATTCCATACAAATTAAAATATACGCGTTTCGATAACGATTCGAACTACCGTAGTTATTTGTGTTTAACTAGCTGTCATCGTTTTCTAATATCGCTGCAATATGGTGGATAATACTTCGATTATCCCAGATATGTGGTATTTTTATGGAAGAAATCTGCAAAATAAAGTGACATTAATATATTCAGTGATGAAAGTGATAACGAAATGTTTAAAGCTGGTGTATTTGACGCCGATTATAATTTATGAGAACCAAAAAAACTATGTGAATATTCTAGTTCAGAATTTATTTACAGATTTACCTTTTAGATGGACTAATTTCATCAGCTATTATGTTTATTTCTACATTTAAACCCAGCCTGCAAGGAACCTTCCTCCTGGTAAGCATACATATCAAATATTTCATTAAGTTATAAAAGTGTATTGAATTATTCCAAAATCATATATTCTTAATAAATGTAACAGCTCGGAAACAATATTGTGTCACTGTTCCATTAACTGCTGCTATCATTGTGGTTTTATGTACTGGGGAGAATGCATGTTCAGCCGGTAACTATTTTTGGGTATCAAAAGCACAGTCAGCCAAATCTGACAACAACTGATGTGCCTCAGGCTACAACTGAGTTATATTATCAATATGTAAAAATATTAGACAACACACAGCATGGGTTTCATAAAATTGCAGTTTTCCCAAGAATCTTTGGTGCAATTCATTGCCCATATTATATTCCCATAGAGCCACCTTAGTAATGACTACTTGTAGATATATTACGATTAATCAATAATTATGTATTAATACTATAAGGCCTATAAGGACTATAAGGCCTAACCACTCTCGATCGTATTCTCGATTGTAGAGTAGGCCCGTGCCCTGCAGTGGGACGTATATGGGCTGATACAGATACAGATATGTATTAATATCGTCTATGATTTTAACATAGTAAATCCTAGTATTATGTATCAGTTATCTGATCACAATGTATTAATCTTAATATTTTTATTTTTAGATTAAAATATAGGAGAAGAATTAAGAAAATAAAGGCATTATTGTTCAAGCAATGTGTATTGCACAGTTACTTTTCATAAATGTATTGGAACGCTAGCCTGGGGCTCATTTAACAACTCTGTTAAAAGGTATTAATCTCATACTTCATATTTTGAAAGAATTCAAATTCAAATTCAAAATACTTTATTGTGGTACATAGGTGAAAATGGTGTGACATTCATTTGTTTTGTGCAGCCGCCATATTGCCAAATAATAATTTAAGATGCAACAAATATGACAATTGAGTTGGAAGAATGGTTAAGAGAATATATTAAGATTAATACATATTTTTGTAAGTAGTTTCCTAATAATTCCCTAGTTTCAAAAGGGTACAGCCTGATGGAAATCATCAAAACATATTTTCACTTTAAATCTTTTATTTTTTGTAAATAACATATTTATTTTCAGTACAATGTGAAGAAGTTATATAATGAAATAGTAATAGATATCTAATTGGAGATAGTGCATATCCACATATTACCTTATTAACAACACTGCTAAATGTCTGCCATAGAGTATTGCAACAATGCGGCTCATATAAAAACAGAACATTACTCAAAGTTATTATAATTAATATTTTGGTCTTCCATCTTTTACATCTTTCTTTCATCTTTATTTCAGGTCTTATGATGTTTGGAAAAGAAGATTTCCACACCTTCCAGTAAAAAAGTCTTTTGGGATTGCACACAACTTTAACCATTATGAGTGCCACAGCGGTGTCAGATAATATTTGCAGAATGAAAAGCATTGCTGATGTGGAACATGAAATTGACATACCAAACACTACTAAGCTAGACATAAATATTAATTACTTATTTTAAATTAAAATAAAGTTTCAGAACTTTGTCAATAATAAAGATTAAAGATTTCTCACAAATTATCTTTGATATTTTATTTACCCATAATACAATCTGCGGAAAAGGGGGTTCTTACATTATTTTTAAAGTCATTTTTATGTGATATATAAAAAGAGGAACAGTTGTTTTCTCTATAACTAGTCATTACAATTTCGAAAACTTCTATCATAGTAAGATTACCTGAATCAATCATTATTCTTAATTTGATTTATATTGTTTTAAATATAATAATATGCCTCAGTATTTAATTGTAGATTAGCACTGAAATGATTTCAGGTCTTTAAAGACAGAGTGATTACAAAACTAAACTAATGCAACTAGGTACGTAATGTTTGATTTTCACACTTTTCTTCGTATTTATAAATATTATGGACTCTGATTCAATTTAAATTTGTCATTCTGTTGCAGAAATAGGGCCGTAAAATTCACTTTTGAATTCATTCTTGTTGGTAAACATTGATATATTTTGTAAACTTCTTTTTTACATTTGACATATCATAAATCAGTCATACGATGCGTTTTGTTGTTCTATGTAAGCTTTGTATGAATTTTATTTGCCATTATTTGTCACAATACTTACCATACTTACATTATTAATATATTTTAACGTTTCATTCTTCTAATTATACATTAATGATGATTTATGATAATTCCAAAATAAAGTTAATAATTAACCTAATAAATATTGACCTCAATTAAAAGTGCAAAAATTAAACGTTTGGGAGGAACGGTTCTTACCAGAGATATATGCAATATCTACGTTCAGCGTTGTTAGCCTAGTTTAGTTTTTGTTATTGAAACATCGGTTAAACAAAGATAGAAGATACGTAATTATCGGGGATAATTTTTACCGCTTAACTGTCAATATATTATTGCACCCGGCCGTAAAAGTTAATCACAATATTTCTTTTTTAACCAAAGTTTAATAACTACTCGTAATTTTTAAAATATATTTAGAGATGTTACGATGATATTATTGAACGCTTATGTTCTTTAGAATCCAAGGGTGCTAAATGAATTATTTTATACCATGCCTAGGTATGAATTGGTGACTTGATTCAAAATGGCACCTATATTCGATGACTTGTGTGTTTTTCAAATCTTGACATGGTTTTCTATAAAATTCTTCGAAAACATTCAAATATAATAATCAAAGTTTATTGAGTCATTACTTCAAGGTTGAAATACTAAAAGTTAATTGGAATCATCAAATAATATATTTTTTACTTTTGTCTAATCCAAGACGACTATAATTGAATTTAAAAGTTGTAAAAAAAATAAAAGAATGTAATTATGTATAATTTCCTGCTTTTTTAAAACAGATAATTTTTTAAGATACGAAATATATTTTTTTATATTCAATCGTTTTGTATTAGTTATTTAAATTTATTTTTGCGATTCATCGAGACTAATTGACGAATTACAACATTTAAGAAAATACTAAACTTAGAAGTAATTTATGTTGACCGATATATTTATAGAGGAGAGATTGATATCGTTCATCGTAAAGATAGACTATGTTCGCAGAAAATTATAACTATAATACAGAATAGTATTGATTTAAGACATTCGAAGTTCGTATCGTTTTTATAGAGAAACCCCCCTAGAGATATCTATTCTATTTATGTCACAGAAACCGTCTCCTAAAAGCAGAGTCAAGGATTAAAATATTGTGTAATAAGCAGTAAGAGTCAACGACATCGATATTTGGGCTAAATAAGAAAAAAGGACATGAACAAAAGTTTGTTATGTATGTAAACCATTAGTACTTCAGTATTTAAACAAAGTTTGCGTAAATAGATTGTTATGACGATCACATGCAAGAAATTTCGAAACATATGACGCAGGTTCACTGCAAATTCATTGGTTAGTATGTGTGAAATATCTAACCAATGATGTTCATACAACTTCTAAAAGTTTATAAAAATTATGTTTTTTTCTGTTAGATACAGTTGTCATATCAAATATTTACCATTATGATGCAGTTTCATGCCAGTTTAAACATGTAAATCATATATACCTTAGGTTTTTTCAGATTAGGATCAAGAAATTATTTTTGTTCAAAGAAATCGAATAACAAAATTCCTAAACATGAAAAAGACTAAACAGACTAAATCGATGCTTTTAGAAACATGCAATTTTACAATGTCTTCCTTTTGATATGTAAGGTTACATTAGATCTTAATAAGGATTTAAAAGATCATCTTTTCTAAATTGATGATTTTTGGATTGTTAAATATTATATTTATCCATGTATCCAAATCAAATTTAGGTTAATAATGAGAAATCTCATGCACGTAGTACGTTACAAATGATTAAAATCGCCATGAAAAACGTTGTAAAAATGTTAGTGTCAAAAACACAAATTACTTCACGTGTATTGTTAAAAAGATTAGTGCACACATATAATAAATAAAGAATATTACTGAAAAATCCTGATGGGCCGAAGTTTGAGTCTCTGGATTCGTATGTTGGTGTATCAGCGAGATTGGGTAAGGAATCAGTGCCAAATCTATCTTGGTACTTCTCCGTTCCACTTGATTCTTCAAAACCTGCAGCTTTGGTTGTGTAATCATTGTTGGCAACTGGTTCTGTGGCGCTTGGACTGTCTTGGTTGAATGTGTTGCTACTCTGACTTTTGTTTTGGTCGTATTGAGTGGTTTGGACATTCTCTCCTTGCGTCTGTTCTTGATCTCCAAAACCTGTGTTCACGTTGTTATCATAGCCAATAGAAGGGCTATTAGGATCCGCAGTTGGGAAGGACACCGGTTTCTCTGTGTATTCCTGGTTTGTGTTTACATCATTTGGTTCATTGTTAGGGTATTGCTGATTTGGGTATTCAACTGGTCTGATTTGCCAATTTGGATTGTATTGGTTTTCTTGATCCTCTCTAGGATAGTACATATCAACAGGTCTCTCGTAAGGACTAGCAGTAGGGAACGAAACGGGTCTGTTAAAATTATTCTGGTTTGGATAGTAAGGTTGGTCGCTCTGCTCGCGATCCTGATCGGTTATGATGGCAGGTCGTGGCCTTTCTGGCCTTAAGTTGAATAGTCCACTGATCCTGTCTCGTAGTCGATTTGGGGTTGGCAGGAAATTGGCGGCCATATTAAATGGGGATTGGTAATCATCTCGTCGTTGGAAGAAACCTAGGATTAAAGCGTTCTATTAATATACATACATATATTTATAGCAAAATATATACTAATACAAAGTAATCAAATAAGTAAAATATGTTGAAATAGAGGTTGTAATAGTAAAAATGAAAGTAGTGACATTCGAAAGGCAAGTTAGATTAGTATAGATGCAAGATGGCAAGAATATGCTGGATGCAGGCTGCTTCCAGAATCTCAATGTGGAAAGAACCTCGTATTATAGAGGCTTTTATTCAGCAGTAGACTTCATATGGCTAGAAAAGAAGAAAGAAAAGAGGCTGCAAATATGAAACAAATTAAGCAAAATCCATAAAGAAGCTTAGTAATACTGCAAAAAAATACATAAAGAGTTGTATATTGCAATTGTTGGGAACAATAAGTTGTCCTTGCACTTGGCAGTCGCATCCGATTTCTCATGAAGATAAACATTTTATTGCTCGTATAATGCAAACGAGGACCGCAAAATTACCAGATTTTATTATAACTTCGTAATTCGACAGTGACCTTACGTTTGTTTGACTGTGGCATTACCTGTTAGTTGCTCTTGTTGCTATTTCGAAATCATCACTTTTAACAGTAGTGAATCATAGGTAAGTTAAGACTGTCAGAATAGAGTTTTAAGGTTTCACTTCAAGGAATACATCTCAATGCTATATATGTTTTTAATAATTGTTTAGTAAAACTCACTTCGTGGCCTCAAAGAAACAAAGGTCATATTGCCAATATGCCCATGATAATAACTTCTAGATAGAGTTTTCCAATGTTCTCTGTCCTTCTTTGTCTCCCACTAGTTATTATCTTGAAATTGGTGTAGCTTTGGCAAAACATTGAAGGAAAATATCATGAGGGATTTGCATTCCTGTGAATTTTCCGTAAAGAATTTACAAGATTTCATAAATCTTGTTACGTGCTAAGACCTAATTTGTAAAACTCAGATGTGGCCAAAATATTGCTAAATATAGGTATGAAAATTGCTTAATATATCACCTAAAGATCGACTGGAAGATAATTGTATACGAAGCTTAGTAAAAATATGTAATTTCAGGTTGTAAATATAATTTCCACAACAAGCCTAACACAAACTAATTCGTCACAAAATTGTGGTCAATGTCCGTTTACAGGAAAAAACAGCTAGTGTTTAGATTACCTATTATCTGAAGTAAATGGTTCTTAACATCCGGTATGAAATTGAGTGTAATAAAGTTCCGGTATAACTTGTTTCTGTAAATCAGGTTCCGTGGCAAAAACGAATGAATCCAAATTCAAAGAAGATATGCTGAATTGCATGGAACAGGATTAAACAGGCATACCAGAATGCAATGAACGTCACTATGTTAGAAGGGAAAGTTAAAAATAAGAAAAGATATTAAAAAAAATTAAAAAAGTCTTACTTTTGTACTTATGTGTGCGTGTATCATAAAACATTTTTATTATCATAGTTTTTGTAAACGTCTCAAAAGAAGTATAACTTCAAAAATATAGTTTATAGAGCAGGTGAGTGCTTTGAGAATATTCCAAAAATAACAAGGCGCGAAATATAATATTTTATTTAGGAACAAATATATCAACATCAAGATTGTAGAAAATATACTTTCAATCAATTAAAAATATTTTTTTGAATGATGACCAAAAATATTTTAAATTAACAAAACTTTATAGTTACGAAACTCTACGTCTTGCAAACCCATAAGCCTATTAATTAAAATAACAAGATCAAATGGGCCACATTTCAATAACTTGCAAAGGACATTAAAAAAATTAGATTTCAAATCCGGTTTTCCAATAAAAATGTTAAATTTAAATAATAATCCCAAATCACAGCTTATGAAATATTACAAAAAAAACCTGTTAAATAACAAGCATAGGTAAATCCCCTGTTTCACATCAAATTGATGCTATTATAATCGCATAATCGACAATGAGACGGATATTCCCAGATGTGTAGTTGTAAATACTAACAGGAAAACATACTTTATATACTTAAATACACCCAACAGACCATTGACATAAATATGTGGACAGGGCGAAGAGTATGCATCTCCGACGGAGCGTTACTGAAATCAGTCGTTCTCGCAACGATTTTAAAAATGCTTGCTTGCTTGAAGGAAAGTTTAGTAAAAACTTATGTAATTTTCATGACCGTTAAGACAAAATTAATATGTTTTTAGCATTTTTATTTCGAAGTAGTTATGAATACTAGCGCGATTTTCACGGCCATCTTGTTGATACTCCAAATTTACCGAAGGGCCTATTCTTATTTAAAAAAATATACAACAGACATATATTATTAATGAGGTTTTAAACTGGAGCAGACCTTGGACTACTATAGGAATGTATCTCGACAGGGGTGATACTACTCTCTCTCTTACTCTCTTTCTGGCTCTCTTCAGCAACAGAAAGTCCACTACTGAACATAGGTCTGATGATACCAATATCTTAAAGAAACCCGACGAAATACGAACACTTTATTAGGTATTTCGTTTAATAGGTAGTTCCAGTACCCTTTTCCGATGCAGTCCTGCTTTCTTCCCATTCCTATCTCATTTTAAGAACTCTACTACGCTTCTGCCAACCTCTATATCGGGCACAAATTTCTAACTCCGGCTGATAATTTATAGTAAAATCTAATATCACTTTGCACGATTCAAGTTGAGCTATAGAAATAGATGACCCGAATCTTTTATTTTACAATCAGCATTGTTTATTTAACTTTAATTATTTAACCAACTGCGCCACGGAGATCAATCAATTCACAAGAATATGAACAGGATGCTTCTTATTATTAGTACATAATAATAGAAAAAGGTAGAGCCATAATAGCTGTGTGTATAATAGTTGCTTGCAACGACATTAGTATTTGTAAGGATTCAATAGATATTATTGAGGTGTTAAGTGTTCATAATTATTAAGTCTTTATAGTAGGGCTGTACAATTTAACCGGCTAAGCCGGCTAAAAAAGTTAGCTAAATTAACTAGCTAGCTAACCGATAGGCTTAGCTAATTTAACCGGTTAACTTAATTAGCGTAGCTATTTAGCCAACGGCTAACCGGCTAATTATTTTTTTTCAGCTATTCACTGATATTTTTTTTGATACATGTTTTAAATTGCGCGCGTTTTTTGATTTTTTTTTAATGGCGACGTTAATTTATAAATTGGTTAGTTTTTTGGCCGATGTTTTTTGTGCGCTGTGATATTTTTCTAGTAGTTGTCGTATGTTACAAAAATTTCATAGTAAATAATCCAAATTATTTAGATAATGAAAATGAAAGAGAAATTAATAGCTTCAAAATGGAGCCAAATATTCCGCTTGGTGACAACTCTCTTCATTGGTGGCATTCAAAACGCCATAAGTTTCCTAACCTGGCTAGGCTGGCGAGAAGATACTTAGGTGTCCCAGCATCAAGTACATCATCTGAAAGGGCTTTTTCTACAGCTGGAAACATTATTAGCTCAAAACGCAACTGTTTACTACCCAAAAATGCTAATTTATTGATTTTTCTATATCAAAATAGAAATATTACGGAAAACAAACTTAATAATTAATTTAAACCATTTTCATAAATAAAATATTGTAAAGTGTTAATTAATTAAATAAATCACTTTCGTTATTTCGTTATTTACGTTATTTTTGTCATAAAAAATCATTATTATTATTTTTTGAACCTGTGTGTGAATAGCTGAAAAAAAGAATTAGCCGGTTAGCCGTTGGCTAATTAGCTGAGCTAATTAAGTTGACCGGTTAAATTAGCTAAGCCTATCGGTTAGCTAGCTAGTTAATTTTGCTAACTTTTTTAGCCGGCTTGGCCGGTTAAATTGTACAGCCCTACTTTATAGGCAAGACTTTGTATAATTATTTGCCTTTGGGATAAATAATAACATCCAACAGTCACAAACATAATTCTGGCCACAAATATAAAATTCAAGGGTTGTGGATATAAAAAATATCATATATTAATAAATAAATGCACCCAACTCTCACATACTTTCCCACAAACACCCAGACAAATACCTGTAGTTCACAAAAAATATATTATGTTTCGGAGAGGGTATCGAACCCATGGTCTCTCGTTTTATAACCTGCCTCTAATTGCGCCACGGAGGCTATCTATGTATTATGTCTCAGTATTTATAGAACCGAAAAAAACACTTATTTTTGGAACATAAAATATTTTTCCGATGACGAATCATGAAACAAAAAACTTATAGAAATGCTAATGGGTAGTAGAGCAATATTTTTTATCAAATTTAGAATAAAACTTGGAAAAATCGTGTAACAAGTTATTCAACAAATATTATTCGTCAAACCGGTGTTACTTGGTCTATATATATACTCCTATAATATTAAGTTATGTGTCACATTGATCTAGTCCAGTGGTCCGCGGGTCGCCCCTGGAAGCAACCCAAATGTTCCGCAAAACCATCCTAAGGCCATCTTTAAATTAATTTTATGCATGTTTTATTTATGGATGGACAGACAACCCCTTCATTATTTAAAAAAGGTATTGTATTAATATATAACCAAACCAGTTAACCAATTGGGTGGTCAGTCCAATGATCCCTCATGAGTGAAAAATTAAGAACGACTAATCTAGTGGTTTTGTAACATATGGTAACACTGGCGGTAGTCTCATATGTGAGGGCCGACTGACTAGGTACCACCGTAATGTAACATCAGTGTAAATGCACTGCTGTGTTCCAGTTTGAAGGATATTGCAGCCAGAGTAACTACTGGACATATTGAGATTTAACAACTTATGTCTCAGGATGGCGAGCGCAGTGGAATGCCAAGCATTGCTTTGTAATTCAAGATGTTTTTTGGTTTTGCTACTGTTCATGACCATTATTGCTACCATCTGGCGAACGGCATGCTCGTCTCACCGTTGACAAAACAAAATAATAGAATAGAATAGAATAGAAAAACCTTTATTTGTTCATTAAAGTACACATACACTGATACAAAACTAAAATACAAATCTATTACAAATACTAATATTACAAATATCTAATAAAAAAGTGTAGCAGCATATGTGTTTCAGCAGAACAAAAGGGTGATGACTCAGCATACGTTCACTCACACGAGCAAACACTGATATTCTGCCATTACCCGGAAATTAAAATTTTTTTTTTTTTGCAATAATATTTATTTTCTCCTTGCTAAAATAATGAACCTGGCTCGGGTATTGTGAAGTTTAACAAAGTTGGTAATAAAGGGAATAGTTTTTTCCTTATTACTCCTCATTGACCCGTCAGTGTTGATAATAATTATCTACACGCGGCTGACTCACGCGCTACGTACAACTATCATTAAATACGCTATTTTCATTTCCTTCACTGTTTTATATGTAGGATTTGAATGTTATGAAGAAAGATGAGTACAATGAAACGGTAGATGAATGACTGATATAGAACGTGGTTCGTGTGAAACAGATGACTAATGAAAGTATTTAGATGGAAGGAGTTAGAGGATTAATTATTACTAGTGGTCGCCTAGCGGTCGAAATTCGACCAAATCAAGAAGAGAAAAAGTTTTTACCTGTATGATGATGTTGTTATTCTGATAATTCGTGCACATTTTAATGTACGTATCTCTCAAAATTAGTTATATATCCTGAAGTATATGCAATTACTAAAATCGTAAACTACATTAATTGCTTTAAACCAGCAATAGCAAAATATATATTTTTCTGTACCTGAATGTTGTTATTGCAGATTGCTGCTACAGAACTTTCTTTATACATATAATTAATGATAGCGCTCAGTATTTCACGTAGTATTCGTCAAATAAATATTTTCTGTTTGATATTCAACAAAACCACAGTAAACATTTTTTTCTGATTGACATTCAACTACATATGTCTATAATAAAGCAAAGAAACAATTTGACCAAAGAGTATGTATACGTGTACAAATACTTGTGTATGCGTGTGTCAAATGCATGCTGGTTTATTTATTGATTTAATGTACTTTTTATGCATTATTATTAAAATCTTGTTTTATATTACATTTAATATTAGGCTTAATATTAATATTATTGCCTCATTTAAAATTAATATTCTCTTTACCTCATTAGGCAAATAAAACCTTTTTATTGATATGTCTATGTCAGAAGAACAAAATGAAAAAGAAAAGAAACAATTTGACACCAGAGTATGTATACTTGTGTATGGATGTGTGTGTGAAATGCATGGCAGTGTGTGTAATGTTTTATTTTTTGATTTAATGTACTTTATAAGCATTATTATTGAAAAATATTAGCATTCTCCACTTCTCCTACACATAAACTATAAGTGTGCAAAATTTTATGCTTCTGCGTCCGCGCAATTTTCGTAAAAAGGGATCCAAAGTTTTTGCATCACGTATTAATATATAGATAATGTTGAGGTATGAAAGAACGGAATAAGGGAGAACAGTCTGGAAGACGACCGAAGACGTTGTGAATGGAAGATGAAGACATGAATAAAAATTCGAAAATAGAAGTAGAAATTATCTTCAATATTATTCAAATAGACTGCCTCGGTGGCGTAGTTGTACTACAGTGCGGTTACAAAGCTGAGGTCTCGGGTTCGAGTCCCGGGTTGGGCAGAGTGATATTGGATTTTTCTATTCAATATCAGCCCAGAGTCAGGAATTCGTGCCCGATATGGCGATGGGCTCGCCACCTATCACATTGTGGGACGGAACATGCAAGGCGAAATGTGGGTGCCCTGGCACCTCTGCCTACCCCTTCTGGGAACAAGGCGTGAGTTTATGTATGTATGTTATTCAAATAGTCTTTGTTAGATTTGATCCGACACGGAACTATTCCCATATATATATAAAATAACGCCTGGCCCTGAGTCTTGACCCTTTGTAAAGGTTTTTTTATTGCACAGGAGTAGCCATAACAAACTAGTGACCAGATGGTAAGTGATCACTGCCACCCATGAACATCGACTATGTTTAGATCATAGACGTGTTGCATCCGGTGTTAAGGTAATCGGAAAATATAAGAGACATTAGACAATAACTATTCAGCCTCAAAATAAAGAGAGGCAATCGAATCTCATGCATTTGTCGCGGGACTGACAGGCACTCATTTAAACTAGACATGAATAAATGTCGATAGAAAAATCCAAAATTTATGGGATAAGTAAAATTAGCAAATGTTAACGACAATAATTATTTAGGTTAATGAAATTGAAAAAGCTATTATAGGTCTTAGTATTTGATGCATTATATTCTCTGTCTGCCCCAATTATATGAACGTAAAAGGTAGTATTACAGTAAAAGAGTTGTCCATTCACTAGGAGCTACAAACTTGTCCTCACGTCATTATAGGTGGCGACATCGATCAGATTGTCGAGGTCGGCAGACCCTTCCGCTTCCGATACTTATAATTACCACGCGGTATCACATATTACTTTCCTTTCTATAAGTATATTCTATTTTGAAAAAATATTTACATCATCGTGAGATTATAATGTTATATATAGTGTTGCTATTCAACAGGTCACAATTACGAATTCCGTATTTAGAAATTAGGTAAAATAGAACGAACACAAACAAAGAAATGAAATGGAACGAGATCACAAAGGGAAGTAACAACATAAAGATATGTATACTATTGTAAAGATGTGTAATAAGTGATACCAAATGATAATTGATTTTTCTATTCATTATCAGCACGGATCAGAAATTTGTGCTCGATATAGCAATAGGCACATACAAGGCGAAATGTGGGTGTCCTGGCACCTCGGCCTACCCCTTCTGGGGGTAAAAAGCGTGATTTTATGTTTAAATGTAAGATATATGTGATATGTAGTTTCCTCACGAAATTTTCCTTCCCTATTGAGCTATGTGGTATCAGTATTCATGCAATTCCGAAAAGTCGCAGGTGTGCCTAGGATTCAAATCAACCATCGCCTCGGTAGATCGGCTGGTTTATTTCCAGGCTGTTATAAGTTGAAGCATATATCTACAAGTCTTTATTAAGTGATGTCACCACATTTTACATTTCGCGGTCGAGGCTAACAACAGCATATAAGTCGTAAAAATGTCAAGTATTGAGCACGAAAACCGGCAATGTGTCAACTATACCGGTTTTTGTTAATATCGTTTTTCCACTATATTTTCGATGATAATATTTGTTCTGGCTTCTTGCGTAAGTTGTACATATGTGAGAGTGTATCTTAAGATAAGAATATCTTCATATATTGGCAGTCTTCGTGGCGTAGTTGGTTAGACGCTGGCTGTGAATCGAAAGGCCGCGGGTTCGATCCCCGCAGCGCGACAAATGTTTCTGAGGCCCACAAATATTTTTAATCTTAATGCGGAGTCAGGACTATGTAAGGAAATATTAGGTGTATTTTATTATTTATTATTTTAAGTATTGTTTTTTTAAGGAGCATTTATGGTCCCTTAAGGAGAAAAGAGCGTAACACATGATGTTGCAGGTTCGATCCCCAGCTCTAAACTTTTATCGTTGTATTGTAATACGTGTAATAAATAATACAAACAGATTTAACCGAGAAAATATGGCAAAATTATTTGTAAGAGGCACGAGTAAAGGACAAGTAAGAACTAGGTCCTTAGTTTCCTTCTCTCGATATGATTATACCATGTTATTTCGAACTGGATACGAAAGGCTGTACCAGGATCTCTGACAATCTTTACTGAACAAAACATTTATGTTTTGTTCTAAATCCACTTCAAGTTTCTATGGAACTGGTATCATCAGAATCGCTTATAAAAACTCTATTCAGAAGTTTTTGATGATCACACTATCATGGTATGATTATATTTGTTTACATTCTAGATATTCCAACCACAATTTATACAGTAATATAATTTTAGCAATCTATATTAATATTTGCATAATTTCGAATTGTAATATTTCCTGTCTACCTTGAGTTTTGTACTTCCTACGTCTAAAAATAGGCTCTTTAATATATTTATACAGTTGTAAACAAAAGTAAACCTCGTGGCAGGACACCAACGAGGTGGAATGATCAAATTAAAATTGCAGTGGAGATCCGGTAAACCAAATCAAATCAAATCAAATGTTTTTATTGTGGACATAGGTTTACATAAGTTGTTACAAATTGTTTAACCGTACAACTATGGCCCGCCAAATTGGCATACAATAATATAATTTTTTTATGTATCTACAATAATAACTAAAAAACTGGTAACATTGATTAAAAACTAATAATTAATGCACCCGATTGTCGTCTAACAGAGACAGATGGAGAGAGATCATAGCTCAACATCATCGCTAATATAAACATAGTGAACACGACCACTCTACCAGAAGTCCATGAGCCATGTCCATAAACGGTTGTATCGCTTACCATCAGGCGAATGGTGTACTCGTGTCGCTATTCACAGAATTAAATTAAAGTGTAACTCAGATGTTCCTAACAGAATATACACTGTTAAATAAACCACTACTAGGATAATGGTTTCTTAGATTTACGCGAATGTTACACATTGATATAAAACTATTATTTACGGATTTTGTCGCGGATTTGGTTTAATTTTACATTTTTTGAATTCCCGACTTTTCGATTACTTTACAGCTTTCGTGGTCACGGTGCGGACTGAGGTATTAGTCATCCGCTCAGCGATTGTTACAATTTAACTACCCTTAATTTTGAATTATTAAATTAAAAAGTTAATTTAAATAACTAATCTGTTTTTTGCGTTCCGATCCACGAAAGAAACCACACGACCACGAAAGCTGTAAAGTAATCGAAACGTCGGGAATTCAAAAAATGTAAAATTAAACCAAATCCGCGACAAAATCCGTAAATAATAGTTTTATTTCAATCCACTACTAGGATTTTTTGATAAAACTGGGAACTGCAATTAAAACCAAGCGATCCCATTGAGAAACGGTTTAATAGAGAACGGTGTTGCCAACCACATAACATATTTTAAGACACAGAGTGTTGCCATCCTGTGATGGCCAATGTTACATATATTACAGTAACAAGGGAAAATATCGTCCAAATTAAACGACCAAATGGCAAGAGCTGCCACTCATCATGTCAAATTGTTTTTTCACGCCACGCTAAGGACCCTGGATGACAGGAGGATGGAAGGTCATGAGCAAAATCGTCATAATCCAATTGTATCAATTGTTATGTATAGTGTTCATTAAAGTTAATTATTAAGGAAGGTATGTGAACTAATATTGTACTCGTACCTTCCACTCATTAACAGCGTCATTTCAATGAAGTTCAGTTACCCTACAGGTACCCCTCGTAATTGTAACCCTGAGATATTTGTAGGTATTGTGACTCACAAGTATATCCTGTTTTGAACAAATCATCAAAATTATTATTTGGTGAAATACTATTCTATCAAATATTATCCTAACGGTGAAGGAAAACATCGCGAGGAAATATGCATACCATAATGATTTGTTAGAATTCTTATGGTCTGAGTCAGTAATACGTCCTAACCCCTTACAATCGTACTCTCGATTATAGAGGATGTTCGTGCCCTGCAATGCAATGTGGATACATTGTCATACCAGCTTTAATGAGCTACCACGATTTTCTTAAAATAAGATTTGTCTTAAAATGTTGAGAAGCCGTATGTATAGCTTTCCCAATGAATCATTGAAATGCTTTAAAATTATAAAAGCCATGTTTTCAATCAAACAAAATGTGTAATAATCTATGAATTAAAAATTCTTGTTCAATTTTGTTTTCAAATATTTTATTTTATTTTATACGACATAGAGCCGTAATTCTTAAATTGGAGTAACA
This sequence comes from Hyles euphorbiae, assembly GCA_023078785.2. Taxonomy (NCBI): domain Eukaryota; kingdom Metazoa; phylum Arthropoda; class Insecta; order Lepidoptera; family Sphingidae; genus Hyles; species Hyles euphorbiae. Next base: position 13,325,876 of record CM041035.1, read on the forward strand.
GTTATCAATTAAACTGAATTGACTTAGTAACTCATTAATCCTAATAATAGTCATTTAACCTTGAAGAGAACGTTGAACGTAATACAGTAATGTCATATAAAAAGTAATTGTATGACAGACGCGGATGTAAGTGGATTATTTAGAATTAGGTATTAAAAAAAATTACCATTTCAGCTAGTAGTAGTTCCGCAGTACAGTTACACAGAAACTGATGAAACAAGAAGCAACGAGTTCGACAATGAGACAATTTATTGTGTGATCCATTGATTTAAAATCTAAGTATAGGCCCTTCAATAAAGGGAAATTCACATTTTAATACGAAACTTAGTATCAGTGCAAAGATTTTTGTGCCTCGATGAAACTTACTTTTTATGTAGGGAAAATACCTATACATTTTCAATATTGTATTGTATCAGCCCATATACGTCCCACTGCAGGGCACGGGCCTACTCTACAATCGAAAGTACGATTGAGAGTGGTTAGGCCATATATATTTTCAATATATTATATAAACATAATTGTGACCCAGGAGTTCTTGGAGAAATGAACTTGAAGAATAATAAAAAATATGTTTTGCCTTGACTCTGGGAACAAATTTTAAATGTGATGATAATTACTTTATTTTATAAAATCTTTCGCCCGATATAAAACACGAGAACATTTAAGGATAAACTATATAAAATGCATTTTAAGCAGTACCGGTATCGGGACCAACGATATTTTTTACCGATACTATGAATAGGATACAATCTACTGGTGGTAGGTCTCTCATATGTGAGAGGCTGCCTGGGTGGGTGCCACCGCAATGTCTATTTCTCCCGTCAAATAGCAGTTTAAATTCACTGTTGTGTTTCGGATTGAAGGACATTGTAGCCAGAGTAATTACTGGACATATTGAGACCTAACATCTTATGTCTCAGGATGGCGGGCGCAGTGGAATGCCAAACATTGCTTTGTAATTCAAGGTGTTGTGTGGTTTTGCTACTGTTCATGAGCGGTCGCATCGCTTACCATCAGGCGAACGGCATGCTCGTCTCGCCATTCATTGCAATAAAAAAAAAAGTTTCAAAAAGATTACCGTGAAAATCCCCGTGAAATAAATATTAAATTAACGTCATTTAATAGATTTCGTCTAAACGGGTATACAAAATATTAACTTCATTTTTACTAAGCTTTCTGTCATAAAATATGCAAGCATTTTCAAAATCGGCGCGAGCGACGACTTATTACACTTTACAGTAATCCTTCCCTAGAGATATACTGGAGCGCGCGCAACACTTATTTTGGAACACTACGCGCTTTCCGCCCTGTCCATATATATTATATTTATCTATGGTTTGTTATAGCGAATAATATTTCACAGTTTCTGATACCCAAGATATTTTAATGTGAAATTAAGACTGTATGAGTGACTCTGTTTTTAACTTTCTGGTGACTTGATTAAAATATGTATATACGCCCGAAACGTGTGTCAATCTACACTAAATATAAAACATGCCACAGTGACCTATGAAGGTTGTCGCGTTCCAGGATCAACTAGTTTTGGTTAGATCCAACTTCGCACATTCTCACATAAATATGTTGACGAGAGACAGTAGTTTTCACCAGTCTAAATCTACCTTACTACCTTACCTTACCTCTCACATATGAGATACCTATCTATTTAAAGCATTCGCGGGTCAAAAATTATTGACGAATTTCCTATATGGCGGCCAAAAAAATTTTTTTTGCCTATGTAATCGTTTTTGTTTCTGGACCTCATAACATTTTTGCCACAGTAGCCTGACCCCACCTAAATCTAAATCACTGGTCTAAAGTGCTTTAAACAGCTGGATCCAGATTCGAGCCGGAATAAGAAGACCGAACGAACATTGAAATAAAATATAGGTTTCCGAAATAGGACAACGATTTATCATAAAATCATAAAAACTTATAGATAAACCTTCATTTTTATCACAATCATATAAAAGTACAATATTAATTAATTATTTAACGACAAGATCATTGTTATTGTTAAAACCTAACATCAACAAAAACCTAAAGTGTACACATTGACAAAGCCACATCTAACAAAAACAAGCTTTTCGCAAATTGATTACACATAATTAAAATCACATTATATATTTCACACACGGATACAAACACGAACAAAAAACCTCACCTTTTCATTAGATAGGTACATTTATTCTTTCAACACTTTGTTCAACATTTTGTACAAAGCTGAGGTCTAGGATTTGAATCCCGAGTGAAGTGCTAATAAAATTTTGTATTCGTAATCAGTCCGGAGTTAGGATTTTGTTGCGATATGGTGATACGCTCGCCCCCTAACACATCGTGGGACGGAACATGCAAGGCGAAATCTGGGGGCGCATCCTAGTTTGCACACCTTTGCCTACTCCTTTTGGGAAAACGGCGTGAATTTATGTATGCATGTACTTTGTTTAAGTTTTTACTTCGGTGAAACGATATTCATATTTGCCTAAAAAGCGTCTACTGTCCCCTATGAAAATAATTGATAGAACTACGCAAGTCTTGAGAGATTAAGGCTCCTTCTATTTACATTTGTGATTTTTATTTACAAACCAGTGTAGTAAAAATATTACTTTTCTTAATCGCAGAATACTACAATATATAATCGTGAAAGATTTAAGGACAGGTCCGAAACTTGTAGAAGGTTAGTTTATTGGATGGGTCAAAAACAAGTTATACTACCAATTTTAAGAAAACATTCATTTTATGAAACAATTTCACAGTTTGTAAAGTTCAGGCGCCAATTCATGTTGGCAAAATTTTATCAAACAATGATCACTGTATCCAATAAGATCATGATATAGTTTTAAACACTTATTTCAATGCACTTTTTTACTTTGATGATCCTGTGTTAAACTCACACCACTGTTCTACAGCAAAAACAAAACTAGACTAGTAAACACAATTAAAACAACAATTAACCGCGGCATAATTATTCCCGCCGAAACCACTTTCAAAATATTTAATTTAAAAGAAATAAACCGATTTATGTTTAACATTAAATGTCAAACTAATTAAACTTAACAATGAATTTAATTACGCCTTCAACAGCATAAAAAAATACGACGTAAATTTGTAATTATCGATAAAAAAACAGGTAGCGAACTGATAATTTACTCACCAAATTGTCCCACTACAACATTCACTAAACTCACAATCACACACAAACTTAATACCACCACGTAAGCCTTCATCGTCTCATGCGTGTGTGTTAAGCAATGTACTGTAACAAACTGAGTTTTTTACCGAAAAATCGGCAAGGTTCACGGTCTTTTCGCTCGCGTCTGGTCAGTATCGGTGGGAGACTGCTGTCCGATGCAAGAGTACGGCGATATAAAGCTTGCCGTCGAGGCGAGTGTCGACGTCATACACATAGATCCCAGTTAGGGATACCCCGTCATACTCGGGGGTTGGGAAAACCCGAATAGATTTGAAATGATTCGATAGATTGACATATTGAAGCTGTGAATTGAGATGGCGCGGGTTTGAGAAAACAATAGTTAATTTAATTTTTATTAATTGTTTTAAGTCTGAATTTATTTAGACCGAAAATTTTCTTTGAATTTTTGATAACCAAGTTAACTATCATTATTAATGTCGGAATTACGTTTGCGATTATTGGGTGTATTTATAATAATTTTAATATCACCTTTACTTTCCATTGCAGGGTGCCTTGACTCTCGTCTCATAGTTTAATATTTATCGGGCATGCTGGTCTAGTACGGACTTGCCACTTATGTATATGCGTTTAAATTTGTGTACAGTAGTCTAAGTAACCTGGATAAGGTTGTAGGAAGTCGCTGTATGCAGATCACTTCCAACAGATCAATGTGGAGATCCTTGGGGAGGCCTATGTTTAGTACTGGACTTCCTGTAGCTGAAGAGAGATATAGAGCGAGAAAATCTTAGTAAGGTTTCCCGCCATATTTTCCTTCAATAAAGAGACTTATAATACAACAAACTATGAACAAATGCGTAACTACAAAAACAAAGTAGTTGCGTGTACATAATCAATTTAATTTCATTCTAAGTTGCTATTGTATAACATAAATTAAAATAATGATGACAAATCACACGATAACCATTTAATGAAGATGTCAGTGCCATATCTAGAAGATGACTAAAAGAACAGTGGTTAAAGATTTAATAGTTGGCGTCGGACTATGTGGAGTAAGTTACATTACTTTATTTACTATATTTTTGATACTGAAATTAAACTGAAAGTGAAAAAGAATTTCGTGGAATTATTAGGCTTCTGTATCAGCCCATATACGTCCCACTGCAGGGCACCGGCCTCCTCTACAATCGACAGTATGATTGAGAGTGGTTAGGCCATATAGTCCACCACGCTGGCCTAGTGCGGGTTGGCGGACTTACATACCATAGAAATTTTTATAAATCGCTATGGTATGCAGGTTTCCTCACGATGTTTTCCTTCACCGTTTTAGTGCGTGGTGATTGACTATCAATACACACATGACTCCGAAAAGTCAGAGGTGTGCCCTGGGATTATTAGGCTTATAATTCAATAATCAGTCAACGTGTCCATTCAATAAATGCAGTGAAGTAATGTAGGCATTAGTGCGTGGTGGCCTGTTGGTAAACGGACTAGACGCGGCTGCCTACATGTTCACGGTGGTCGCGGGTTCGAATCCCAGCGCACCTCTCTGACTTTTCGGAGTCATGTGTGTATTGATAGTCAATCACCACGCACTAAAACGGTGAAGGAAAACATCGTGAGGAAACCTGCATACCATAGCGAATTTATAAGAATTTCTATGGTATGTAAGTCCGCCAACCCGCACTAGGCCAGCGTGGAGGACTATATGGCTTAACCACTCTCAATCGTACTCTCGATTGTAGAGTAGGCCCGTGCCCTCCAGTGCGACGTACATGGGCTGATACAGAATGTAGGCAAAGTTAATTTTTTTTAGTTAAAATAACTAAGTAATGATTAATACACCCAACAGTCACATACATACTCTTGACCCCACACTAAGATCGAGTCTTGTGTCGTGGGTATCAGAAACTACGACTTTTCGGTCTTACAAACATCCGGAACCGACCAAAATACCTGTGGTTCACACAAAGATTAGTTTCAGTGCAGGGATCGAACCCGCGGCCTCTCGTTTCATAGCCGGCGTCTAACCGACTGCGCCATGGAAGCTGTCAATAAAATATATTTTATCAAAAAGAATCGTTTCCAAATTAGGAAAAATACTAGAAATATAGCATAATGTTTTGTAGTATACTAATATGAAAAGTACGTACTTGGCCGTGAATCTATGAGTCATGATGCTGCGGTTATTCTAATTCACACGTGTGGTGCATCACAACATGTGATGGTCTGCAGTTTAAATGTTAAAGGAATTTACGAAAACCACAAAACTAATTCTGAATTTGAACTACGCTGTAGACAGTTTAGGTTATACATAAAACACAGTGTTTCAGTGGAATGCCAAACATTGCTTTATCATTCATGGTGTCGTTTGGATTGCTACTGTCCATAAGCGATCGTTTGGGTTATCATCAGGCGAACAGCATGCTCTTCTTGCCCTTAATTGCAATAAGCAGCCTCCGTGGCGCAGTTGGTTAGACGCCGCCTGTGAAACGAGAGGCCGCGGGTTCGATTCCCGCACCGAGAGAAATATTTGTGCGGCCCACAAATAGTTCTTTCGGGTCTGGGTGTTTGTGAGACCGAAAAGTCTCTCGTAGTTCCTGATACCCACGACACAAGACTCGATCTTAGTGTGGGGTCAGGTCTATATATGTGACTGTTGGGTGTTATTTATTTATATATGTCCAGTAGTTACTCTGGCTACAATGTCCTTCAATCCGAAACACAACAGTGCATTTAAACTGCTGTTTGACGAGAGAAATAGACATTGCGGTGGTACCCACCCAGGCAGCCTCTCACATATGAGAGACCTACCACCAGTTTACATATTAATTACATTTTGTTATTTCCTGTCATGCCATGACATGGAAATGATGGTAATTATATAAATAAATCTTTGTATTGTCACGTCCTAAGAAAACCACAGGAGTAGGTCGGCGGTCGGTACGTGCCTGAGCCTCAATATTCCCGGACCTTGACCGAGCGGTAGACCAAAGAAACGCTGGCTACATGTCATCAAGGAAGATATGAGGGTCAATGGCCTTACTATTGAGGAATCCAAATATCGGGGGAAATGGAGGAGATTTATTTGGAAGGCGGATCCGGCTTCGCATGGGATAACGCCAGGTAGAACAAGAAAAAATATACTGTAAAATTCAACAAACGTTTGTTAGCTGTAGGTACATATGTATACAGGTAAAATACGCACAGACAAATCGCAAATGCAGTACTTAGAAACCACATAATTTCAGTACAAACATTTAGCGATAATTTAATTCTTAGTCTAAGCTTCTACATTTCTATGAAAGGTATGATTTATACCCACATTCGATAGAAATGCATACGTGCAGTTTTCATCGTAATAGGGTTATAGAATTTTATATTGTAAAACCAGACATTTTTCCTTGTTTCTTGCATTGGGATAAGTTACTGGAGACTTAAAATCCATTTGTAGGACATTTGTATGTAAATAAATACACCCAACACTGACAATAGTCTTGCCAGGTCTTGCCCCTAACTAAGATTCTTGTACCGTTTTTTTTTAAAGAGTGTTTCAAATATAACTATTTATGTCAATCTTATTGGGGCTCGTCACATAAAACTATTCACCTCTACGTTTCTTAATATCTAACATAACATATTTAATCAATGATTTAGCCTCATCTGATAATGGATCAAACGGAATCGAATTAAATATTCATGTTGACTCTTTATTTATCTCAATTGTTGTATAATAAATTAAGCTTCAGTTGTAGTCACTTCGTCGCATAAATATATATGCTAATAAGTGAATTTAAGCCTATTCGCGAAAAAGTTGTATTGGCGTGAGATTATAAATTAAAGTCATATATAATTATTGCAGACATAAAAAGAAATTACAATTATATCTATGATCTATAAATAAATCAATTCATGATAATAAATATTATTAACAATTATATGATTTATCAATAAATCAATCTGTCTGACATTTTCACCTCGACATTTTCAACTGTAAAGGAAACCCGTGCCCTGCAGTGGGACGTATATGGCCTAATTTCATGGTAACATATTTAAAAAATAATTTGTTCGGTACGAATGCCAAAGTAACTTTTATTTGATGTTGGAATAGGTCAACTGGGACAATAGTGTTTTAATTTTATTGCATTTCATGAATTCTACTTAAATTCAACTCGCATCTTTTTAAGTTGATTTGTATGGTATTTAAAGAGCGGTACGACCTTTAAGACAAGCGCTACATTTTCCTTAAAATGCTCTAACGTGTATACAAATGTTGCATGTATTTTCCAAAATAAAAGGGTATCGTTATTGGGTTAGTTCTAGGAAGTTATAATAACTATGTTTCAAAATTCCCGAGGTCCATTACAGCATTATACGAGTAGAATAAAAATAAGGAATATAAAAATACCGAATTACTACAATATAGTACTTTACATTTTCAAATTTATTAATAGAAAAATATTGTATTGACACTGAAGCAGTCTTATATATATGTTATGGGCCAAGTGATGAATCGGGCATTATTCATAATGCCTGGTACCACTCCCATGAAAAGGTAATGCACTATTCCTGAGAAATATCTATTATAACAATCGAACCCTTAAAAGACTAGTTGTCAATACAAATTAGTTTCTGCATCATCTCCGGCGCTACGAGAAGTTCAGCCCCTTCGCCCTTGCGTAACAAAAGATAAGCACCCATGCTCACCTCCGCAGCTTCGGCTTGCTGCAGCCTCAGCCGCTACGGCTCGCACGGTTGCCTATCCTTCGTTACAGCGGGCGGGGGCTGCTCTCCCTCCGCGCCTCCGGCTTTTCATATACACTCTAGGGTCGGTAGCCAAAAGACTACGTGATGTCGGGGTGTTCCGAGTCGGTTTTCGGACACAGTCGGCCTAACTTATCCATAAAGTGGGTATACTAATTTTCTTCTGAAGATAATGTTTCGGACGTTAAAAAACAACTAAACATAAGCAGATCAATTCAACCTTCTAATTTATGGGTCTATCGCAGATGCGACAATGCCGCAGCGCACCACGTAAAAAATCACCTATTAATCACATTGCCCGATCATCATGTAGCCATATTCATAACCCGGGCAATGTGATAAATAGGTGAGTTTAGATTGTAATTGATCACTTGGCCAGATATGGCTCGGCAATATTCATACTGCCCGGGCATTATGAATACTGCCCGCATTTATCACTTGGCCCATTACATATACATATTTTATAGTAACAATAATTGAAAGAATCGCCCTTTTAAAAAATACATTAATATTAGTTTGTAAGGAGTTAACAAGCCATACATGTCCAATATATAAAAATAATTAAATTAAATTTTAATTGCAGACAAAAATTAAATAGAGTAAATCTAAAATCCTCATTTCAGTTTCTACGTACAACTTATTTAAAGTTGTATTTTGTCCTAGCACTAACACGTTGCAAGACGTCGTTTTACTTCGGAATTCCCTAATCAAGTGTTCGACATTTGCTAGCTCCAATGTAAGATTTATTAACGTTAAATAAAACCCCAAGGCAGTAAAACCTAGTAAGGTAATTGGGTGTGAAGGTGTCAAATAAATGTGCAAGATCTAGGATATTATAATTCTGATTTGATACACTGATCTGAACCCCGTTTATGAAGTTGGAAACTCATCGTAAAAACATAATTTTGTTATCAGCCTGTATATACATGGTATATGGAGTCTGGGACCAAAAACGAAGCCAGGTGGTAGTTTTAGTGACTTTAGACACAGAGTAACTAAACATTTTTTTCCTATCGTCGTATTTGGGTGATACATACATTTTTTTTTCGTTAAATTATAATGTAAACCTTTTTTAAATACGTCATGGTAAATAAAAGTTTAAATTATAATTTTAACAAAACTATGGATTTACCAAACAAACACGACGATATTTAAACCATCGTTAAAAAAATAGTCGCATATTTTTTGCATAATTTTTACAATGATAATAAAAAGCAAAAAAATAGCGTTTTTTGACATAATTTAATACATTATACGCCCGAATTGTGTTATACGCCCGAATACTGGAACGCCATTCAAATAATAAGTTGTTCTTAACAGCCCACGGCCCACTTACCCAGTACATTTAAACGGGATTAACGTAGTTAAGCGCAACTTATATTTAAATTGCGTTCCAGTATTCGGGCGTAGTCACTTAAACTACCACCCGGCTTCGTTTTTTTGTCTTTATATACCCTTTATAATGTTTCGAACAGATTATCATAATGGGTTCAACTGACGAGACATAACCACATCCGCCGTGGAGTCTCTACTGTATAATGTATTGCACTGCGCTCACCATCGTACATTGGAGAGTGGCACATAATATCGGTAAAAATATCATTAATCCCAATACCTATACTGCATACTGTTAATTATAGTATTTATTATAGTTTGTCCTATTTTATGACGGGTGTACATTTTTTATAAAAGAAATGAACTAACATCACATTTTACATTTTGTTCACAGAGCCGAAGTCAAAAAAATAACTTTAATTGAACTTCAAGTTCATTTCTCCAAGAACTCCGGGCCTGAGTCGTAATTAAGTTTGTTTTTATAGAATACTAGCAGCCCGGCCCAGCTTCGCCAGGGTACAAATAGATTTCTGTACAATAATATGTACGTATTATACATATAAAAGTTTCTCTTGAATCACTCTATCTATTAAAAAAAAAGTCATCAAATCCGTTGCGTAGTTTTAAAGATTGAAGCATACAAAGGGACATAGGGACAGAGAAAGCGACTTTGTTTTATACTATGTAGTGATATATATTTTGCCGTAAACAAAAAAAATAGTTTACAAAAAACGAATACGCAATACGCATACGCAACGATACTAATTTTCACAGTAAAATTTCTTCATGTCAAGCAAAAAGCATTTATAGTCATAATATAATATTGTTAACTATTATTATTTTGACAACACAGCTTTTGGTGACTGAATAGAGTAGACGACCTATTAACCACTCATTGTTCTTAAAAAAGGGTACTATTGAAATTAATGAAGAAATTTCAATTATGCAAATCATCTTAAGATATTTTTCTTCAATGCCAAAGCTATAGTTAAAATTGGATTGGAACGCACAGAAATTCGAATTATATGTGTTTTGGGCTCAAAACTTTTCGTCGTTTGTCCACTTCTAAATCAACATTTCCAATTAATAACAACTATCTTACCTTTCAATTTCTCCGACCTTTTCTTCCCTCCAATCCTGGTTCTCTTCACGACTACTTTATATTTAGTATTACCGTTATAAATTTGATCACCAGCGTAGTTCACATATGCATAACTTTGATTACTAGCCACATCATACAAATTCGCCTTCTTAAACCCATAATTTGGGTAATTGTACCCCGAACCTTGGTAGCTACCACCGTGGGAAGGGTAGAAATACTGGTAGCATTTCTGGAAACCCTCTTGGTATTTCTTTCCGTAGGAACAGGGGTTGCTTTGGTAGTAATTGGTACCAGAATTTCCGTAGTAGTCACCATATCCTTGTGGGTATGAATGACCTCCGGAATTACCGAAAGAATGACCCAAGGTTTGACCAACTGAATGACCCAAGGTATGACCGACTGAATGACCAATGGAATGACCCACGGAATGACCAGACTGGTCATGACCATAAAGAGATTGAAATAATGCGTCCAAAGCATGATAATACTCCGGAGACTGCGTTGGCGATGGTGGTTTGTAAATAAACGGCGTTTTAAGACATTTGTTATGATTCTGGGCGATAATAATCAACACTGGAAAACTCTGGATCAAACTGCAAATCGTGCTTTCTTGTATTGTCATGCCGATTTTTATTATCACAGGTTTCGAGCACTATTTTCGTCCCGCTTTACAGAAGTTCCGATGATGACTGTGTAATGGTTTCAGTTATTCGTCCGGAGAAATTAGGTTATCATAAAATCTGTGATTTTTGTTTCGAAATGCCATTGTTGGGTTTTATATTAGATTTTATCTGCCGAATTACGGATTGCGAAAATCATATGCGCAATTTGTAATAATACCATTTAATTGTTGCTGAATCATGTTTTGTCATACCGGATTACTAATAGCCTTAGTTTAGATTTAATTGTGCGATGTCTATGAAGGGAAACGGTCCCGTTGCTGGTATTTTTTTATACTCATCTGATTGTTGCTATCTCCCTCCTTCGAATTAACGATTATTTGTGTTGTCACTTATAATATGTTGTTAATTCATAGTTTTACTACTAGAATCTGTATCGAACTTATTAAAATACTTAACTATTTATTATTTCCTCTTATGAATACTGGATCAATCAGGAATTAATAATATAATTTACAATGATTTTAAAGGCCTATTGGATCCTATAAAAAACTTTGTCATGCGTCATACTTGTGAAAGGCTCGCCTTCAAATATGTACTTATTAACTAAGAAATTGGCTTACTCATTTAGTTTGCCTAAGCAAACATTGCACAAGCTTAAGTAATTACACATAACTTGCACGTAGATATCTAAGTTTTTATCATATAAGTATCAAATAAGGGAAGGTGAAAGAATACTACAAATAAAACATATGGTAGACTTATAAACTAGATGGCTTTACCCTTCTAAATTGTGCTCTCGATTGAAGACGAGGCTCGTGTCTTCCAGTGGTACGAATATGGACAGATAGACACAAAACACATGAATAAGCTATAGTCTAGTTGGAATCGTGCCGAGTCGAAGAGATGGAGGTCGCAGGTTAGATCATAACGCATCTTTGAATTTTAATAGTAAAGTGCAAGCGTAGACAATTCTAAACTTTAACATCAGAAATATAATGAATATCACAGCCACAGGGAATCCACAGGTAACCATATACGACCTCTTTAGATTTTTTAGTAAACTGTTTGAAACCACGCATGAATGGCGAGCGTAGTCAAATGCCAAGCTTAGCTTTGTAATTCATAATGTTGTTTGGTTTTGCTACTGTACATAAGCGATCGTATCGCTTACTCGTCTTGCCATTCTTTGTAATAAAAATGAAACTATCGGCTTGCGCAGTGTCGCACTTCCACCCATTCTGCTAAAAAGACAAAAACAAGAAAAACATCTATATTAATCTTGACTTGAATTAAATAAGAAAAATATTAATACTGTGAAACACCAAGTTGCCCATTTGAAATTTCTCAATATTAATGAACGCTATGAAATGTCACGAGCTTATTAAAATACGAGTAGCGGTTTACCTTAGTCAGTATCAATTCAATAATGTATTAAGATTTAGTTCAATATTACACTGACCTGTACGTATAAATGTAACGGCAATGAGCAAAAACATACGATAGTCGAATTGAGAACCTCCTCCTTTTTTCGAAGTCGGCTTAATAATATAGTTACTGAAAGTTGATGTTTATAAATAAGTAATTCAATTAATACGTGGTACAACTTTAAACGGTGCGATTAAAACGCTGAGGTTTCGGGTTTCCATCCCGGGTCGGGCAAAGTGGCGTTGGATTTTTCCACACATTATCAGTCCGGAGACAGGAATTGGTACTCAATATGGCGATATGCTCACATCACAACATGGGACAGAACCCAAAAGGCGAAAGTGTGTTGAATAAATAAATAAATAAAAGTAGGTGTCCTGTTAGGGCCTCTGCCTATCCCATCTGGGCAAAAGGTGTGAGATTAGTTATGTATGTATAATTTAGTCTTTCATCATAATCATCATCATCTCAGCCACAGGAAGTCGACTGCTGAACAAAGGCCTCCCCCAAGGATCTCCACATCGACCTGTTGGAAGCGGCCTGTATCCAGCTACTTTCTTCAATTTTAGCCAGGTCGTGCATCCACCTTGTAGGCGGGCATTTTCTAAATAGGTACAAAATTTAGTCTTTGTCAAATGAATATTAAAAGCTTTGTTATATTAATCTATAAGTAAGCATTATGCGGCATAATGGTGAAATGTCAGTGAGTCATTCCTGAATCACGTTGCGGAAAGTAGCTCAAGTTTCCAAGATATGTCATTATTGGAATGCACTAATTGGCTAGTACCTACAAATGGGTTATGAGATATTATATCCTTTTTCACTAAGAGGAAAGCGCATTGAGTTTTCCAGTACCTTAGAAAATTCTAAATGCAAACTTCGAGCCTTCAGCCTAGTAAGCAGAGCCTTCTGTTTGCTACGCGGAGTTGTTACTATCAAGATGTGTTTCTATCCTTACTAATATTATAAAGGTGAAAGTTTGTATGTATGGATGTTTGTTACTCTTTCATGAAAAAACGGCTCAACAGATTTTGATGAAATTTGGTATAGTGATAGCTGACACCCTGGATTAACACATAGGCTACTTTTTATCCCGAAAAATGTAGTGTTCCCGTGGGATGAGTCAGGAAACCAAATATACATATTTTCTACTCTTTCAAATTCAAATTGTTGGCACGGGATGTCCTCTCCTACGGAAGGGAAATATAGTCGACGGCACGCGGGAAATATAGTTAGTAGACACGCGAAATAATATGTTCTTGATGTGGATTGGACTCAAAAACTATCTGCACCCGGGCGAAGCCGGGCCCGACAGCTAGTATGTAATAAAAATAATTTAAAAAAATTAAACCGCCTTCATCATTGTAATAAAAAGAGAGAACTAAAATTAATCTTTTAATAAATCTAAAATACCTAAATAGGCCGAAATTTTTTTGAGGTATTTAACCTCTACCTGTGATGGTTATTCAGCAATTCGTCTTAAGTGGCGTTTGTTGATGGCATGGATGAGCCACTAAACGTTTAGTTTTCTTGTAGTATTTTGTAAAGGATTGCTTAATAGGGACTTCGCAATTTTGCCTTGTTAGCTCAGCAATATTGTCTTAGATCGAAGGTAACACTAAAACTGACGCAAGGATTACTCTATATTCCCACATGACGACGAATGTTTAAACATCGCACGTAATACTATTATAATTATATGCCTAAATACTTTACAAAATATCGAATCCTCTATCGTACCTCGTAACCTTATACTAAGTTCGGAGTGAATAATAAGTATCATAGAGCTAATATTGATTAAAGTGGACAATTTTATCTTAAACTTGGACGTCTAACATTCCAACTTCTTGTGTGAGTTTAGAGTGAACAAGTTTCTTTACGCCTCAGAAACGACAAGGCATTTGCCTTGTTATAAAACATTGAATATAATGTATTCTATGTACCCTACATAATAACGATGTGGCAATAGTAATCAGCGGTAATCGCCCACAAAATAACGTGTGCATCATGGGTTTATCCGCTCACTTTCAAATTAATTTTAATGGTGTATTTCAAAGGCTGTGATATGGACTATATAATAGCACCTGTGTAGACTTGATTTTTATTATACACATAATTGTAATATTTATATACAACCCCGTGACGCAGTTTGTTAGAAGCCAGCTATGAAACGAGAAACCAAAAAACCTCCCGTAGTTTCTGATACCAACGACATTAAGTCAATGTTAATGTGAAGTCAGGAGTTGGGTATATTTATTTATTATAATACGTCCATTATACGTCCACGCGTTAGGTTTTTCGGGGATAAGAAACCAACTCATATTATTTACCCCGTAACTAAAAGTAGCCTATATACCTTAATAAAATATTATTTCAATTTGGGTCGACCTTCCAGAGATTAACTCGTTCAAAACACAAAGAAACAAACAAACTCTCCAGCTTTATACAGGAACAAGGACACACAGCTTCCTCAGCTGTGCCCGCCAAGAAAATCATAATATAGTATAACTTTCGTTCAAACCTAACGGCAAAAGTTTATTGAGTATTGTATTCTACATACATATTACATACATAATCGTCACGCCTGTATCCCATAGGGGTAGGCAGAGACTATAGACCGCCACTTTGCTCGATCCTGGCATACTACTTTCGCTTCATCCACTTTCATCAACGTCTTCATGCATTCTCGTCGGTTCAGGGTACTTTTAACCTGACCCTTGTTGAGGGCATCACCGATTTGGATGGTGTATGTTCGGTGAGGTCGACCCCTACCGACTCTTCCATCCACACTCGCATTATGTATTTCTTTCGTAATTCTCCTTTCATCCATCCTCTCTACATGACCAAACCATCGTAACATTCCTTTCTCAATTCTCGTCACTACATCCTCTTTCACTCCACAAGTTTCCATCACCACGCTATTTCGCACTCTGTCACACAAACTTACACCACACATTCCCCTTAACGATCTCATCTCTACTGCCCTAATTTTACTTTCATGCTTCTTTTGCCATACCCAACTTTCACTACCATACATAAGCGTTGGAATTAACACTCCTCCATGGACAGCCAGTCGTGCCTTTTTGGAGACCTTCCGACTATTCATAAAGGAGTGTAGCGCACCATTCACTCGATTTCCCGCATTCACTCTCCTTTCAATATCGCTATCATGCTTTCCATCACTGGTGAAAACACAGCCCAAATATACAAATTCATTCACTTGTTCTACTTGCTCATTACCTATCATAATATCGCATTTTGTCATATTCTCTTCCCTTTCAAATACCATAACTTTCGTCTTACTCACATTTATTTTCATTCCTTTTCTCTCAAACGCTTCATGCATAATTGTCACCATATTTTGTAGCTCCTCCTCTGATGATGCAAGAATAACCTGATCATCAGCATAGAGAAGACATTTTAGTGACAACTCATTCATTCTTATCCCATATTCACTATCTTTCAGATCTTTTAGGCAACCGTCCATGAAAAGGTTGAACAACCACGGGGACGCTACACATCCCTGTCTCACACCCTTATCGATGCGAAACCAATCAGTGTATGCTCCGTTTATCCTAACACAAGCACTAGAGTTCTTATAAAGAGACTGTAGTGCTCGAATTAGGTTGCTGCTCAACCCAAACTTGGACAGTGCTGCCCATAACTCATTCCTCATCACTCTATCATAGGCCTTTTCTAAATCTACGAAGGCGCAGAAGACTTTTCGACCTTTAGCTAAGGTCTTCTCAGCAACACTTCGTAGAGAAAATACCTGATCCGTGCATCCCATACCCTTCCTAAATCCTGCTTGCACGTCCCATATCTTGTCATTCGTCTCTTTTACAACTCGCTCAATCAATACCTTAGCATACAATTTGCCGACAACACTTAGGAGGCTGATACCACGGTAATTTTGACACTCCTGCTTTGATCCCTTGCCCTTGTATAGTGGAACAATAACGGCGTTACACCAATCTGTTGGCACAACACAACAACACACATTGTATTCTGATCAGTAATAAACTTTTAACCCTTGACAATTGATATCTGTTATCCGGGGGAGTCCTTATTTCTTTAAGCACAGTTGTATAGTACGATTCTCTGAGGTGTCGGGTTCGAATCCTGGGTTGGGCAAAGTGATTTTTCTATTCATTATAAGCCCGGTGTCAAGAATGTGTGCCCGATATGGTGATACGCTCCTCCTATCACACCGTGGTGGGATGCAACACTCAAGATGAAACGTGGGTGTCCTAGTAGCATCGCTGTCTACCCTTTCTAGGAAAATGTCGTGAGTTTATGTATACATTTCATAATGGTATAACAAAGATGCTAAATACGATTGCAAATTGAGTACTTTTCGGTGTAAAATGACCATCTCATGAATATAATACGGTAGTCGCTTTTGCCTTGCAACTTGCAACTATACAAAAAGCTTCATTAAAAAACAGAATTACTTATCAAAATTAATTCCGATCACACATTCCTTTATCCTTTTGCAATAATAAGCATGTATTTAAATCGATAATTTAAATATATTTTATCAATACACATTATATTATAGCCTGATTCAGTTCATGTCCAAAATACATAGCATTAAATGTTTAAGGCAGTTTCGCATACTTAATACTTACTTTACTTAAAAGAGAAGTAGAGGTATACCGTAAATACCTAACAATACTGTGATAAGGTCTAAATCATGTCTCACTTGCGGTCCGACCCGGCTCCGCCCGGGTGTTGTAACGCTTTTCGATATGAAGGCCAATATATTCAATTCCGACTAAATATTTTTTTGCATTTCGTAAAAATAAGTTTCATAAATAGTATCCTATGTTACATCTAATACCTCCAAGAATATGTGTACAAAGTTTCATGATGATCGGTTAAGTAGTTTTCGCGTGAAAGTGTAACAAACAAACTTATATTAACATTTATAATATTGGTAGGGAAGTAGGATAATGAGTAATGACCAGTACCTCAAAGCCCAGAGGCATATATGGGCTGATCTATATGTAGGAAATCTAATATAACAAAGCCATAAACCATATATATGTTTGAAATAAATACTGCACCATATTCTTAACCGGAACTAAATTAATAACAAAGCCCACGCAAGCAATACATAGAAATAAGCAATATCATTTACCCAAGTGACCATTACTATAAGAACAATTAGTAATATAAGAATTTTAATTAAGCAGTCTTGGTAAACTCATGTTAGATCATGTACCTACAATTTCTTAATTTTCTACAATTAAAATTATAGAAACAAAGTCACGTCTCCTCCACTCTTTATATAAAGAATATGTATTCTTAAACCATATCGCATCTTGGTTGGACACCGGCTATGAATCCAGAAGACTCAAGGTCGATTCCCGCACCGAAACAAATGTCTGTGGCATCCAAAAGTGTTAGTTTTAGGTCTGGGTGTTCGTGAGACCGAAAAGTCTCTATGTATACGACGGTTAAGTGAATTTATTTATGTACCATTATATAATATTATTTATGTCATGTCATGGACTATATGGCCTAACCACTCTCAATCGTTCTCTCGATTGTAGAGTAAGAAAGAAAGAAAGAAGAATTTATTGTTGAACAGTGACATAAACATACAAACAAAGCAAGTAACACAATTGAAACACAAACACTAAAAGTAATTATCACTGCGCCAACAAAAAAAGCCAAAAAAGTTAGAGTATACTCTGCAAAGGGACGTACATACTGGGTATATCAAGACTGCTACCGAAAACGAAACCGGGTGGTAGCTTTAGTGAGTACAAACACAATGCAACTAAAATTTTCGCAAGAAAAAAACGCGACAATTGTTTTTATGATTTTTTAAATGTCGTAATTTTAGGGTAATTAATCCATAGTTTTTGCTAAAATAAAAATTTAAACTCTTTTATACCTTAGAGTCCTTATAAATAAAAGGGTAAATACTATTATTTTAGGAAAAAAATGAATTTAACATCTAAATTCGACCATAGGAAAAAAATAACAAAAAAAAATCGTCGCTTTTTTTTCAACATTTTCTGTTGCAATGTGTCTGGTCACTAAAACTACCACCCGGCTTCGTTTTCGGTAGCAGTCTTGAGATACTCTGTATGTATAGGCTATATACTATGGACATATTCATGTCATGTTAGATACAAATTATTCAACATGTCAAATTAAATGTTATTTATACATAGTTACATACAGCCAATGACTAAACGACCTTACATTATCATTCCTCCAAATTTACCCAAACCACGGAAATATTTGGAAGCCACATCAACGTAGCTGAATCATGGCAAGGACTTCTAACGTGCTTGTGTTAATCTAATATTTTCCTGTTAGCAACATCTAAATATTGTCATTCTTTTCACCTTTGTCAAAGACATTTTTTTAGACCCAGCAGTCACGTACATAGTCCTGACCAATTTAAAATCGAGTCATGTGTACCAGAAGACACGAGACTTTTTCGGTCTCAATACCCAGACCCGAAATAAATATCGATGGATCACACAAACAATTGTTTCAGTGTGGGAATCGAATCCGCAACCTCCCGTTTTACAGCCGGTCTCTAACCAACTACGCAACGGAGGCTGTCAATGACATCACAGCTTATCTAGTGATCATCCATGGGCGATACCAATACAAAGATGTCATAAGTTCGGCGTAAGTATCTGTATGTGCGTGATGGCCTATTGATAACGGACCAGACACGGCTGCCAACATTAACAGTGGTAAAGATCTGTGTGTTTGTCTGTAGCAGCGGAGGTACTGAAGTATTGAAATAATTTTGATCCAATAATTTTCTTGCTTGAAAGGTGATTGAATAAAAGAAGTTTTCAGTACAACAGCCTCAGAACAGCTGCAGCATATGTATTAGGTATACAAGAATTACATTTTAAAATAACTTATTCTTATTAAGGTCCTAATGACTAACACATCATCATAATAATGCAGTTAAAAAAGTAAATGATTTTAATGTTTCATAGTTTTAACAGTACCAAAAGAAACTTATTTTTAATTTTATTAATACCAGATGATCCAACAACAATTATTTAAGCTTGTAAATATATTGCCGGCCTTCGTATTGTCAAGTCTCGGGTAATCTGATTGAAGTCTTTATGACATCAAACTTTGTATTCAGTTCAGTGCCGTCAAGTAAATTGCTAAATTACTCACAATAAGAATAATTATTTAAATTCTTGATCGTATCTGAATGAGCTACTTAATTCTCAAATTGGCTGATGAATTTTAATAGGATTTTTAAAAAGAAAATGGTAGGTAACCATTTTACTTTACATGTTTACCTGCAAGACTTTTAAAAGCTCTGCCAGCTACGCCGTTGTGAGTCATGAATCAGCAAAAATGGGCAGGCTCGTCCGGAGCGGTACCACTGTCTCAACCAAGATCCACGTGAAGCTTGGCGTCGCGTTTCGTTCGGTGACTGAGATTGCCGGATGCCCAATACCCAAAGGGGTACAGGAACAGGAAAGCCTGTTCCCAACCTTTTGCCTTCCCGCTCTCCTCCTAATTTGATTAGCTGACAACACATCCATGATCCAATGTTGTGGATATTGAAGGACGGCAGTGATCACTTACTATCCGGTGACCTATTTGCTCGTTTTCCGGACCTATGCAATAAAAAAAAATATTCTTCGTCCGGACAGCTGTCTTTAGCTGATAGCCCTCAGCTAAAGATTATTTCATCACCTAAAGATTTATTTAGTTTTATTTTTGAAAAAACATTTCAGTCCTTACCAATCACAATTACCACGAGAGAATTTTCGCCATTTTTCTCGCACCCAATTTGGAAATAAATATATTTTGAATAGGGATCCAAACTGTGTGTTTCGTTTACAAAACTGGTTTCTAAGGAACTGCGCTAGAGAGGCTGTAGAAATCAAGAAATGGAAAATGTTAAATTTTAGTTAATATTAGAAGAATATGCGTCGTATGAATTTCAATGACTAAAGTCAATTTCCAGACAGCATAAATCATTTACGCTCTGACTAATTACAATGACACAATCAATCGTAGATACTATTTATTATTTATTAATTACACATAACCACTATAATATAAGTACTTATAATACAAATGTTAGCAGGAAAACCAGTTGTAACTTGTATGCAATCAAGTATTGTAAGGTCCGAGTGTGTTTAAGCATAAAGAAATTCAGCTTAATTGTGCCATTTCTTTAAAATACCGGTCTTGAAACGACCGATCGTAAGTTCCGAAACGAAACTCGAGAAAAGAAAATTGAAAACGAATGTGCCTAGTTGCTTCACAAAATGTTTCAATCATCTATCGTTCCCCTCTCAATCTTACTCTCGATTGTGTCGGAGGCCCGTGCATGTGCCCGTGATACAGATATAGTTGCTGCCATGACACGTTATTACACCAATTACGACTACTTACTAGTAAGATAAGTTAAGAGGAAAACCATTGACCTAAATACGTCAGATACCGGCGAATGAAGCGAGTTTTCTCAGTACACACGGCGGGCGAGGCCGGGTGATTCACAATGTCTCGCGTCCGGCTGGGTTGCCCTTCGATTCGGACACTACTGGACATAAGTTATGTGGGTTTTGCAATTAAAATTTACGTGGGATTATAGTCAAGATAGTGTGGGCGATGGTTAAATACTTGAGTTATACACATATATACTTACAAAATAGGTATCTATATACATAAGATCTATAATATGTAGATATACTCGTAGGTCGGAATAGTGCCATCATCATGCAGTTTGCACCTTATGTCCCTTTTATGCTGTCTCTATTTTATTTTAATCTACTTGTTTTCTCAATGTTGGACAAAAACCTCATGGACAACCAACATGAAATTTTATAAGCATAACCCAAAAAAAATACGAATCGTAGTACCCGCTTTGGAATACGAATCCAATACCTCATAATTCACAATCCATATCTATACGTTGCTACTAGACAATAAGCGACTAATAATGCATAATTAAAAGGATATCATTTGCAGTTGCATTTATCTGTTGCATCCTTTTCTATTATCCCTACCACCAACATTTATTTGTAACTTGCTTGTTACTTAACGAATTTTAAAAATTACTCCTTATTATGATTATCCACACTGCAACCTTTCGATATACAGTAACAGTAATTAAAATTTAAGACACTAGCCTATTAAAATAAGTTTAAGCCTTTCCATATCAATGTGACATACTGCAGTTTAGAATATCTTAAATTATTTTTCTTCTTAAGAGACTGTCCCGATCTCACACCCGCCACTGCAACTCCAGTAAGCCTCGATCAACAGTGGCACGCATTTTAATGACACCAAGCATTGAAGCTTGCCGAGTCTCCGGGAATGTCTAACTGGTTTTTAACCCGCAACCAAATTGATCACAAAATAAAATAATAGGAGGAGTTAGAAATATTTTTTTCCACTTGCTTGCGCAGCAAAGCGGATGTCAAATAAATGGACTAAAGAGGTAAATAGCCTCTGATAAAGACTTTTAGAGCCAGATAATCCATCTGTAAATCACCACAGGTCAAGCTATTGATATATTATAATGAGACCTATTATGTAAGTTACACTTGATTCCAGTAAAAGGTATTTTCTGTTTATAAATATTTTCGTATTCATTTCATATGATTTATCCAATTACCTTAGGAGTTACGACAGAAAGAAGCTGGACGAATTGTGGGTGGCCGAGTGATACCCATTCGAGTATATAGACTTTCATTTAAAAATACTTTGAAATTGGATAAAAAATGTCTGTCGTCTTATTGACATTTAGTCCTTATTGTGTGGCATAAAATATCAATTTTATCGAGTTTTAAGTAAATATGGCAAACGCTACAAACCGGTTTTTTGTTTGTACTTACAATGAGTTAATTGCTTCGTACCTTAATGGATGTAACTTGACATAACTAATGAGTTGTATGCAAGGATCTGCTAAGTAATTATAAAGTGCGAAGTTTATCTTCACGATGTGCGCAGAAATAGACATTCAACAAATAAATTAACAAATACCCCATACATAGTCCTGACCCCACACTAAGATCGAGTCTTGTGTCGTGGGTATCAGAAACTACGAGAGACTTTTCGGTCTCACAAACACCCGAAACAAATACATGTGGATCTCACAAATATTTGTGTCAGTGCGGGAATCGAATCCGCGACCTCAAATTTCACAGCCAGCTCCAACTAACTGCGCGACGGAGTCTGTCAAAGGAAGAATGGATACTTGAGAGAGACTTTCCCGCCCTCACACCCGCCACTGCAACTCCTGTCAGCCAGGATCAACAGCGGCACACAAAGATTTGACACCGAGCTCCGGAGCTCGGCGAGTCTCTCAGGGACACTAGCTTGTCTTTAACCCGCAACGAAATTAATCAGAAAGAAAAACAAAAGGAGGAGTTGGAAACAAATAGTTGTCCACTTCCCTCCGCAGCAAAGCGGGTGACAAAAAATATTGAGTCGAGAGGTATGTATCCTCTTATATAAAGACATACAACTGGAGAAGCCAGATGTATTAAGCACCACGGGATAAACAAACTACATGGGTCCTATAGTTTGAGCTGCTAAATCTGGGTCCAATAATAGGTATGGCAAAAGCGCCGGAAAGCACGGAAGTTCCTCCTAGATTCTACGAGGTCCGTATAGTATGCAACACCAGATGTTATTTGCATATTGTTCAACATTATTCCGCGTTCATCGGACCAGCGATCACACTCCCAAAGTATATGATGTGCAGTTTGTTCGTACTCACAGTCAGGTGTAGAGCATTGACACGCAGGCGATTCAACCAGCTTAAAAGTGAATAGTTTGCTCTTAAAGTTACCATGTCCTGTTAGGAACTGTGATACACAGTGATCAATTTCTAGCCACGATTTTTTTAAGCGATCGCGAACGGACGGAAAGTATTGATATAAGTGACGCCCCTTTGAGGAAATATCCCACCGGTTCTGCCATTCGTCAATTAATTCAGTGTACGCGGCAGAATATGGCTTAAATAATCTGCTAATCTTTAAAAAGTCCCGGGATGCAATAAAGTTAGTGTCTATTGTCTCTCTATTTGAATAATATAATGCGGCGCGTCTTTGCACCTCCAGATCGACCGGAAGCACACCCGCGAGAACCGGCAAAGCCTCTGTACTAACGGTTCTGTAAGCCTTACACAAGAATATCAAGGCCAGACGTTGACTCTGGAGCAACTTCCTACGAACAGCGCCAACAGTAGATCTATCGGCCCAAACTGGAGAACCGTAACAGATACAACCCAAATAAGTTGCTCCATAGATAACTTTCAAAGTATTAAATGATAATCCCCACGTTGCCCTTGATATTCTCGTTAAAGCATAGAAGTTATTTTTTGATTTTTCCCCGACGGTTCTAATGTGTTCAATAAATGAGAAATTTCTCTCTAAAATTAATCCGAGGTAACAAACTGATTCCTTTCTTTTAACTGGTACATTGTTAAATTTAATACGCGGGGGTGTTTTTAAAATCCCTTTTAACAACAATTGAAAAGTTTTTTGAGGTGCGAATGTTAGTCGATTTCGTTCACCCCAGTTCAAAATTAAACGCAGACTCGTGTCAGCCGAACTCTCGAGCCCGGCTCTACTATTGGATTGTATAAGTAGGAGTCCGTCATCTGCGTATCCAGTTAAAGAACAACCCGGCGGAAAAGGAATTGAGAAAATATCGTCGAACCCCAAATTCCATAGATATGGACCGATAACCGAGCCTTGAGGACAGCCCATACTCAGCGCCTTCGATACGGCATGGTGGCCAAGTTGTAATTTGGTTGACCCATAACAGAAATAGGAATATATCATAGAATATATATTCCTAGGGCAACCTCGGATCTTTAACTTCAATAGTAATATTGGCCACCAGGCATTATCAAACGCGCCGGAGATGTCCAAGAAAATTCCCAATACGTACTTATAATCCGAGTTGACGACAGTTCTTCTAACCGATAAAGCCGCGTCCACAGTAGATTTACCTTTGGTAAAACCGAACTGTATGTCATGAAATTTTGGACCACCCGGTAACAGACGAGGGACAATAAGCCTTTCAAGTACTTTACCCAAAGATGGTAATAATGTAATTGGGCGATATGACTTAGGGTCTTCAGGGGGCTTATTACCACTTTTAGGTATAACACGAATGAAACCGCAACGCCAAACCCGGGGAAAAATGCCCTCATCAATACACCGATTAAAAACTTTCAGTATAGTGTCACCCGACGACTTACACGCTTCCTTTATCATTTTATTCGATATTTTATCTTCCCCCGACGCTTTGTTAATTGGCAACGAGGATACTTATAATAGTTACGCTTACATACATAAAATTCTCCCAGAAGGGGTGTATACGGGTGAGCCTATTGCCATGTCAGGAATTTCCTGATTGCTGGCTGAAAATTAATAGAAAAATTAAATATAACTGCGCGATCCGGGATTCGAACCCGAGACCCTAAGACATCGCATAGGGCGATAAGACCGCCCACTGTACTCTTTTATTTTATTCGTAAAATATTATATGCCTTTTGTTCATTTGTGTGTGCAGTAAAGAATAAATAATAATCCGTGACCCTAGGACCTCAGCGTTGTAACCGTAGTGTAGTACAACTGCGCCAGTTATCAAAGTGACTGCAATGCACCTGACTGAATTTCACATGAGATGATTATATCTCGCTGATCGTCACTATTTTGCTGGCCAGATTGCATACGGATATATGAGGATGAACCCAAAACGCGACAGTTTTCGATTGAGAGGGCCAAGGTCATATAAACCACCAACCACATTATTTATTAATTGTTTATACTGGCTAATTGCGAGTTGGTGGAATTTACATACCAGAGAAATTCTGACAAATCGCTATGGTATGCAGGTTTGCCCACGATTTTTACCTTAACCGTTATATTGCGTAATTATTGATAACTATAATTACATATATGAATCCGAAAAGTCAGTAGTGTGCCTTGGGATTTGAACCCGCGACCACCCTGAATATTTCGGCAGCCGCATCTAATCGGTTACCAAGAGGATACTAATCACTAAAATCCTACCACCAAATTGTCCACTCTAATAAATACGGGAAAATCTATACGTAAGGTTTAACAATAGTTTAACATATGTATGCAAGTCTCGTAGAACCGCGGTCAAATTTCTGACCTCAACGCGGCGCCCGGCGCATGCGTAATAACTTGGCTGCTCTTCCGAACGATACCAATCAGCATCACCTGTCACACCTACATGTTATTTATTGTGTCAACAGAATACTGCCATGAGAATAATAAATCAGGAAAATCCCTTTATGTCACTTTAATATGACCTTATGTGCGAGGCTTTGTAAAGATCTCGAACAATTTTTCATTTAAATTGACTAAAGATGTGGGTGATAGCTTGTTGGTAAAAGGAAAAGACGCGACTGCAAATATGATCAGGGTGGTAGCGGGTTCGAATCCCAAGGCACACCTCTGACTTTCGGAGACATGTATGTATTGATAGTCAATCACCACGCACTATTACTGTGAAGGAAAACATTTTGAGGACACCTACTGACCATAGCGAATAGTAAGAATTTCTATGGTATGCAAAGTCAGCCAACCCGCAATAGGCCAGTGTGATGGACTATATGGCCTGACCAATCTAAATCGTACTCTTGGATGTAGAGGAGACCTGTGACCTGTGAGACTGACAAATGGAAGGTTGTGCCTCAAATCTAATTAGATGTGCTCTTCACCCCAATTTTAAGTCATAAAGGCTTGTTTTATAATTTTCCTTACTTGCTTAATTATGCATGCCATCTTGCATTTTATCGTGGTCTTCAGTGCTTATTTCATGTCACCAACTATGGATTTTCCCAGCATTTTTACCGAAAACTTTACCGCCCCATCTTAGATATGCAAAAATATGTAATATCCTTTTATTTCTATTCCTATGGGACCTACACCGACCCGCTTCTTTTTGCGAGATCCAAGAAAAGAAAGGAAACTCAATCTTAACTTTTTTTTTGTATCAGCCCATATACGTCCCACTGCAGGGCACGGGCCTACTCTACAATCGAGAATACGATTGAGAGTGGTTAGGCCATATAGTCCACCACGCTGGCCTAATGCGGGTTGACGAACTTACATACCATAGAAATTCTTATGAGTCGGTATGGTATGCAGGTTTCCTCACGATGTTTTCCTTCACCGTTTTAGTGCGTGGAGATTGACTATCAATACACACATGACTCCGAAATTCAGAGGTGTGCCCTGGGATTCGAACCCGCGACCACCGTGTACATGTTGGCAGCCGCGTCTAGTCCGTTTACCAACAGGCCACCACGCACTAACTCTAATCTTAACTTATAATGTAAGTAAATAATATTAAATTATTTGTAATTATAATACTTTTACGCCTTAGCTTCATCTTATGGTTGTCTGCAAGACAGGGCCTCAGCGATAAGACCGTCAATTATAGTTTTTAAAAATGGGATTTCCAATTATTGTATTTTTTCTCTTTAGTTTGTACAATAAAGTGTATTATAAGCCTCTGTGTTACTAAATATCTTACTTCACGTCAATGATCGGTGAGAATGTTATTTAAAAAAACAATAAGTTAATTTAAAAATCTTTATTTATACATTGCTGCTGTCCGTCGCATATACATTTGTATTTACAACTATCTATTTGTTCACGTACTAAAATATTAAATTAGAAATATATTTACAATTGGGATGGATTGCAAAAAAGCTTTTATAATAATAGCAACTTATTTAACATACCTTTGGATTCAACACCGTTCTATCGTACTATAGGTATTCTCATATTATATTCGAAAACCTTATAATATCATATGTTTGAATTGGATTATCTTTTATCGTTGTGGTGGAGCTAATGCCACAGTAAAAAAATCTGTTAGTGTTACCAAACAACGGGATTTTCCGGGACGGTGTTCCATTCTTAGAACACCTCTGACTTTTTCGAGTCACAAGTGTATAAAAATGTATTTTTGTTATAAAAAAAAATACGTTAAATACATAAAAATAAAACGCAGACGTTCTTCTTTATGACTGTAGTTAAAATAATTTCAAAAACACGGCAAATGAAAAAGAATTGTTTTCGTGTTCTCCTTTCCTTGATCTAACGTAAGATTGTCGTATTCTTTACCTATTAATTCTGTCCTGGGTTTTTACAAACAACATTTGAGATTTTGCTTCTGTTTTAAAACAATTTCCTTAAAAATATCCCGTTTCGTTTCGATGCAATCCATCCCATTAATAAAAAGGCATTATGGCTTCGGTTATAAAAATAAACTATTTACACTTATCAATAATATTATCATTTGGTGAATTTTTATACATATTTCATTATAATCATTATCATTTTCAGCCCTAGGAACTGCTGAACATAGGCCTCCCCCAAGGATTTCCACGTCGACCTATTGGGAGCGACCTGCATCCAGAGAATTCCTTATCTAATCACGAAACCATCGAGGTATTAAACTAGAGGGGACACTGCAAACACAATGTTTGAAACAAAGATG
The DNA here is from genome assembly GCA_023078785.2 of Hyles euphorbiae. Lineage (NCBI taxonomy): Eukaryota > Metazoa > Arthropoda > Insecta > Lepidoptera > Sphingidae > Hyles > Hyles euphorbiae. The sequence goes on from CM041035.1 coordinate 13,353,789, forward strand.
AACGGTATGTACCACTCCTTCTATTTCTGTCTCTGTCACGCCTACGCAATAACATAATCTTCGCTCTCGCTTCACTGGGTACGTGTACAATGCGCAGATATTTTGTTCACAATGTCTGCTCTAGTATATACCTCAATGTACGTAATAAAATAATGACAACCGATCAATTAGTCAGTTTGTACTGTTCGTACCAGTCTTCTTACAAATAATCTATTTACAATATAATTCACACATGCTTAAAAATAAAATAACTAGGTAATTAAAATAAATATGTAGAATGAAAATATAGTCCAATTTACGATTATTTACATTGGAATGTCTAGAAGTTCGTTCGTTGTGACGTTTTTTGTATTTATTTTATTTTTCACCGATTTATTGATGCAAAGAGCGCCTGGCTAGTGAAGGATTTATACGCCATCTCATTAACTTTTCTAAATATTTATAGGATAACTTTTTTTACAATGCATTTGCTTTGGAGGCAGGAAAGGGAATAATAGTAATGATAATAACGATTTGCCCTTTACTAAACCGTCTAGTGAACCAAAACACCGCAACAAAGCTGTTGCTGATATCGATTTTAAATAAAACCGTAAAAATTAACTCATTCTTGCCGTAGAAGACAAAAATGCATAGGTAATCAACGAAGGCTTTGACAAGAAATATAGATAAAATTTAAACGAACACTGAATATTGAGGGTTTACTCTATAATCCGACACGAAGTTCGAATACTCGGATTTTCGACGTCCGATGTAAAATATAAGTTTTCCATTTCTGAAAATCAATGCTATTCTCCAATACACTCATTATTTTCTCCAAACTTAATCTTACGACGGACGGTAGAGGATCCCAACATTTCTAGAGATCCAACATTTTCTAGTGTATCCAGGCATTAGTGAAGTTTTATGTTCGACTTCAGAACATGGTAACCCTGGTAGGTTATGATATTAATTTTGTATCGCGAAGCATTGCGCCAACTTGGAGTCAGAAATAAGCGTGAGGCAGCACAGAACAGTCATCTCGATAAATCTCGTTTCGAAGGCCAAGACCCAGTTTGGTTCGCTGAACCAGCGGAATCACTTAGCATGGCACTGCACTGCTCTTGTTACCACGACATTAGTTTTCTCTTGTTTGTGGCTATGGTCAGGCCTCTATCATTTACTTGGGGTGGTTTCTAGTGGGGTATTTCTTTTTTGCGGGACTTTCCATTGTTTGTGGCTCTGATCTTTGGTATTTAGTTGGGTGGTTCCTGACGAGATTTTCCATTGTTTGTTTCTCTGGTCTCTAATAGTTAGTTGAGTGGTTCCTGGCAGAATTTTCGATTGTTTGTCGCTCTGATCTCTGGGTGTTTGTTGAGTGTATCCTGGCGGGATTTTCCAATATTTGTTGCTCCAGGGCAACCAGAGACCAGTCTCTGGTAGTTAGTTAAGTGTCCCTTTCGGAGTTTTCCATTGTTTGTGGCTCTGGTATTTAGTTGAGTGGTTCTTTGCGGAATCTTCCATTGTTTGTGGCGCTGATCTTTAGTTGTTAGTTGAGTGGTTCCTCACAGAATTATCCATTGTTTATAGCCCTGGTCCCTGGCAGTTAGTTGGAGTGGTTCCTGGCGGGATGTGGTGCGTGGTGCGCATGCGGCGGGTGCAGCGCTGGGTTCGCCACCGCTATGATGCTGTCTCCACGAGCAGCCACTACTTGCGGACGGGACTCTTCTGTCTCCTGGAATATAATTAATGAAAGACATGACGTGTACTGATCAATCACCACGCACTTTGGAAGGAAGGAATATACATATCTTGATGAAACGTGAATATCCTAGCAAATTTGTAAAACAATCTATAGTATGTAAAGTCCGTCCAAACCGCAGTAGGCTAGCGTGGTGGACAATATGGCCTTACCACTCTTAATCTAACACTCGATTGTAGAGGAGGCTCGTGTCCTGCAGTGGGACATATATGGGCTGATACAGAATCCAGAATTTAGCAAGCGTTCAGTGCTAATATTTTGTTCTATTGCAATACAAAACCCTCAACCTGTGATACCTTCACAAAATACAGCAATAAGTTACTTCATAAAATACAGCAATAAGAAGTAGTAAAGGAACAGTATTCTACATTGGTATACTACCGAGATGAAACAGGCACTGTTTACTTACAGGTGGTGGTGTGCTGGTGCTGGAGTAAGAGCACCTGGAGTCAGCATCATCACTCTCCGCCTTCACTCCCCACCAACTGCACAAGTAAGTCAATTCATTATACTCGTACATACATACATACATAAACTCACATCTTTTTCCTAGAAGGGGTAGGCAAAGGTGCCAGGACACCCACAATTCGTCTTGTATGTTCTGTCCCACGATGTGATAGGTGGCCAGCCTATCGCCATATCGAGCACAAACTCCTGACTCTGGGATGATAATGTATAAAAAAAATTAATAGCACGTTACCCAACCCGGGATTCGAACCCGAGACCTCAGCTTTGTAACCGTATCTTAGTACAACTACGCAGTCAGTTATTTCATTTCATATACCAAATTATTATCTTCTGCAAAGGAAAAAACGACTTATGATAAACTGGTAGGAAACCACAAATCAAATTATTAATATATTTCATGGAATCTAAAGTGTAAGCTGTTACGCTGGTGGTAGGTCTCTCATATGTGAGAGGCCGTCTAAATAATACCACTGCAATGTCTATTTCTTCCGCCAAACAGTAGCGTTATCGTACTGTTGTGTACCGGTTTGAACGCCATTGCAGCCAGAGTAACTACTGGACATATTGAGACTTGACATCGTATGTCTTATACAATCAAAGCTCTACGTCATCTCCCAAATATGGTTTCGCTGCATTCAATATCAGTACAATTAATATTTCTCTACGAAATCATTTGCTATTACTAAGTACAGTTTAATGTTAGTTTACTTATTGAAAACTAATGACAAATTACCTATGGTTTGAATTTCTTGTGACGTCTGGACTGGCTCTGACTGCATTGCCTTCGTCTGCCTCCTGTAACAACATTGGCAATCAAGTTACATTTGCTGCTCAAGGTACATTTTAAAAGCCTCCTTGGCGCAGGTGGTTAGACGCTTGTGAAACGAAAGGCTGCGGCTTCGATCCCCGCGCCGAGATTTGTTTGTGCGTCCCACAAATATTTCTTTCGGGTCTGGGTGTTTGTGAAACCAAAAGTCTCTCGTTGTTCCTGATACCCACGATACAAGACTCGATCTTAGTGGAGTTAGGACTATGTATATACATACATGTGGTTTGGAGACTGTCCCGCCCTCACACCTACCACTGTAACTTCTGTGAACCAGGATCAACAGTGGCACGCAAAGTAATGACACCGAGCATTGAAGCTCGGCGAGTCTCCGGGAATGTCTAACTTGTCTTTAACCCTCAACGAAATTAATCAGAAAGTTAAATTAATAGGAGGAGTTGGAAATAAATTATTGTCCACTTCCCTCCGTGCAAAGCGGGTGACAAAACATTGAACTGAAGTATACATGTGGTTGTTGGGGGTTATTATTATTTAAGCTTTCTGTGTCCCAGTTATTGTAATGAAGCGTGATCACCATGACAGGTAACCAATTTCATATTTTATTATATTGTATTGTCGCTAGCTTGTTCTTCGGTAGTCGAGTGTCCCTATGCTGTATGAAGCCTTGGTTCCGTAGTCCATTCCCCAACCAACAAAGTTTTTTAATCGTTTAATTTTATTTTCGTATATCAATATAAAAGAGATCCAAAATCGGCTAGGTAGTCTGTCATTGTAATCAAGCTTCATTATACAGAAGATAGTTTAATCCAACCAACGTTATTTGCCGAAATCTGAATGGATTTTGAAGAACCGAGTCCAATACAATTAAGATAGGTGCAAATTAATTTAATAAAAGCATTAATCGTGCATTTTCAAGATATGTTCTAATATAGCATGAAAGAAGTAAGACTCACCGCTGGCCGTGTAGATTAGTCTAAAGCAAATAAAAGTGTAAGAAGCGTTTGTGAATATTTTACAAGGATCTTAGTACCATGCTTACCTATTCCTATAACTACATGCATTGTTTATATGGTTAATTGATTTTTGGCAATAACATATTTATGTCTGTTTTCTTGTCTTGGAAATCTTTGGTAGAAGAAGAAGTCTAAATTAATAGAGTTACTTAAGTTAAATATATTTTGCCGTATTGTTATTCCCTTTTGTAATATAGACCATTATTGTTTTCTGAATATGTTGTTAAAGCCATTCTCATAAGGCTGTTATTTAAACTTATTTGAAGTAAGTGAAAGTTCTAACAAGATTATTATCGAACATCAAATTGTTCTCAGATAGTTACTAAAATTCGCATCAGACACAATAATATCAAAATATAATTGGAAATCACGTTCGGTTATATTTCGAAAAACTAATAAGAAATGTTGTCAAAAAATCCAATATACTTGTAGAAGTGAAGTTAAAATGAAATATATTTTCATAGAATTTATGATAAATAGTAATTGATGAAAGCAGATATTGACGTCTTATGTAATTAAAAAAAATATGGTTATCTATATAAGTTAGATAATATAAAGGCGAAATTTGTTGATGTGCGGTTTGTTGAACATAATATCGCACCCCCGCGCCGGTGCAACTAAGTCACATTTGCAAAAATGCAACTTTTCAAGAAAACCATTTGAAACTTTGACATCGTATAAAAATATGATATTTTAAGACAAGTCGAACAGCTTTTATCACAATATCAACTTGTAATTTAAGCTTAAAAAAATTATGACAACTAAATATTCAACAACATATAAGATTAATTAATTATACCTTCCAACCTTGTAATTTTTGCATATGTGACTTTGTTGCACCGATATCCGTCCGTATCATTTAATATACGTCCTACTGCAGGGTACGGGCCTCCTCTGCAACCGAAAAACGCTTGAGTGGGGTTAGGCCATATAGGCTATCATGTTGTATAGCATTTAAATTATAGTTTAAAGCTATAACGAAGCTCTACCACTGATCAAAACCGGTACTAATATAAGCCTTAAAATAATATTCTCATTATTTTTTCCTCGAGGGATCCTTAAATTGTAGGGTAATCTAGCACCGTAAGTTAACTTAGCCTATTTGCTGTTATACCGGCTCGAATTTTTATTTTATTTTCAACACTCTATACAAATTGTTTACGAGTTCGAATCGAACCTAGTGTGACGCAGAGATGAAAAGAAGAATTTTATTATTCTCTGTTTTTCTTTCTCTGCTCTACTTCTAGTCAATTCTAGAAATATAAATTAGGTTTTATTATTATAACAGTGGTTCCAGTTCCGAAATCCTACTAGTTCAACACTATATTTCAAAGCGCGAATTTCCACCCGTACCAATTACGTGGTTGGCTATTCAAAGGTTAAGACGCAGATGCAATTGGTTTTAATGTGTTATAATAGCCTCCCCAACAGTGTTCTAATAAGGGTGGTAGTGACGCAGATGCAATTAATTTTATGAGTTCTAGCCTCCCTAGTTCTAATAAGGGCGGTAGTGCAGTTAGTTCTAGTCCTAGTATACTGTTAGATCTAGATCTAGTCGGTGAGGTCTACGTGCGTGTGGACCTGTCGAGTTCGCTTGCTCGGAGGCTCGTCATCGTCTCTGTCACGGTCTTCTCCCGTTGATGCTGTGGGGGGGAGGCTGGAAAGAATAAAAATATTATTGAAATGATATTCATTTTTTATAACGACGATTATTTATCTAGGGATAATGATGATAAGAGATTGATGTCATAACAGTTTTTTAGATTTACGTTTTAAATTAAATACGCGATAAAATCCAGTGGTACTCGTAGAATCTTAACAGAGTGATCGTGGTCATATGTAGGACTATTGCTGAACAGCCGTTCTTGTAATGCGTCTCCACGTGTCTCGATTATTGAAATGGCGGCAGCATTCGTTGATAGACGTGGACTTCATAGATTTAATAACTTCTGACCAATATAGGACGTTCCCGAGCTCTTTTGCCGTCTACTTTTCCTTGGACTACTAATCATTCAATGGAATCCTCATTTCGACTTATGTGCTTACTTATGTACTTACAACTACTATCACATAAGTATAAAATGATCCTTACCCGTGCTTGGAGTAGTGTAACCCCGCTCTCCTGACGAGTTGCCTGGCGAGCGGGAATAGTTCGTCTCGCCTCGTCAGCAGTGCTGGCACGCATCGGCAGATTTGCGCTGCTGCCTCGTTTACCATCACCTGAAACATGAGAAGTTTCAATCATTATCTCGGTTGTGGGACAGGTTTTAATTAAAATAATATGATATTATAAAGATTCTTGTTAGTTTATGCGAATGAAAACTTATTATTCAAGAAACATACAAATTTCAACAACCCAATTTCTAATTATATATTTTATTTATTTACTTATATCCGTTATTGTACACTTAATAAACTTATCTTTATATTGCATAGCAGTACAAATGGCAGTCGTATTGCTCGAGGCTATCTCTTAGCGGCTATCTTGGAATGTTCAATTAAGAAATGGAAAAAAAGACTAAACCAAATGTTACTTTTTATTGTTTTAAGCATCCAGTTCGAATTTAAGTATATTATTCATATTGTAATGTGGTTAGTTGACGCATTTTATTTACTTGAGATGAAAAAGTATTTTGTTACTAAATTTTCCTCGTTATATGCTGGATAAAGATTTCAGTCGATTGTAGATCTTACCTCATGCAACGTGAGTGGCTTCTCCGGTTTCCTCTTACAATCAAACCGTCCATATATCGCCGCGTACTTCCTAATCTCCTCCATCCTCCTCGGATCCGTCTCCGGCATCATCATCACCAACTCCAGGTCTTTGCACATCTTCTTCTTAGCATTCTGAGGCTTTGGCTCTAACTGGGGCAAATGTTTGCTCAATTTCTCAGCGGCCGACGATAATTTTTGCACATGAATATCAAGAAGTACTGGAGTTAGTTGGACAGGTGATGTGACTGAGCTTGGGCTGGATCCAGCTGATGCAGGAGGGCACGCGCTTTGAGGAGAGAATGATCTAGAAGCTGTGGAGGTGATGGGAGCGGCTGGGGCAGGAGAGGGAGGTAATACAATCTTGGCAAATGTGTTTGTTGGGCTTGCGTTTGGTTGGGAAGTAGTCGACCCGCAGCTGTTATCAGGGGCTCCAGGAGACGGACTGTACATGGGTCTGCTGCTTTCAGGAGACGCCACTGACCTTGGTAAGACATTTGGGATAGTTGGAGGCATATTCAATAGTCTTTGGTTGCATTGTATGAAGGGGTTTTCGGTGGGGCAAAGGTTTGGGACGATGGGTATCTGGAAGAGGGCGGGGTTGTTGACCCACTCTTGGAGGGCTTTTTGAAGGCGTCGCACGTGAAGGGGCTTGGAGGCCATGCCGACCAGCGCCATGATCTCGAGGAATTCCTCCTCGCCAGCGTCACAGAGCTGTTGGACGTCGTCTCCTCCTAAAATGCAATCAATAGATATTTACAATTTTAAGAGTTAATTTAACAAAAAAAAAACACTAAATAAATTAAAAACGGGATTGTAACTTTAAAAATAATGCCTCAAAAATATTTCACATATTGTTCAGCAAGTTGTACACTGTAGACGACATGTTTATGGTTTCAGTTCAAGGACTTTTTTTTAAATATCCTTCTCCATATAAACCTAATGGTACCTAACCTAACTTATTATAAAAATATCAAAAATCCAAAAAGTATCAAAATTACTAAACAAAACGATCGAATGATTAATTAGAAAATTCTATCCATATAAATAGCTTTTAATCAAAATCTATAACTGACACGCAATTTAATTAACATTATCATTATAACATCTCAAAAGAATAAATTAGACGTTTTTCTAAAAAATACGATACTAATAGCAGCCTATCGCAATTTAATGTTATTCTTATAATTTTAATCACGTCCCTCCGAACGCGAGAGCAGAAATAAAGATTAAGATACTAACAAAGACAAGACAAAAAAACTGGACGCAATCCCTATAATCCTTGCATTAATATGCAAAATTATCTTGCGCAGCAAGTTCGTTTATCCACGCATTGTGTCGGCAAAAACGTGTGACATCAAGAAAAAATTACAACTCACAAACAATTTTAATTTAGGCGCATATGCAAATGCCCTACGTGACCATTTTGCGAAGGGTTAGAAAAAAAAACAAAGGAGTCGCGGACAAGGAGAACGTAATAGGCGAAATTAAAAAAAGTTATTTGCATGCGTTGTCTATGCTCCGCGCTCTAGTCTATGGAAATTTGTTTTTTATTTTGAGAAAGTGTTTTTTCTTTCGTTCCTTCGTTTAATGATTATTATTGAAGATGCGTGTAGTTTTTTCGGGGACTCATTATTTGCACCTTTTTAAAGTATGCGAAACACATTTAATTATGTAAATGAAACGTTAATTAATATAATTAAAACTTATGCGCCTTTTTGGATGTGTAAGAATTACAATTTAAATGCAAACATTCTGGTCTTAACTTTTAATGATATTATTATTGGCTCGTTTTAAAAAATACATTGTTACAAAATTTTTTTTCGACCAAGCATGCCTTTGTAGCACCTACATGGAATAAACGCCATTCGCCTTTTTTCATTTTTATAAATTGGTTATGAAGAATACAAAGTAATTTTTTTTTTCTCTTTATTCATTACGAAGGGCCAAAGACTGTCTAATATATGACTGTATAATTATACACATACTATATTATACTAAATTAGTTGCAGTGATTATGTAGTACATACCCATTTCCAGTAATGTGTCGTAGTAGGCAAGGAGACTGGCCCTTTGCATCACTCTGTACAGTTGCAGCTCTGCTTCGTTGGCCGGCGCTGACGTCACCACCACTAGAAAATAACAAAATTAGATATTTAATACTATAAAGTCAAGAGGATTATTTAATTAGATTCTGTCTGATCCCTCGTCGGATGAGGCTAATTCATTGTTTAAATATGTTATGTTAGGTATTAAGAGACGTATATGTGATTAGGTTTATATGACTTGCCACAATGGGGGTGACATAAATATTTATATTTGAAAGCCTCTTTAAATAATTAAGAGAAACAAAAGTATTTAATGGGAAAAAATATACATATTTCAAACCCTCTTTAAATAATTAAAGAAATAAAAGTATTTAATACACAAGTAAAGAAGAGCTTCTTAGTACCGAATATGTAAGGATATAAGTGTTAAATGGTTCGGAAATTTGAATAAAAGCTCCCGTGGCGCTATTAACTTATAGCCTAGCTTGTAGCCTTAGAGCTACTGGTGGTAGGTCTCTCATATGTGAGAGGCTGCCTGGGTGGGTACCACCGCAATGTCTATTTCTCCCGTCAAACAGCAGTTTAAATGCACTGTTGTGTTTCGGATTGAAGGACATTATAGCCAGAGTAACTACTGGACATATTGAGACTTAACATCTTATGTCTCTGGATGGCGAGCGCAGTGGAATGCCAAGCATTGCTTTGTAACTCAAGGTGTTGTTTGGTGCTGCTACTGTTCATGAGCGGTCGTATCGCTTACCATCAGGCGAACGGTATGCTCGTCTCGCCATTCACTGCAATAAAAAAAAAAGCCGTTCGCTATATTCTATCTATATTTAACCAGAGGTTTAAAAAGTTACCGTTCCTATGAAATGAAATAAAATTGGTTTATTGATCATGTAGGCTATTAAATAGCTCTTATGACAAGTCAATACATAGTACTTAATTTATATTTACAAAGTTCAACAATTCTACGCGTCATTAAACAAAGATAAACATATACCGGGTATATTAAGACTGCTACCGAAAACTAAGCCGGTGGTAATCTTAAACAACAAACACAGTACAACTAAAAATTTCGCTAAGAAACGCGACAACTATTTTTTATTCTATTTTAAATATCGGCGAGTTTGGTGCTAAATCCGTAGTTTTTGCTAAAATAATAATTTAAAGCCTTGCAAACCACAGCGTCTTTAAAAATGAAATGGTGTACACTATTATTTAAGAAAGAACGATGTATTTATCATCTTAATACGACGGTAGAAAAAAAATAACAATAAAATTCGTCACAAATTTTTGCTCAAAATTTAGTTGCATTGTGACTGAAGTCACTAAAACAACCACCCAGCTTCGTTTTCGGTAGCAGTCTTGATATACCCTGTATATGACAGCCTCCGTGGCGCTTTTGCTTTAATGGGCGCTGTGAAAAGTAAGGCCGCAGGTTTGATCTTCAGACCGACAAATATATTTTATGTGAACCACAGGTACTTGTTTCGGGTCTGGGTGTTGTGAGATCGAAAAGTCACTCGTAGTTTCTGATAAACCACAAAAGACTCATTCTTAGTGTGGGCTTAGGTCTATGTATGTGACTGTTGGGTGTATTTGTTGATTATTTTATATTATTTACTATGCATTAGTCTGTGTAAAGGAGACTCAAACCAAATGAAAATAATAAGGAATAACTACGAAGAAATATAATTGTAACTTCCAAATTTAGAAGTGTTTTTGGCTCGAATATGCTGGTTTGTCAGTCCGCAGCTAATAAATAAGCTATGACTCTCATAATTTATTACAATTTAATTTATATACGTATAAGTAATCTTTTTACGAAGAACGCCTATCTATGTAAACAGATTATTTATATGTTTAGATTTCATACGATGGATGGAACTAGTCCAAACTCATAAGAAAGTACGAAAATCAGATTTATAAGCTGGTACGATGATTAATAGATATTTTTCTATTCACTATAACATTTCCTAACTTCTGTTTAAGAATAACCGCAGTAAATTAGCACGCATCCGGCGTATATAAATAACAAAATATCCTATCAAAAACTACCAATAAACAAGCCCTACTTTAATAAATTAGCCATATCCTGAACCTTCCATTCCGTGACCGAACGCCGAAAATCAGCAAGAACGGAAACTAATTTCTCGAAAGTTCTAAACAAGGATTGCGTGAGGAGAACAATTTCGGGTGTATGAGGGACAAAAACACGTACCCTTTTAATAACAACCCCTCTAACAGCGACCGTTAGTGAAATAAAAAATTAAATAAATGAATGCGTTTTACATAGGGGGTAACTCCTTTGTCCCGGAACGGGTTGGCCGGGGCGAGGCAAAATATCGATCGGGGATGAAAAAGTTACCACCCTAGTAATGCACTATTGGTTTTTGTGATATAAAAAAATGTGGGGTGGCACAAACTCCACCCTAAAACCAGGTAGTAAGAAAAAATGTGACAAAAAAATTTGGGTGTATTTATTGTGGGTTATGTTTTTGGGGTAAATATTTAGTATATGATTTATTGATTGAACTAGTATATATAACGCTGAATGCCAGTCGATGTTAACTGGTCTCTTTAAAGATGCCTGTAGAAGTTTCATGATTAGAGTTAATTTACTGAGACCAAACATAATGGTTTTGATAAAGCGACTTATGTAAAAAATCTATACTTTTTTGTAATCGAACCTATGCTTTTATATTAAAGCTGTAAAAATAACTATAAAATACATACAGCAAAACAATAAAAAACACAATAATCAATATAATAAAGCAGTAAAAAACATCAATGAAATCGCCATATTATATTTGCATACAATCCATACTAACGGTTTCAAAGTTAAGCTATCAGACTAATCATAGTTTTGGTCAACCAAGATAGACTGCATATGCTAAGGAAACAGCTCTAAACATCAAACTTCGCCTAGGTTACGGATAGACATTGGGTTTAAATATGAATGAGAGGCAATTTACAAAATAAGTACCAAGAACAACAAGATTGCTTTAGGTCGGTTGTGTCTCCTAAATTTAGTGAGTAGTACATTTTAATTTAATTATATTTATTAGGTCTATTGACAATCACATACCAATACATTAAAAAAAGAAGTAATTAAAAAAGTAGTACTCAAGTACATTAATAAATTTAGCCATAAATAATGCCAACCTGCACTAGGCCAGCGTGGTAGAATATAACATAGCCTAACCTATTTCAATCGTACTTCCGATTGTAAAGGAGGCCGATACCCTGTTTTGGGAAGTATATGGGCTGATACAGATACAAATAATAGTCAAGACATGCTGCACTAATACGACTAATATTCAATTGATGAGAAACAAAATAATTTTATTTCTTAAAATAATTATAACACTACAAATAATGATGTACCACGACAACTTTCAATGTAATCATTTCGAAGCAAAAGCCAGTTACAATGACGTCATAACTGCAAAGTTCATGTGAATATTTTAAAATTACGTGCTATAATTTATGTAATTTCATCCATTTTTTATAAACAGGTACTGTGTGACCAAAACTAAAGAGCAGATAATTAATTCACAAAAATAAAAAAAGTTCGTGAGATACCCTTCATTATTTTGTCTCAAGCCGTTCCGAAACTTTTTTCGATCGCAAAAAAACATTCTTATAAGAGAGCGAGTGTCCGAAAAAATGCATTTACATAATCTTTTTATGCATAAAAAAATCGCCACGGCATATGCAAATGAAATTTTGCCGCACTGAAGGGTGGCGGCGGCCGCGCAGACCTTTGTCTTTTTTTACTTTTTTATCTCTTTTTTTCTTTAAGTAACTTTTTAAAAAGTGGTCACGTATGCATTTGCATATGTACATTTGTTCGGAGTTAATTTTATGCGCGTCTCACGATGTCTTCGATGTTTTTTGCGACCTAGAAAAAGTGTACTGAGCTACTGAGCTCGGGAAATTATTTTTTGTTTCGTCATCTGGTGCGCGCGAATATTAATTATGGGAAGGTAAGTTGTATATGAGATCTGATTCATTTTTTTCGTAAAAAGCGCGGCAAAGAGTAAACGGCTTATATAATGGAAAGCGGTTAATGTTTGCAATGAACTTTCTAAAGCGTCTCGGGAATTATAGGTGTGTAGGAAGCTTTTGAGAAAAGGGGATGTTGTAGAAAGTAAGGAAAAATAAAAAGAAATTCAAGGTATCTGACTAACAGAACGATAAGGAACAAATGCCCTCATATCAATATTCTTTGCGATAGTAATACCAATATAGATAGAGTGCGGCTCTACCAATTATTTATATTCATTTTTAGGCGTTTTATTATTATGTATAGAGATTGCAAGTTTTGTTTAATACAGTAATACCCCGGACTTACGCGATAGGTGGGACCGAGCGCTATCCGCGTAAGTCGAATTCGCGTAAGTCGGGGTACAATTTTGCATATACCTATAAAGTCATACAAAGTATGTTTAATTGGGACCGGAGACTATAATTTAGGAAATATAAAACAATAATTTAGGAAATAAATTTTAATTTAATTCTAGATAATATGACAAACTATATTAATAAAATGTATAAACACAATCTGAAGTTATTTTGATGTAGAAGGTTTAAAAACGTTAAAATAGACGAGAAAATTAAATCGCGTAACTCCGCATTCGCGTAAGTCGAGGTAGCGTAAGTCGGGGTATTACTGTACTAGCAATAGGTTTTAGCATAATTTAAGATTGGTTTATCGATTAGAATGGATAATATTTTTTTTAAACACACAACAACACACACAAATATTTTCTTTACCATTGCGAGAACTTTTTTTTTAATTTATGTATTATTTCCCATCCCAGGCGATAGAACCCAATATCCTCGGCTAACAGTCCGGTTTACTCCCAACTAGACTATAACCCACAAATCCACATATCCAAATAAATCGTTATCTGATACTTCATTGAGCTCTTTAGAAGAAACCCGTTAAAGGATTGACGAGCTTCCATAAACAAAAAATCGTTTTCAATAGATAATTCACAGAGGGATAGACTGTTTTGTCTCTGGCTGAATTGTATGGTTACCAAGAAGAATTCGCAATAATCGATGTTATTAAACTTTTTATTTATGAATATTTGTTTTTAATCTCCACAGACACTGTTGTGTTTTATAATACGATATGTGTAGCTATGCTTAAAATGCAGTAAAGATTATTTGTAATAAATGAGCTTATTCCCACTTTAAAGGCCGGTAACGCATCTCCATGCCCTTATAGTGTTGCAGATGCTCATCAGATGGGCGGCGGTGATCACTTTCCATCAGGTGAACCGCATGCTGGTTTGCATCTATACAAAAATAATTTCTAACGGCTAAAAAACCTATATTGGTCTCTATCTCCACTTTGGAAGGACTTCAGGACCTGAAATCCACACAAGTCTAGTACTCCGATATTTAGAAGACCTTACTTAGTTTCAAATAATTATAAAAATACACATCTAAGTTTAAAACTGAACACGTTAAGCACCGTAACTGATTATGCAAATAATATGGTAATATTTTATGCCATAGGCGCAGTAAACGAGCAGGTAAGTGGTAGTAAGTGATCACCGTCAATGGGTACTCACAACACCTGACGCATAGGTACTTTAGGGGTTTTAAAAAATTGAGAATGGCGGAAGTAAGTTATGGAGAATATAATATTATGTATAATATGATTTTGCTTCATTATGAAATAAAACTATTATTTACGGATTTTATCGCGGATTTGGTTTAATTTTTACATTTTTGACTTCCCGACGTTTCGATTACTTTACAGCTTTCGTGGTCACGGGGCGGACCCCGTGACCACGAAAGCTGGGTGACCACGGGGCGGTTTGCTTCATTTTATTTTTGACAGCCTCCGTGGCGCAGTTGGTGTCGCCTGTGAAACGAGAGGTCGCAGGTTCGAAACCCGCACCGAGAGAAATGTTTGTGCGGCCCACAAATATTTCTTTCGGGTCTGGGTGTTTGTGAGACCCAAAAATCTCTCGTAGTTCCTGATAACCACGACATAAGACTCGGTCTCAGTGTTGGGTGTTATTTATTGATTTATTTATTTACTTTCCTACTAGGTAGTAGTTTAACACACCAATGTCATTTATATGACAAAGAGCTTATATAAAGACAGTTTTAATAAGTAATAAGGATCATGAAATATGGAAGGACGTTTAATCGACACATCTCAGTTTAAACTTCTAATTCTCATAAGATTATCTCATCATTATTCACGTTAAACATATTATTATCTATCACGCCACGTTTTAATTAGCATAACAAACAACATCCTACCTAATTACCTACTCAATACCAATTGCAAACAAGTTCATATTACCGTGCGAAAATAATCTCACTCTAAAATACGATACTAATTAGCCATCCTAAACCATACCCTATTTAAAAAAAGAATCCTTGTCTGTGGCGGATAAACAAAAACATTCTATTGTCGTTCGAAATTTGAATAACCATAGAATGAATAACCAAAGAGGTGCATTGTAAAGGCGTTAATGACAGTGCAAGGCGCGAAAACAAAAATGGCGGGGAGCGCTTGCGCATTCGATTAGCCGTTTTAGCACTTGCAATGTGATTGATATGCTTAATGTATTCTCTGTGAATAGGGATTTATTATGCAAGTAAGAGGCAGTTTGGTGTAGTTTTTGTCTTGAGTCTTCCGTGTGAAATACGTGTGGTTGCATACGTTTACTAATAAAGCAATGATTGAAAAGATTTTGATGACTGTCGCGTAAAAAATATATTCTTAAGGTCTCCATACAGACTTTTTGCGCTGAATAATAAATATTTATAGGCACGATTTTTCAATTAAAAAGTAGTTTAATAATATTTGACTTCAACGTATAATCGCATTAGAGTTTGTGAAGTATAAAATATTTTAAACTAAAGAACATTGAGCAATTAATTTGATTCTCAAAATCTGTGTCCTAATTATCTACGAAACTTGTGATTCCATATAACGAACACGCATTTTTACTTAAGCATGTACCTTATAAGAAAAACTAGTCCAGCAATTTGTATCTTCCTTTGTCTTAACCCTCAAATAAATTACTATATAAAAAACGCCGATTATAAAAATCCCACATGACTTCCGCCACACAAAAACCCTACAAAAGACAATGACTGGACGATTTACATACGAGATGAGGTGGGTAAAAACGACCGATGTACACACCAAAGGGTTTTTTCACTGATCGAAAGTGAGATTTGTCGGGCAGGTGCCGGTCACCGCGGCCCTTTTTCTAGTAATTAATCAGAGTTACATCTGTTGGGTAATTACGACCCGCCGGCCACGTTTGAAGGGTTAATCAAATATAATAAAGAAATTAGAATGCGATGGACATGTGATGGTGTTTTTGTTATCTGTGATTAAAGTTATGATTGGTATATGGCGGTAAATAAGGGATATGTACTGTTCCATATATAATAAAATAATACTTACAAATGTTTGTGGCAGATGTTAACAGTCGATATATTAGTAATTTTGGTTAGTTACATTTTTATTTTAATACTATTTTATCAATACAGATAGCCCGTCTTAAAAACATATTTTTAAACGAATTAAGTGGCGGGTGTTTCTGTTCTACATCGCCAAGGATCACCTTTGTCCAGTTAGTATAAAATATTAATATTTGATGAATATTATTCTGTATCTATATCAGCCCATATACGTCTCACTGCAGGGCACGGGCCTAATCTACAATCGACAATACGATTGAGAATGATTGGGTCATATAGTCCACCATGCTGTCTCAGTACGGGTTAGCGGACTTTAATATGACGGAATCATTGATCCTGTAGAAATGTATTTTTGCTGTAATAATAGATATTTTTTCCGTCAAATACTACATGAAAAAAATACTCATATTGATTAACGCTGCGTATAACCTTCCGGCATAACTTATTTACCTTAAAATTGATAACATAAAAAACATATTTTTAAGATCGATAGCTCATTACCATAAAAATAATAACGTGGTAAATTGAAATGCCACAGGGGTCTATTCGGCCCGGAGCGCCACTTATACCATTTACACATGTTTCCTTTGTAACGCGAATGTCTAATTGATACTTTCGACCGCCTGAGGGACTCGCACTTAACACCTCGCCTACGCAACGTTTTTTATCATAATTTACAATAAAAAAATGTTGGGGCTTTTTTGACCATGGGCGCTCGGTAGGGTTAACGCTGGAAAGGGTTAGGGCTGTCACTAGGGTAAAATTAAAGTCAGATTTTGGGCAGAGTTACTCTAGTAAACTGACAGTCTATTTAAAACACATTCAAGAATGAAAACAATAACACGTTGTGTGTCAATTGTTATTTTTTTATCTCGGAACATATCTCCTATTTACCCTCTTTGTCTAAAGTTGAATGCCATAATTATATACTATAGTGCCTAATATCAAGATACAATTATCTCCCGCCATATAATACAATTATGTCGGCTTGTTAAATTTTTTCCATCTCTTGTTTAAATTCTGCACATTTTAAAAATACTGTAATGTAGCACAAAGTACTACCACAGTAAATAGGTATTTGCCGCATTAATGAACAAAGTAATACCATTAATGTCCACCTGGCCCATCAAACAATTTTAAATCAATAAATACAACCCTAAAACATTGGTGTCCCGGTCGGTTCGACCATCTGTCACTCAACGGCGAGCTCTGTTCAAATGTTTACATTATCCCATTATAACCCTATTCAGACCAATACAATACTTGTACGGTAATTTTGCACTTTCCGTTTGTTGTGGTTTGTGTTTGTACATCCAATTTTGGTTTATGCATGTCAGATGGACGTCAGGGTAGTTAATTAGCATATTTTTTATTTAAATAATACACACATAGTGCAACTCTACCTAGACACCATTTTTTGTGACGCGGATGTCAGAAGTTATGATAAACTGATCTTACAATACTTACACCATATTTTCGCGAACTCCACAAAAAAATCTCTTGGTGCAGCGATCGAATTTATAGCTTCTCGTTTAACAGCCACCGTTTGAATATTTTTAATCTAAAACGCCATGGAACCTATCAAGAAATTTGAAAAGAACCCAGTTCGAAGTATTTTTTTTCCTTTGCCAGCTTTGACAGCCTCTGTGGTGCAGTCGGTTAGACGCCACCGATGAAACTAGAGGCCGCGGATTCGATCCTCGCACCGAGAGAAATGTTTGTGCGGCCCACGACTATTTCTTTCAGTTCTGGGTGTTTGTGAGACCGAGAAATCTCTCGTAATACCTGATACCCACCACACAAGACTCGATCTTAGTGTGGGGCCAGGACTATGTATGTGACTGTTGGTTGTTATTTATTTATTAACCTTTGATTTTTGTAAGAAGCGAAATTAGCCAAGATCTCATATCCCTTTTCCCTTTCACCCTTCCATCTATTTCCCTCATCTATTTTAAACGTCGCATCGGCAATACATCTCTGGACCAGAAGTAGTAGCAATGTTGCTCTTTTATCGAGCTTTTTTTATAACAAAAGTATACTAATATGTACTGACAGAACGTAGTTTTAATTTTTTGAAAAGTGAATACTATAAGAAATAAGTTAAAATTTAAGAAACAATAAAAATAAAACAACGACCATACTATCTTTCTGCCAAAATGTCTTATTTAGTCTTTTTATAAGACGACTGTCTTTTATTAAAATAGAAAAAAAACCTTTAATTGCGTTTAAATATCGAACTAAAATTACATCACACTTGCATTCCTTGTTTTTGTATGTGGAAACCCTTTTTTTAATTACCCGCCACAAAAACAAGCTAATCGAAAAAACGCGGGAACTCAGCCATACTCTGTGGTTAGATGTTTTTTTACGAAGGCACCTGTACACTGCGAGGGAGAGGTCGGAGGATGAATGTAAACGTAAAAAAAAAACAAATTAATCAAACGTGGGAATGATATTACGAGTGTGATTCTGATTTGAATTATAAAATACTTTTTCTTAGCATGATTAAATTAGTTTATGTAATGATAATGAATCAGAAAACTTACTATCTAAAGACATATTTAATGGACTGAAACAGTACACGTAACTTTAAATTTGTAAAGCATAATTTTCAATAGCTATTCTCAACTTAAAAAACAAAAACATTAAGTAAAGTATATCTTTTTTTTTAACTTATATAAGAATGTCTAATTCCCGGTAAAACAACATTAAATATCCGTTTATCTAAGAGCATTACATTAACGGACTCTAAAAAATGAACTCATTTCGACGCATATCTTTTTTACACCTATCACAGACTGTCATACAGCGCAATTCCGTCGCAATCATTTCTAACCACATTAAATCCGACAAAACCACCTCTCGCCAATATTGCCTAACTGTATACGCAATAAAACCGAATTCGACAGCGGTTAAAACTATAAAACGGTTATAAAAGACCACCTTTACAATTTAAAATCAAGATAATCCCCTATCAGACGCATTTATTATTCATTCCTCGGCAATAACTCTTTTTTTGACCCGACAACTGTCCAGTCGCGCCCCAGCTTTATTTTTTGCTCTAGTATTTCTCTATGGTCATATTTGAGGTTCTCACGGAAGAGGATGAATGGACTACTCGGAGGAGGGTTAAGAAAAAACACGGAAGGGTTGCCAACATTAAAAATTATTATGTTTTCACTGGCCTGTAAGGTGGTGCCGGTGGGAAGAAATGACCCCTTTATTTTTGATTTTTTGAACATCCGGGAAGATGTTTTAGGGTTAATGAGTGGTGGACAAAAAGCATTGAACATACGCTGGACCACGGGTGTAGAGTTACGAGAGTTTATCTGTTATTGTTCTGTTTGAAGGGTGATGTGTTTTGAGGGGAGCATGTAACTATTGAAAGAGAAAAGGTGTTGTGAATGTTTACTACTTTTAGGAATAAGATTGTTTTTGATACTGATATAGTTATTTCGTTACATTATGGCTGGTTTAACTAATTTATGTTCAACATGTATAAAAATACATTTTGGGTCAATACAATATATGAAGCAGATATACGTATCAGGGATGTTGCGAATGTTCGCATCCGCATCCGCAAATGCGGAACTTCCGCATAAATTTGGACATCTGCATCCGCATCCGCATCCGCAATAATCGATGCGTATATTTATGCGGATGCGGATGTAATACAAAATGAGACAAGACAGAAATTTCGCGGTGCCGCCGAATGGCGCGTGTTGTTCGGACGTGACATTGACCAATGGGAGTGAAATAAATTGTGACATGATCCGACGCCTTTGTTGTTGTTATTCTTCTAGCGAAAATAAGAGTCGAGAAATACCAAAAAATGGTAGCATTGAAGCTGTACTCCAAAAATAATTTCTTTCTTACCCCAATAAAAAAAAGTCTATGTGGATGAAAATCCTCTTAAGTGGTGTTTATCGAGAGGAATTTAAAGATATTATTGCCGATAGCACAAAGATTTTTATTTACTCCACTAAGAAGTAATCCTAGCGAACAATTATTTGCAGCGTGGGTTTAATTTACGAAACTCTTCCTAATAGCCTTGCTATCAGAAAAGGCGGCGCGGCGTTATACTTAATAAATAAAACGGTGTTCTTTTGCAAGCTCTTGGGTTTACTCAAAACGAAGGTAATGCATTTAATTATCAATAGAGAAGATGGCTAGAACCTTGCACAAGCATGGGATCGAATTCTACATTTAATTATATCGGAACCAAAAAGACCAACTGCCCGACATCAAGACACAGTGAGCTTCTTCTGCGTAGAATGATATGCAAAAACAGATTAATGTTTTAAGTTAACTTTTTAATTTAATTTTTAACTTAATTATTATAAATAACGGGTAATTAAATTCTGCCCCGTGGTGACCATGAATCCTTTAAAGTAATCGAAACATCGGGAAGTTAAAAAATATAAAAAAATAACATAGATAAATCGATAAATATTGGTAAGCGATAAAATCCGTAAATAATTGTTTAATTTCAATATTCATTCCTATACTATACTAGCGGTCGGGCCAGGCTCCGCCCGGGTGCATACACGTTTTAAAATGGCGCTCAAAATATTTAATTCTGACTATCAGTTTGAATATCGACCAATCGGACCACGAAAAACGAACAAAATTTCTTCGTATTTGCTAGAAATATCACTATTGCTTTCCTCCTATAGGTCATAGCGTGATGATATATAGCCTATAGCCTTCCTCGATAAATGGACTACCCAACACTGAAAGAATCATTCAAATCGGACCAGTAGTTCCAGAGATTAGCGCGTTCAAACAAACAAACTCTGCAGCTTTATAATATTAGTATATGTAGATTTATATAATATCTTAAACATCCGCATCCGCATCCGCATCCGCGGATGTGAGCCTTTGAAAATCCGCATCCGCATCCGCATCCGCGGATGTGAAAAAATCGACATCCGCAACATCCCTAATACGTATGTAGATTGGATATACTTGAGTTTTATAACAACTTAACCCGAAAGTATTATTTTATGACCGCTTACATTACCCTATTATCGAACCCGCGGCAACTCATTTACAGCTCTGTTTTTGTTGTAGCACCTCGGAGTCTGTTATTAAACCAGAAAATAATTTCCGACTCACTATTCTTAATATGAACAAAATGTTACTACAACACTCCGTCAACAAAAACATATCTAAAAAAACAGAGTGTTTGTGTCCAATAAAAATAAAATTAAATATAATGACAGCACATGTCACTTCCGACGCGAGGAAATCTGTTAACCCTTCAAAACGCGCGCGGTCCAATCGTCCCCGATCGGATCGAACAATTAAAATCGAATAAAACAAATCCGTGGCCGGATTTCGGACAACTGTCGTCCGAGGCAACAGGTGGCGTGTCAGTTAGCATCTTCAAATTTATTACAATATATGGAGAAAGCGTGAAAAACGCGTACAAACATGTGTTGGGAGCGTTAATTAATTAGTTGAGAAATTGAAAGTTAACCCTTTGTGCGCCCCCGGCTTTTTAGACCGACTCGTCTTCCTCTTTATTGAAATCAAATGTTGAGGAAGTAATTTGTTTTCATTTTTCTATTATTTATTTTATAACAATATGTTTCAAAATATTTTTAATTATTTTATTTGGCCAGCATTGCAATCATTGTTATTTGGTTACCATAACATTTGGTAAAATATAAAGTCCCGCCACAATTTGCAGGAGTTGTTTAGTAAAACTGTATAATTTGATATAGCTGACATTATAACGCAATTGCCCCCATTTCAATAAAACGCCGCTAATCGTCATTGGTAGAGATTAAATTTTCTAAGCAATGTGTCATAAAAATCATTTATTCTCCGAAATCATATTATTTCATAATACTATCAAAAATATTTCTATATTATCTAATGTTACGATTATCCATTATTTGCGTTTACACAACTATATTCACATCCTGTCATCAGGGCCACAGTCATTCTGATCCACGTGAACCTTCATTCACAACAAATAAGGATCAAATTTGAATGTCATGTAATTATTTCGCGGCCACTATGGAGACAGAACGACATGTCATTTGGGTCAAACGACAGTTGGTTTTGATTTCATTCATTCGCTTTTTTAAAGCTTTTTTTCGCTGTTTCGTAATGAGTTATTCATATAAACTGTGATTGTATAAAATTTATTTTGAGAAGTTATGATTATTTATGTTTAAGTATTTCTTAACATTTATTTCGACGTTGAATATTAGCCGCCTTATCCATAGACAGTTTTAAAACCTATTTTAGCTATAGGATATTTTATCCTTTTCAAACGACTTTTGAATTCAGTTTAAGCGACTGAGACAAAATATTCGAAAACTATTATAGGTTTTATGAATAAGGCCATAGGTTTTTGGTCAGTATATTATATATTGTTCTACGGTAAGATGTTCAAAGAACATTATCGATTTATAGTGAGTTATAAACTCACCTAAAAAATGACTTCTTTCCCAATTTTTTTATTGATAGTGTACTTATCTTGTTATAAAATTATAAATGTATTAAAACAAGATCTTATTATAAAACTTCGCGGTACCCTACTTAAGTTGAGGATAAAAGCTGATAGAAAAACCCTTTACTTTAAACCTAAGCCAATTATTTACAAACTAGGACATACGTGTAAGATCGTGTATCGGAATGTAAAACGACAGACTACATAAACAACTTAGCACTTTCTTATAATTAATTAAAGTTTTAACGCTACAATTCTCTTAATATTACAATGAACACATAATAAACTTTAATTATACAGATGAATTTTATCACGTCATCTAGATATCTGGGACCCATTCGACCCGACGTTAATTAAAGGTTAAGTTGACACATTCGTAGCATTATTCAGATGTACCGTTGTATAATTGTGAATGTCGGGAATTGTTGTTATAAGGGTTAGCAATATATAATAAAACATAAAGAATAATTAAATAATTACAAAGACACTTGTTGCTTGGATAATTACTTGTTTTTGTTAAATAACTTAAGTAAATATTCCAAATGTTTTAAAACGCCCTTAATGTGCTTGAAATCGCGTGATAGAAGTATAAAAATTGTTAGATTTTTTCATGTGTTGCCTTAAAATCAGAGCCATAAATTATTTTAATTTAAACACGAACAAAAAAGATCTAGGAGGGAGGAAGAAGGGCGGGAGTAAAAAAGGGAATTATTTGGCCTCTGGTAATTTCACTCACCAAACTAAACGAGAGAGAAAACTGTCGATTTAATGTATACAGCGGAATCATAATATTCGAGCCACCCCTTCAATAGTCAAAGGTACGGTCGGCTAATACTATTGTTCGGCTTTGTCCTTTAAAAACTAATATCTCTGTCTCTTCAGACAAAGGAAGTCCACTACTGAACATAGACCTTCCCCAAGGATTTCGTTGACCTGTTGGAAGCGGCCTGCATCCAGCAACTTCCTATAATCCAGACACTTTTGGGCTCCAATGGCCATCAGTTCTTACTACAACTTCCTAATCCTGTGGGCTATGTCGGCTACCTTTGTTGTTCTACGGATCTTCGCATAGCTGATTCGATTTCATAGGGAAACACCAAGCACAGCCCTCTCCATATAGCATTGACTGACATTGAACCTTCTTAAAAAATATATACATAACATAATTATTTTGAAATTTGATTCAAAAGCGATAATCTGCAAATGCAATGGAGTCTACCGATTCCATTACCAAGAAGTCAATTTGATAATAAAGGTCGATCATGTCGCATAAACTCTATAGCTGTACTGACCGAAAATAAACACATCATACTATCAACACCTGTCCAACTCAATAGATAATCATTATATTCACGTATCAGAGGTCAAAGACCTATTGCTTAAAATGGGTTTTACGAAAATGAACCTTAAACTTTATAAGTTAAAGGAAAGAATCGATTGTATTGTAATCATTCGTGTTTGTACGTAGGTACTTGGATTTTATTTTGGGGGACCTTTAATTGATTATTTTTTTTTAGTTTAAAGATGCGTATGATTTACGAAGTATTTTAGAGCGTAGCATTTTGATTTCTATAGTCTCCATCCACCCTTATTTTTACACAAGATGAAGAAATTATGACATTCTTAAACTAGACTACAACCACTACGAGTCAACGATATGAATACTTTTTTAATTAAGAGTAATAACAATATTTAAAATAATATTTTCATTCCAATGAAACGACTAAACGGTATATCCAATAGACATGTTTCAGTTATTTTAGCAGAAATAATGAAATGAAAGAAAGAACATACAATTATGGAATTGGTATGCCTAAGTTAATATTTTCCTTAGTGTAAGAACTACGGACATGATACATAGCGTGTCGTTTCAATTAACAGTATTATATCTATGTATATAATATACTCTTTGATGAAAGTAAGGATTATCAATAAAATGTTTTTCTTCTTGTCCTTGTTTTAGCACCTTGTCGGTATTATGAGCGGTGATGAGATCTTGTTTTACAAAAATAGCACCCCGCCATTCTTGTTTATAAATAGGCGTTCCAGTTACAACCTATTAACTGGAACTGGTTAATTACTTCCTCGATATATCTTAATAACATTTAATTATATAATAAGGTTTACTTTTAATTTTTGTGCAAACAATTTTAGTTTTATTGAGATGTACCAAATGAGTGAGAGAAATCTTAGGGGTTAATCTATACCTCGACGCAAAGAACAATGGCAAGTGTCCATACATTAGTTTTATTGACATTAAAATTAAATGTCTTGAGATGAAAAAAATCTCGTTAGCCTGAGGGTTAATTTCTAATTCAATATGTGTAATAATTGTTGTTAAAGAAACAGAGGAAAAATTTATATTCACATCAGAATTGTTGTGTTTATACACCTACGTCACACTACGAGTAAAATGGCTGATCGTGCTATGAAGTATTGTGTTGTCAGGAATACCATTTTATAATAAATAAAAAGTATAATAATACACCCGTTCTATTAGTATCTTGTGTTTTTATTTATATTAGCTTAAAAAGTATATTTACACGTATCATTAATAATTACAGTTGATCTGCCGCAGTCTCAGTTGACAGTTACCTTCAATTCTCAATATATTTACTATAAATCAATCCAAGCATTAAAATGAGATCGATGATCATAACAAACATATCACACACAGTAAATATAAAAGTCCTTAACAATGCACGGATAACACAATGCAGTATCAGGCTCCTTGTTCCTCAATATTTTTGGCTCAGTCCGGATCAATGGTCCGGATTAAATATTTATCAACAATTCACGCTACGGAAACGTCAAAAGTCTATTTCTTTTTTGCTGGGTTATCTATGTCAATCGTCAATCAATTGCTTTAAGTATGAGTTTTCTGGCCAGGCTCATATCATACTTTGAATTTACTTATTATTTAATACAGAAAAAAATTATGTGTTACTATTTAAGCAAATAAAATATCAATGAAGTATAATTCTTTACAAAATTAAAATAACTAACAAATTGCGGGAGTTTGCCAATATTATATTGAATGACAAAGTTATCTCTAATAACAGTACTTTACTAGATAGCAAACTATTTAAGTCGAATAAATATAAAATGGCAACACTTAGCCAATAATAGTTTATAAATCCGGAATTACTCAAATGACTTTCCATTTTAAAGGTTTTTTTTTCACCCGCTTTGTATAATTCATATGATTATTTGAAAAAATGTACAAAAATATTGGAAACTGTTTTGTATATATGCCACTTTAAGACACTCAAATTAAGATCAATCAAAAATTCGCCATTGTTCTTTCGAGTGTTTGAATATTCGACATCTTCGTACACGATAACAGTTATCCTCTCATAAAAACAATACTATTCTTTAAAAACGTATTATCACTCCGTAGTGAGGTCTACTAGGTCCGTACCTAGTCTAGGGTGATGACGTAGCACAGAAGACTCAAACATTTTGTAAAGTATTTAGGCATATTGGTACAGATGACGTTCGACTATTCGTTTTCGTGTCTGAGCATAGATTAACCCGCTTGATCGAAAACGTAATACGTGAAATATCACAGTTGTTTCACTTCTCTTAAGATAATTTATAAGTTATGTTATGGAGGTTCTGTGAAGAGCTAGGGACTATTTTAGAGCAAGGTCACTGATTTCCTGATTATTTGAAAAACTGATCAACAATTTATACAAATCCACAATACAAATCCACAATTTTAAAAGGTCTTCGCTCTAAAGTCGAGTCTAAAAGGATCCAATCGGATTTTATTAAAATACATATGAACCTTGAACTCATTGCGCATCCAACAGGGCAATTTAAAGGAAGACCTTAACAATACATCTTTATTTTTTTTTGCACATAATAAACTATCATTTAAAATTATAACACTACTTTAATCACTTAACCCTTTCTTATAGGGCTGTCGCCCACCTCAGCTACTTCAGTTCGTCCCTTACGTGGAAACATCTGCCAGGCAGATGTCCAAGATCATATCGATGCGTTGTAGCATCAAATCAATGCTGAAGGGTTAGGACTGCTTTGACCCTCAGTTGAAATATTGGGTTATATGCTAATTAATTTAGTTTGAGACAGGTTAAAATAGCTGCGGTCGATGAGCGGTGATGCGGTCTTTTATTTATTTTTATCCCGGTGTAAAATAATATTATGCATATTGTTGACAGTTTTTTTTATTGCAATGTTAGATGAGACGAGAATGCCGTTCGCCTGATGGTACGACCGCTCACCAACAGTAGCAAAATCAAATAACAACAATAATTATAAAGCAATGCTTGACATTCCACTGCACTCGCCATCCTGAGACGTAAGATGTTAATTCTCAATATGTCCAGTAGTCACTCTGGCTACAATGTCCTTCAATCCGAAACACAACAGTGCATTTACTCAGCTGTTTGGTAGGAAAAATAGATATTGCGGTGGTGCCTAGTCAGGCGGTCTCTCACGTATGAGAGACCTACCACCAGTAAAGCTAAGTAGCTTCTGCAATACTGTTGATTACGATAACTATACGTGATAAGATCTGCGTATTTGGTCTCCAGACCGAGATAAATATTATAATGTGATTATCCACACGCTTATGTTCACTCTAGTATCTCCAGGGTAGATAAAGATGCTACTGCATGTGTAGCCATTTTTTATTAATTTACATACATACATACATAAACTCACGCCTTGTTCCCAGAAGGGGTAGGCAGAGGTGCCAGGGCACCCACATTTCGCCTTGTATGTTCCGTCCCACAATGTGATAGGTGGCGAGCCTATCGCCATATCGGGCACAAATTCCTGACTCTGGGCTGATACTGAATAGAAAAATCCAATATCACTTTTTTTATTAATTTATAGTATGAAAATAATTTATCGGCATACCAGGCAATAGTCAATAATTTATTTATTTATTTTCAAGATTGTATATGTTACCGTATAATGTCAACAAAAAAATAAGAATGTTTTGTTGATGGAATGGTTGATGGTTTTTGTCGGATTTCGTATCTGCGTTATACCAATATTGATTTGTTTGTGTTTTGTTGTGTTATAATATGTTTTATAACGCTTTAGAAATTATGTTTAAAAGGAAGTTAGTGCACTCACTTTATGAATCAGTTAGGTCGAATGTGCTCCAAAACCGATTCAGGGCACCCCGACTTCACGTAGTCTTTTGGCTACCAACCCTAGAGTATATATAAAAAGCCGGAGGCGCGGAGGGAGAGCAGCCCCCGCCCGCTGTAACTGTAAGCTGCAGAGGTGAGCGTGGGTGCCTATCCTTTGTTACGCAAGGGCGAAGGGGCTGCACTTCCCGCAGATTGTATATGTTACTTGTATGTGTCGGACGCCCGCCTACAAGGTGGACGGACGATCTGACTAAGGTCGCAGGAAGTCGCTGGATGCAGGCCGCTTCCAACAGGTCATTGTGGAGATCATTGGGGGAGGCCTATGTTCAGCAGTGGACTTCCTGTGGCTGATATGATGATGATAATGATGATATGTTACTGTAAAAGCTCGAACTACGGTTAATCTTAAGATTTAAGTGTAAGTCTTAGGATTTACCGACATGAGTTGGTAAATGTAAGTATTTCTTAAAATACGACAATTTTTTCGAGCTTTTACCATTCGAATTCAGTATATGCTAGGTTTTACCACTGTCAGCTGGTAGATGTTGGTTTTAGGAATAAAACAATGAGTAATTCTTAATTATTTACTATAATGAACTATTAGACAAAACAGGTACACGGTATTATAAAGGTACACAGTATTATATGATAGTAATAAGTAGGTACAAACTAATACGAACTTATTTAAATTATTTTGAAAAAACACATAACGTATATCTCTGAATATCGCAATCTCTATCATATCTATCTAGTTAGATAACTAAATCAGTACTTCTCTATTTGGAAGCTGCGGGAAGTGCAGCCCCTTCGCCCTTGCGTAACAAAGGATAGGCACCCACGCTCACCTCCGCAGCTTACAGTTACAGCGGGCGGGGGCTGCTCTCCCTCCGCGCCTCCGGCTTTTTATATATACTCTAGGGTTGGTAGCCAAAAGACTACGTGAAGTCGGGGTGCCCTGAATCGGTTTTGGAGCACATTCGACCTAACTGATTCATAAAGTGAGTGCACTAACTTCCTTTTAAACATAATTTCTAAAGCGTTATAAAACATATTATAACACAACAAAACACAAACAAATCAATATTGGTATAACGCAGATACGAAATCCGACAAAAACCATCAACCATTCCATCAACAAAACATTCTTATTTTTTTGTTGACATTGACACCTGAATCGACTTACATAGTTTTTATTTTACATTTTTTGAATCCTTGTCCTCCAGTTAACGACAATTTTCCGAAAACTTCTCGAAGACTCACTCCTTTATCCGTAACAACTTCTTCTATCTTTATAAAATCTTCAGAGCATACGGCGAACTGATTCTTGATGTTAAGCTGTTTTAGTATTCCCATTTTGGTACTTAGTTGATAAAACTCATTGTTCTTTACATCTATCACAACTGCAATAATGCTTTTTGGGTCAGTTTTAGCTCTGTCAATATCACAACATAACATTTACCGTGCCATTAATGTAAATTCTAAGATTTACCAACGGAATGGTGGTAAGAGTTCGAATCGCAAACCTTTTTGGACATTTACCATTAGGAATTGGTAGATCTTAGATTTTACTGGAATATCTTAGGATTTACTGCAGTTCGAGCTTTTACAGTAACATATATACTAATTGTAGTCATATAACTACTCTCAATCGTATTCTCGATTGAAGAGTAGGCCTATGCCCTGCTGTAGGACGTATAATCTGCTCATACAACAAAAACCTAATTATTGCACTCAGTTGACAAATCTTATCTTAGTACCAACGATGATTCCTAGTTCCTACGTAGCGTAGAGTCGCCTTCCAAAATGAAACCACACATAAATATTCTCAATAATAAAAATAACAACAATTTAATTTACATCTTGATGCAAGCCTGCAGATTTAAAACCCACTCGGCACTCGCATTACACATCACAATTGCACCGTGATTCGTACAAGAAACGCATTGGTGTTTTTGCTGTAAAAAGCTTAAAACAGCCAGCGTTGGCACACCTTAATGACACGTAGGCAATCTCATAACCCACTTTCGTACAACAAAAACGCCAACAATCGACGATCTCGGCCCGCCAACACAAAAACTCGTATCAACTCCCGAGAAACAACTTAAGAACACTAATTATCCGCGTTTAGTCTGCCGCTCTACTGCCAGTTTGGCTGTATATCATTCTAGAGAATAGTATTCTATCATTGATAAATTAATAAACCATTCAACAGCCATGAAAATACTCCCGACTCCCAAATTACAGGAATGTTAATTCGGTAGAGCCACGCAACAGTAGTTTGTAAAGAATCAGTCGTTTATGTATCAAATAATATTATATTGCTCACATCTAATCAATGTACTTAAGCTGTTCCGTCGATACAATAAAGACTTCCGAAGTTTAATTTATATAAATGTAATGTAACGTAATGTACGTTCATTTTACAAGCTTAATATCAAATACCTGTATCGCCTATATACCGGGTATATCAAGAGTGCTACCAAAAACGAAGCCGGGTGGTAGTTTTACTCACTACAAACACAATGCAACTGAAAATTTTGCAAAGAAACGCGACTTTTTTTTAAAATATTGTTAATAAAGTTTAGGTGGTAAATCCATAGCTTTTGCTAAAATATAATTTTAAGCCTCGCGTACCATAGCATCTTTAAAATAAAAGAGTATACACTATTATTTAAGACAAAACTATGTACATATTTACCATCCTAATACGACGATAGAAAAAAAATAACAAAATAAATTCGTCACAAACTTTTGTACAAAATTTAGTTGCATTGTGTCAGAAGTCACTAAAACTACCACCCAGCTTCGTTTTCGGTAGCAGTCTTGATATATCCGGTGTACTCTACATATAATATATCATCTATTATATAAGGCAATTTGCTCCATTATATAGCGTTTGATAAAGCTTTTATTTATACTTAATTCATCATTATCATCACCATCTCGGTCATAGGAAGTCGACTGCTAAACATAGGCCACCCTTAAGGATCTTCACGTCGACCTGTTTGAAGCGGCCTGCACTCAGCGACTTCCTGCAACCTTAGCCAGGTTGTCCGTCCACCTTGTAGGCGGACGTCCGACATTTCGCTTGCCTGTACGTGGCCTCCACTCTAGAACTTAATTATTTAATCCACTCCACTTGAATTGATCACTTGTAATACCAACATTTATTAATTTTCGGTAGCCAATTATTACAACGGCAACTTTGTACTACAGGGGAAAAAACAGTAGTATATGAATCGCTATATTGGGGCGGTATCAAAAGATTGTAGAAATAAAGTGAAGGAAAGGCTCTGCTGTTTAGACTCGTTATGAGAGTGAAGATGCTGGAGGCTCATTATTCCTCTCCTTCTCTCTTTACGGTTTATTTACTTACATCTCCTTTTTTTTTAAAGCCAAAATGCTATCGACATTAATTTCTATAGATATTCACAGGCAGCGGTAATTACTTACAATGGGGTGAAGGTTTGTTTATTTACTTTTTGATTATCTTAATAAAGAAAACATACTTTCAAACACGTAATGTACATGTGAGTGAATATTTTCAATACAGAGATTAATATTGATATCTTCATCCTATCAATTTTACAGCACTTGCCGTTCAAAGTTTTCAATAAATTACCCCAGCACCGATCCATCATAACACACCCCGATGAAGTGTATAATCTGACGAGACGGTAACAAAATGAGCAATGTAAATATCGCAACGCGGGAACCGAACGCGGCTCCTTGCATCGTCGACCGCTTACCAAAAAACTGAGGATGGCGCGCTTCGACGCTAGCCACTTATTATAAATAATTAATGATTCCCCAGCTCTTATGCACGATAAAATGCCATTACGGTTTTCATCGGGGACTTGCAAAAAACATCGAAAACCGCCGGCGTCCGAACCCGTCCCGCGCAAAAAATACTGTTAAAAGAGTGCGCGGGCATTGCTGAAATTCCCGCTTCTTCTCGCCGACCGGCCGGTCATTTGACTCCGGCCATTATCTGAGGAATTAACGGCGGGAAAAAATACCGATACCACTAAACATAACGTCAGTGGTCGCGTAGCGGGAACCGACGCCATTTAATAAAAAATATTCCGCGCAAAAATTATACGCAACGAATTTTTACATTCGAGCCAATTCGTAATTCAAATCTAATTCAAATATGGAATTAAGAACCAGCAAATGTATTTTTTTTTCAATGTGGCCAACCATAAAGACATCCATATAAGGTAGCCAATTTAAAAAAACGTTTCCTGAAAGTTAACTAAAATAATTCACGCAAAGTTTCTTAAGCGACGATATACACATGGAGTTTTTTGCGATTGCCTCCGAAGGGCGCAGCAGCACCGCTCGGCGGCCGTAATGGCGTCAAACACGATAAATACACCTCATGAAAATTCAGTGACACATTATGGCGGCCGACGCTCGCCTGAAAAACACCGAACCTCATTCCGCGCGAGATATTTCATCACAACTTAGACGTACCATAAAAACGCGCATCATCACCGCAGTTGCGAGTTAATGTATTTTTATGCACACAAACACAGGCACACGAAAAAAACACTCATTATTATACGTTTCCCGCGCGTAATATCAGAAATGACAGATGCGTCATTCCACCTCGACCCGTTCGGACACCATGCCCACTGAGAAAAAATTAAAAAAAAAAACAATTAAAACGATTTGCATATTCACACAGCGGCATTAAAATAAGCTGATTGAAGAAAGGAGCGTATGAAAGGAACGGCAAAAAGGTTTGTTTAAAAGACGGAACGTTTTGCGTTTTCGAACGCATCTTTGCGTAACCGTTCTTTATTTGAATTGAATGAGTTAAAGGTATTGTTCGGGCGAGGGTGTGTTTCTTGCTTGATGTCAAATATTTGATATAGAACAGAGATAAATTAGGCTCAAAGTATTCTAAAAATATAAGAAATCAGGTATACATGGTGAGTCTGGTGAGAGAACTTTCTTTGTGTACAATGTACTGAGTTAAAGATTCAGTATAGTTGTAATCGAATACTTGCAGATCGATTATTTCTTCCAAAGAAGATGTTGTAATATGCAATATATCGTTTTTGTGTAGCTTCTTGCCATTGGTTCATCGAGATCCTCTCGATAACATCAGATAGTGTTTACTTATTCGCCTATAATTACTATCCAAAGCAGTAAAAAGTAACTTAGATTTAACTTAGGTGTGTGTATTTCTTCATACCATTAATAACTTTGTATTTAATATTGTTTAAAATCTTATTTTTACAACCGTATTCGCCTTCTTCCGTTTCCCATCGCATAACTAATGATTACTAAAAGTTTAACTTCACAAGATAATGTTCCATTAATAAGTTTAGCTACATTTTGCTACGAAAGTTTTTTTAGCCAGAATCTCTTTCTATCTTACTTTAGTTTTCATTTATTATTTACTTATTTAATACTTGATTATTATTATAACGAAATATATTCCGAACTGATGTTTTATTTACACATAAAACAAATACTATTTAGTCTAAAAAGTATTATAACTCTTTTATTTAGTTCTACTCATACCCAACATGGACTCTTATGCAACGTCATTTGCATGTCGCAGAAGGATTTAGCGTATAATTTTATAACCGGTCGCCTGCCTGATTTATACTGATCTTGATTGATGTCTTCAAGGCCAAAATTATAATAAATAACTTTACGAAAAATGTTTTCAGTTTACTTAATTTGCTAAAGCGTTGATATAAAGTTTAAATAATTGTAAGTTTATCGTATAACGTAACTTACATAGTATATTTTGTTATTTAATACAAAATAATGTTATACAACTCTGTTAAGTAATATTTAGTACTCAATAAAGAATTAAATACATATAAATTTTATAATAAACTTACAAATAGTACCAAAAAACTGTATCATTTAAGCCTCGCTTTCTTCATACATTCTCGTACATGTCCGTCCATACATCACGATAAACGATCATAAAGAATACATTTGTGTATATTAAAGTATTTTTACATGACACAGCGGTCGACTCGCGACGCATAAACTCCATGCCATCTCCATATTATGTAGATTTCATACCGACTTTGTTAAGGGGATATACTGTTTTTATTTGGGTTCCTTTGGCCGATAGTAAAACCTTTGCAAACCTGGCATGCTGACTAAATATGCAGCTTAATACAATATGTCTTTTGAATCCTATAGATCGCCAGATGAAACAAAATATTAGGCTTGTTTCTGTAAGCTATCAACGTAATTAATATCTTTTTGGGCACTGCTTGGGAATATGTTCAACCTGTGAGCATCAAACTCTATGTAAACAAAACCTCTGTTTTCTCTGTCTTTTTTCTTCTTAATGTTTACAACTGTACTATTATAAAGAAAAATAATCTCTATTTTATTTGCAAACAAATTCTCCAATACCATAAAAATACAGAAATGCATTCCTATCATTATAGCTAGTTCTATATTTCACCAGATATTTCTAAAAGAATTTTCAGTTCCCAAATTTATTTTAAAGTAAGTAAATAAAAATGCCGTTGTGAATATAACTATTAAGTATAAATTAACCGACTCCCCTTAAGCAGTATTTTCTTTGCACGACGCGCTGTGGCTCCGTCCCGTCTGCTGTCGTAAAAACTTCAGTTAAAAATAAAAGTACCGCACCAAGCTTCAGGGTTCCTCGGTTCCAACCAAAGCGGAAGATATAGTTTAAGAAAACTTCTTTGGACGAAAATATTTTTAAATCCTGTGATAACTACTGAAGAATTTTACTTAGACTATGTAATGTGTGTCACTACCTAATTCTGTGTCAGCCTATATACGTTGCACTGCAGGGCACGAGCCTCTTCTTTTATCTAGAGCACGTTTGGTATTTATTTTAATTTTTAGGGAAACTGACAGACTAATTTATTATATTTATAGAGTTTAAATAAAAAGGAACCATATTGCATAACAAGTCTCCAATCATAATTAACAATTTAGAGTACCAAAGAGATAAATAAAGAGCAGTTAAGACATTTTTTTTTAAACATACATTTATGTATCATAAAAACAAAGTCTCGCAAAATATGATACAGAATACAAAATACAGACTAGCAGTGGCTGGAAGTGGATATGGATTAAAATGATTATTATGCGGAACTCCCGAGCGCAGCGCTCGCGCGTGGCATATTTTTTCGTCATCCACCATTTTGTTTCGTTTTGCTACATTTTTTAAAACAGTTCGCAGTATTATTACATAGATTAAATGAAACGGTGGGTGTTTTTATCACATGCATTTTATTGCAACTCACTTTACATAATGACGTTTTTTTACATTCACAATGTATATTATTTTTGCATACACGCGAAAATTTAATTTTACTTGAATGTTTTAGGAAAATCTTAGATATGGAATACTTAATAGCTGCCAAGTTGTTGAAGGAAAAAATAAAATTATATTGTAGCCAGAAGAACTACTGGACATATTGAGTGAGCACACAATGAAATGCCGAGCATTGCTTTGAAATTCAAGGTGTTGATTGGTTCTGCTACTGTCCAAGGGCGGGCGTATCGCTTACCATCAGATGAACGGCATGTTGATCTCTCCATTCATTGCAATAAATAAAAAGGTATCCTCAGCACAATTCACGTTATATCAACTTAGGGAATACGTTTCAAAAAATTAAATAATGCAATCGATAAGAAGATGTTGTAATATGCCAAAGCACGTGACCTCGTATGACTAATCTATCTTGACAGCATAAAACCTCAAACGGGAGACCCAATGAAATTTCATATGGGGGAAATCTAAACGAACCAATGATGATACAGAGCGCGGTCGGTCACGTGGCGGAAGTCAGACGCTTCTCGTCTTGTGATAGTCCTAATATTTGTTACTCTCCCTGAAAGTATTAGCCAATATAGAGTTACCTATTAAACAGCAAAGCTGTTCGCAATTTTTGTAAGGATTAAAAAGTTAGTGACCGATATATACCTTTCGACTTCTACCAGTGTAAAAGAAAAAAAAACTTACAGAATTTAACCCTTCTAAAAACTATGAAGAATTATGAAGAAACAAATATAAAAGCATCATTATTTTCTTGTAGGTTCCCAAGGGTGTTTACGTATAGCTCCGATCCGAATCTAAACAGTGCACTCCGGATATATAAGCGACATAGTCGTATGTAATTTCCAAAAATAATAAACCTTCGTATCGAGTTTTCTATATTTATCTATTCGGATTACAAACGAATTATCGAAGTCCCTAAGAGGTTTTAAAGACATTCATGTTAAAACTAAATTATTCCATTTAAGTAAGTACTACTGCAAAACTCGAGTCTCGTATGGTATATTCCAATTATTCGATATAATATAATACGATAACTGTATGAATAAAAACCTTTTTGCCGCCAACCTTTAATTTTACATAATCAATACACTAAAACAAAAAAAAGTCCACATTGTCTATTCCAATTAAAGTGAATATAATAAAGTAATAGCAGAGTCACAAACGTATTGTTTTTGTGTGCGCCAGTGTGAGTGCACTTTTTCCACGTTTTCCACGGTTTTTCCTACCTACGTACGCAGAATTGATTGTTTTTGTTCCATAGTAGAACGTGGATGGAGCAATCTTGATACTTGAGAAATTGTATGATAGTATGAATGATTGATCGCTTTGGCAAAGAATGCATTGTTTTGTGTTGATTCAAATGTAGATTTTTGTTGAAATATGTATGTAGATTTATGTTCAAATAATACTTCTACTATTACCTCAATCGATATGTTGCAGAAAGGTTTCGCTTGCTCTCAATCTCAATCTTAATCAACCAGTTGTACACGAATACAATTTTAAAAGCTAACGCTGCGTCTAATTATGATAGGTAGAGTCTTTATAGCGCGACGCACTACGGCTGAAATGACATATTTAGCTGCATTAGTTAATTTTTCTTGCAAACGTTGTAAAGAAATTAGTTCATTTTAATGTTTTTATTTTATTTTTCCTATGCTTTTATTAGACTGATGATAAGGTTATGTATAAAATAATGATTTCCAGGTTGAAGATCGAGATTTGAAAGAAGTATAGAAGTAATTCAAAAATAATTGGGACTGGCATGGTAATAGGTTTTCGCTGCCACATTTGGAATTACAAAATAAATGAAGTGAACTAGTGATTTCTCTACCAACCTCTTAAGTATAACAAGCAAACGTGGCTATATTTTTAGAAACAGATCAAACATCTCAATCGCGCTACACACATCAAGAACCAGAGCAGTGAGCAAAAACGTCATCTAGACACAAAGAGACGCGCGGTGCCGCAGAAAAACGCAAATTGCACACCACCGGTAACGGGTTCAATTCCCATCGCATGCACTTTTCTTTGAATCCGAAGTTTTTTGCACATACAGATGGGTGTTAAAAAATAGCGGGTTTTTGCATATACATAGAATAATGAATGTTATATTAAGTCGGTTGAATGGTTTTAATTTTTTTATCGGTGGCATAATTAAAAGTTCAATATTTTTATTGGTTTAGAAATATTTATAAATTGATTATAATAAGCAAGAACATGTTATTTACTTATTACATAGGCTAGATCTACATAATTTATGTTTACAACATAATTATCGTAACTCAAAGATTTTATGTCACGTGGGTTCAGGGTTACGTTATACGTTTTAGCAATGAAAATCATATTATAGGTAACATTTCTTTTCTAAATCTTAGTTTAAATATAACTTAGTTTATATAACTTCTACAACTATTTAATGTGTAAGTTAAAGATAGTTTCGTCTACAATTAGATTCTTACTTTTATTTACAGCAACATGATTAGTGCAGAAATTCATACAAATCAAGGTATTACATGTTTTACAACAGAAAAAACATATTCTGACAAGATTTTGCGCACCCCACGCGTTCGAGCCCGCGATTTTGAGCGCACACACAAATAACCCTGAAAAAATTTGCATTAAGTGACTTACTGGTTCCATTCACATTGCGTCCGATGATCTTATTGGCGCCATTGGGCTGCGGCGCGGCGGGCGGGTGCGGCGCGGGAGGCGCGCTGCGTCCCGCTTCCTCGCCCGGGCTCTCCATGTCGCCCCTCTCGCTCGCACACATCAACCCGACACCCGCCAATTCAAAAACTTCACAAGATTTTTAACAACTCAATAAAAATATTACATAACTCATTTAATTTATTCAAATATTTATTAAAACACAGTCTTTTAAATAAATTATATTCGAAATAAATATTTTAATTTGGTTTGTTAAATTATTTTAATAACGTTCCGTTTCACGAAATCGCGTAATGTTTTGGCGCCAAAATACAAAGGGTAGCCGTGACGTGTGCGGTGTGACGCGCGCGCCTCGACTGACGGGGACGCCAGCGGAGCCCTACGGCGGCGTGCAGCTGCATCGCCCCGCCCAGCACCCCACGCGACCCCTCCATGTGGCCCCACAACCGCTTTCCTTGCCCTCGGCTTATACATAAAAAAAAACATAAAGCACGTTCGAATTACGAATTTTCTTCTGTGTGTGAGTATTTTTGCGCGTGTACTGGTGTGAAGGGTTCGAAAGGGTACAGACTTGAGGGTCGACGGGTTGGTAGTTTTTATTAATTTTAAATCGGTCTTGTGCTCGACGATCACAACTATTTTAGTATTGTCGGTCATGGCGAGAATATTTTTATGAATAATACTGCGTTGTACTTGTACCTCCGATATTTATGGCTTGTACGGTGCGAGACTCAGAAGTAAAATTCTTTAGTACATTAAGAAACATTATTTACAAAATAAGTGTGCATACATAATATATTAATAGATAAAAACATACGATCAAAGTGTATATCTAATAAGAAAATAGGTAATATTATGTCTTATGACGGTCGTTAAGTCCATCTTCTAATAAAAAGATAGAGAAACGTCTCTAATAGTTTAGTACTTTCGTAGACTATAAAATTGCTCTCATACATACTGACTGATTAACCTAGCCACACCTACAGAGAGAACTAAGTTAAAACATGCATAATTTTACAATATTATGTAGAGACGTAATAACACCGTAGTGTGAAGAGGCATCTTAGCAGGCCGCCATAATTGTATCGAATGGTATGGGACTGCCGCCTGATTCCGATGGATACTCTGCCTGGACGGCAATTGCGCTTACCATCAGGTACAGTGTGGTCACTATTTAAAAAAAAACACTTCACTCATGTGTCTCCAAGAAGTTTTTAGAACTCCAAGATGTCTGAAGTCATAGAGCCACGCTGTTGTCAGTCATTGCTCAGCATGA
This sequence comes from Hyles euphorbiae, assembly GCA_023078785.2. Classification (NCBI taxonomy): domain Eukaryota; kingdom Metazoa; phylum Arthropoda; class Insecta; order Lepidoptera; family Sphingidae; genus Hyles; species Hyles euphorbiae. Next base: position 13,392,875 of record CM041035.1, read on the forward strand.
ATGGGCAGGTTTCTCCGGGGCGGTATCACTATCTCACAGAACATAGATGTGAAGCGACAGCTTGTCTGTTGCGTTTCATACGGTGGGTGAGAGTGCTGGATGCTCAGAATCAATGTAGTAAAAAAGGGGACTATGGGTCTTCACTTCCTTCCAAGTTCCTTACGTGTTTATGTCGATTCGGTATACTTCTGGGGGTTACTATAGAGTAACCAACCAATCAACAGAGAATACTCTGACACCAAATTCGAATGTTCCGACGTTCGACATACACGTATGGGTAAAAGTTATCCACTTCCAAAAATCAATACGATTGGCTTTAAAAAAATATATTTTATTTTTAAATAAAATTATCATTTACTACAAACTTAGTCAAGGTTATGGCGTACGATAGAGGATTCGGACATTTTGTAAATAATTTACTATTTAGGCATATTCGTATCTACAGCTTTACGTTCAAAGTTCGAATATTCGTGGTCATGTCGCAGCACATGTCGGAGTATAGAGTGACCCCGCTGAATGCCTTTATTAGAGTTTCATAATTTAGGCGTCATAGGTTCGGTGGAATCGACCCCTACCGACTCTTTCATCCACACTCGACTCAGTTAAGGTAGTTTAATTTTTATAAATATTACTATTATAAACTCCATATATTAGGCCAAGATTAATCTAGTCTAAAAACCAGAACATGACTAGTTTTAAGAATGAAAGGTAGAGACTGTTATTGATATTAAAATGTGATCCAAATACTAATTTATTTGGTCTCCTTTACGGCTAAGAATTTTTCATTGAAACTGCTACACAAGAACGTCTTATTATTAGACAATATATACTTATTTTAAAATAATGGTAAGCTGTTGTATAAATATTAGCAGTACTATTTATTTTTTAATTTATATTTGGGACGCACAGAACTATTACCATAAAACAACAAAAACATATATTTAAAAATATAAAACATAATCTTTCAAGGTATTCACCAAAAATTAATACATAATAATAATGCACACACAAAACACACAAATGCACTTAAGGCTATAAAAAAAACTAAAATAATTTAAATAAATACCAACGCCAAACAGTCACATATATAGTTCTGACCCCACGCTAAGATCTAGTCTAGGGTATCAGGAACTACGAGAGACTTTTCGGTTTCATAACCACCCAGACCCGAAAGAAATATTTGTGGGTCGCACAAACATTTACGTGCATATGATTTTTCACCGAAAACCAAAATTTATTATAAAATACTAAATACAAATGTTCATATTGATAAACTTCGTATTACTACAAAAAAAAGCAAATACATGATCAACATCTAGTTAACCCAAATTATGATCGCCAAAACATTGTAAGCCTGGCCTTATAGATCAAACCTTTTATAGGTTCCAAGAAGCACCGTTCGAATCAAGGATGAAGTTTAGCGAATTATAATTTTTTAAATTTCGTCCCGACACGAAGGCGCGCTTTTTACGCATCAATGTTTAATATTCGTATTTATTTTTTGCTGGGACCGTTATACGTTTCTAAGAACAGGAGGGGAAGGAAATTGGCTATGTTTGTGGTTAGTAACATTTACAACAACGGAAATATATTCCGCGGTCTTTTTATAAGGAAATAGACAATAAACAATATTGGTTATATAGTATAAACATATTATATTGAAACGCGTAGTGTCCTGTTGGTAAACAAACCAGTCACGGCAGCCAACAAATATTATTTTCTTATAATTTGTGTTTTTTTTAACAATCATAATTATTAGAATTTACCGTAAGGCAAAACGTTGGCTTAGATAACGAATAGGGGTAAGTATATGCGGTACATTAGCTTATAAGTACTTAATATAAAACCTCAGGTATAAATCCCAGGGGACAGCTCTGACGTTTCGGAGTCATGTGTGTATTGATATAATCAATATCCACACACTTTAACAAAGCAAAATATCGTAAGAAAACCTGCATACCATAGAGATTTGTATGAATGAATTGACTTTACATTTTCTATTGTATGTAAAGTCCTCAAACCCGCATTAGGCCAGCGTGGTGGACTATAAGGCCTAACCCCTCTCAACCGTACTTTAAATTGTAGAGAAGGCTCGTATTCTGCAGCGGGGCGTATATGGGCTAACATTACAGACATTATACACATATGTCTGTATGAACTGTTCTACAATCAAAATATTTATTTAAATATTTACGCCATCCACCATGTTGGCCTATTGCAGGACGTCTGACTTTATATACTAAAATAATGCTTTTAAAGTTATCTATAGTGTACTGGTTCCGTCGCCAAGCTTACCCTACCACATAAAGCGCGTAAAACATCGCCCTAAAAAGGAAAAGTGTGCCCGAGTAATCGAACCCACGACCACCGTCTCACTCTCAATAGATACCCTCTGAATTATTTCCAATAGCAAGCACTTGTACGCATGCCACAAATATATTTTTATTTTCCCTAGATACCACGTATTTTATATGACAATAACATTGTTCCATTGTGGATACAGTGAAATAACAATGAGACGTATTGTACTGTACATAATCCCTTTTAGTCACTATGCTATGGAGCTAGAATACTTTTGTATCAAAGTACATTCTAACACGAAATAAAAACTACTTACATCACAATAAATAAAACGATATACAAGACAGTCCAACGCAGGAAACATAAACGCAACATCACCCAGTAATGAACAGTTACATCAATTAGCATAAACCACCCCGGTTAAACCGCGAAAGAAAACCGCGGAAAACTTCCCGCTGTTCAAGGAAAGCTGGCAGTTTTTCTCAATACAGTACATTGAATAAAAAAACGTATAATTTTCCCACAGTGCACCCGTTAGTTTATCATATCGGCATATTTCTAGCTGCCCGCAGCGCAGCCTTTCACCGAGCGATGGAAAAACCTACACTGCCTTAAACGTCACTCGTATAATATTTACAGAAAAAGTTAGGCCGCAGAAAACGCGGAAAATTCACGCGTGAGGCTGAGCGATTTGTGTAGACACGTAAATGAATTTTAGCATAGATATTAGATTATATCTGTTGAATATTAATTCAACATTCATGTATGTACATTTGATAAAAGTTACGAAAGCTTACCTACAATTCAACTTAACTCTCAAATGCAAATAGAACAACGATAGAGTGTATTGGAGGTATATATTACATGCAATATGCCATATGGCCACATGTGTGCGTAATAGAAGCCTATTTTCTAATAGGTGACACACCTCACTTTCTATTACAAATAAAATTCAATCCACTTTCTAAATCAGTTGATGCAATTTTTGCGCATATGAAATGAAAATGAATATATATGCCGTACAGTCACGCTGGCCTTGTATACTCTCTAAAGGACAATGGGCACAAATGTATGGAACCTGGTACCAGCTCCAATCGGAATGAGTGATACATCGTTAGAAAGGTATTTTAGTGTAGATTAATGATATCAAGGGCGCTTGACCTGATTCGCTGTCCAATCGAAGAAATCTTACTTTATAGTTAAACATTTTTTGTTACATCATATTATGTACACATACTATTATTGTTTTTTTTTTTTCAATTTGAGATGGTATTATTATAATCCCACGACACTCCTGTTTTCTCAAAGCCATGTGTAGAGTGATAGTCAATTACCCTGCACTATAACGGTGATGGAAACATCATGAAGGAAACCTGAATATCATAGAGATATTCTAGAATATCTGTCCAGTTAAAGTTCGCCAACCCGCACTTGGCCAGCGTGGACTATAGCCTGAAACGTCGGTATTTCGATTGCTAAGGCATGCCTTGCAGAGGGACGTTTAATGTGCTGGTATTGTTAAAGTATAATATTACTCTCATATGTCGGTACTGTATCATCCATCATCATCCATCCATCAGCCAAAGGAAGTCCACTGCTGAACATAGGCCTCCCCCAATGATTTCCACAGAGACCTGTTGGAGGCAGCCTGCATCCAGCGACGTCCCGCGACCTTTATCAGGTCGTCGGAACGTGCACGCAAAAGTCACAATTCCGTAGTCTGTTAGGTCGTCCATAGCAGCTTCTCAATAAGTTTCGATGAGATATAAACTGTTATTTAGGTACTGGTTAGGTTTAACTGGTATGTCCCCAATAATAGCAATATCACGTCTTGTTCACTTAATCGTGGAAAATCGGCCATATCATTGGCTTCCAATCTCTGAAAAGCAGCTCTTCTGTTATTTGATCTTTTTTTTTCATCTGTATCAGCCCATATACGTCCCCCTGCAGGGCAGGGGTCTCCTCTACAATCGAGAGTACGATTGAGAGTGGTTAAGCCATATAGTCCACCACGCTGGCCTAGAACGGGTTGGCGGACTATATGGAAACCATAGATTTTATTATAAATCGCTATGGTATGCAGTTTCCCTCACGATATTTTCTTCACCGTTTTAGTGCGTGATGATTGACTATGTCAATACACACATGACACCGAAAAGTCAGAAGTGTGCCCTGGGATTGGAAACCACAACCACCGTGAACATGTTAGCAATCGCGTTTAGTCCGTTTACCAACAGGGCACCACGCACATAATTCTTCTACATTACATATCACTAGATTTCATTACATTTCTTCTACATAATTGTACAATACGTTTGGGATTTACATTTTTTTAGTTATTTTTTGTAAAAATAGTTCTGCGTTTTGGCCATCTGCAATTGAATAGTGGAAGTGATTTATTATTGCTGTTGCAATCGAAAAGTCCGCAAACATATTATTAATTGTATTAATTAAAATATATTAGGCACAGAAGTGCGTGGTGGCCTGTTGGTAAACGGACTAGACGCGGCTGCCCATATGTTCAGGGTGGTCGCGGGTTCGAATCCCAGGGCACACCTCTGACTTTTCGGAGTCATGTGTGTATTGATAATCAATCACCACGCACTAAAACAGTGAAGGAAAACATCGTGAGGAAACCTGCATACCATAGCGATTCATAAGAATTTCTATGGTATGTAAGTCCGCCAACCCGCACTAGGCCAGCGTGGTGGACTATATGGCCTAACCACTCTCAATCGTATTCTCGATTGTAGAGTAGGCCCGTGCCCTGCAGTGGGACGTATATGGGCTGTCACCACCACCATATTAGGCACAATAGCTTAAAATATCTTTTGATTCGGCCGTTTACCACTTCCAGTACCCATCGGCATATTGTAACCAGTCGGGAATTATTTTCATGAAGAGAAAGTTGTGTATGTCCCAGGTTTTTTGTCGGAAAAAACGTAGTATTCGTATCCATATTCTTAAATATTGCCTAAACTGTTTCTTAGCCCACGGTCTAAAATAAATACATCATTGGGATGAAGCAATATGTACAAGCGGTTTTTCTAATCGTTGCATCCGTCTTTCCTCATTTTCGAATAGTGTTTTAGGAATTCTGAGGTTTCTATCAAGAACATTGTCTTTAGGTACGTGATCGAAACCCCTGTCAGGCATAATGTAGTTCGTTCTAGAACACTCTCGTGCAAGGGCCAACTGGCGTTCGACTTTTCTTCCTGACTTATTAAACAATACTCCATCTCTTTCATTGTATTCTCGAGTAAGTAGCCTTGTCAAAAAATACCCAAAATGGTTCTGGGATCCGAACTTGCATTTCGTAGCGAAGTTTTTGGTCTAAAATTGCATTAAACTGTTCTGTAGTACATCCAGTCTAAAAATACCAACAATGCATATGACTGATTCTTCGTTCGTTCGAATATTAGCTATATTAAATATAATGTAAACATGCTCGTATTTAAAATGTTATGACAAACTATGAATGAACTGTTGTGATTTAAACCAATTGTATAAGAACAACACTGCAGAATTTCATGCCCTTTCTTCTCTAGTGAAAACTGCTTTCCAAACCAGGTGATAGATATAAAAAATGATTGAATCTAACTGATGTAGATCATCTTAAATGGATTTAATAAATAATTTTCATTTCATTTCATTTTATGGAATTTTATTCATGGGCAGCCTGGAATCCAAACCTGGAAACATGATTGACCTGATAGCACCCTAGCACAGCATAGCTACTAGCATCTGCCTACCCCTTATGGAATACGGAGTGAAATTATACGCATCCATACAAAAAAGGAACAAAAAGTTAAAAAGTTAATTGACAATTAACCTATAATGTAGTATTTCCTCGAATTAATTCAGCTATATCTGCATGTATTCTAAGTTAGTTTTCCGATTAAATACGCACTTGATATCTGCCTCAGTATAGCCCTCTTCAGCACATTACACAGTTACGGAATTAGTCGGTTATTACATATCAGGGCCCCCGCAACCATATGTGCAAAGTGTGCAATGCACACGGGCGCCATCCTTTAGGGGCGCCAAAATCAATGGCCCAAAAAAAAGTTTGCCAAAAAAAACAAAAGTAATCAATTCATATAATAAAATCGTAACCGGTCGATGTCGGTGCATAGAAGATATATGAGAATAAACTTTAGAGTTTTTACATTACCTGATGATACTCACCGTGACCCTTTAAGTATTTTACAATATATATTTGAAAACAATTTAACTTCCACCCTTCCAAATGTAAGCGTTTCACTAGGAATTATTCTGACATTGCCTGTATCTGTAGCTTCCGGTAAGCGATATTTGCAAAGTTAAAAAATATTTGGGTCATACACATACGCATGTTCAGAATGAATATTATCTTCAAATTTCTGGATTGATTCTCTGACTTAATTTTGGTAAATGACTTACAAGTATTACTATTAAGACATATACCAAATAATGAATTATCTTCAGCAATGATTAATATAACAACAAAAATTTCCTCAAATGTCCCCTTCTGTGGACTGTTCGTAAACGCACTTGGCATATTTTGATAGATATTTCTCATACTTGATATGCGTTATCTATTTAAGTTATATTAAATATCATTAGTATATATACTGACTATTAAAATTTTACTGAGTAAATTAATATATGTCAAAGTGACTCCACAAAAATTTCAATAAACTGTTGGTTACACGGTACTGCGACTTTTCTGTGGACCTTAAATTCAACCGAATAAATTGGCCTGAATAAAATACTATTTTACAAAACAAAAAATTAAACTGGCCACACTGACGGGTGGCATCGGTCACGTTGGATTTAATGACTGAGCCCAGCGTAGGTTGTTCATTAAGATATTGAGATCTTTAATAGTGTTATTGTCAAAGATCGGTGCTTCTTTTCTGTTCCCTGTGTACTTGAGTAAATAATTATTAGTTTTATTAATTCACATGCTGCCGAAATAGCTTAAGGAGGTAGTTGTGGAATAAATTTACCTACTTGGCTATCCTCAAAACTAAATTAGCTTTGCTAATTTTTTTAAAGAATGTCCTTTCTGTGGACATCTTTTCTGTGGATTTATAAGTCCACACGAAAGACAATGTCTACAGAAAAAAATAAGTAATAATGATTTAACAAGTAAAGCAGTATTTTGCTTGCCTGTAAACGTAGACGTGGAGTGCTGTGGGCTCGATAGTAATGTATTTAGCTTATAATAATATTAAATTATTACTCAGTATCGGAATAAAACCATGTTCCATATGATAGCGAATTATGTGATGTCCGTTCATCATTCTTTAACTTTAGTGATTCAGATAACTCAATTGCACCATCGAAAAAACAAAAAATAAATTCAGCGATGGAGACACTTGCTTTGTAACTATTTTTACACGCTTTATATTAGCTTCACTTGTATGTTTGTATGTTTGTTTGTAACCGACTTCTTTGGGCGCGATTTTGACCCACTTTTTGATATGTTTGTTCTTTTGTGTAAACACAAGACCCTTCTGTGCTCGAAAAAAAATTTATTATAATTTCATTTTTTAGCCTAATCGAGGAAACGATCTTGTTTTATGTTTTAATTTTAATATTCTGATAATATCATATTAAATGAGACTGATTTTGTAAAAATCCCGACCATGTTTTTTTTATACAATTTTTCGCCTCGTTTTGTGTATGACCCATTTAAGGTCAACAGTCTCGGAAAATTTCGCTACAGTAGCAAGAGTATTGTAGTAGCGACTCTACTACAACAGCTATTTTTTAATTTTTCTATTGTAACTAGATATCTTTTTTTGATTTTATAATGAAATTACCTAGGTATTTTTTATTAAAGTATCTGTATATTTTAGTATTTATTAGGAAGTGATACTTATTTACGTGTTAATGAAAAAGCCCAAAACCTCAGACACGCCAACTTATTTTGATTATAAAAGAATTACGAATATTATTTTGATTCAAATTTGACCCCTATTTTTGTAGTGGAATCGACTCTACTCACGATTATGAACAAACTAATTTCAGGTTTTGCGCTTTCTCAATAATAATTTAAGGTCAGGGATGCTCCTATCTAGTGGTCATGGCCTGTCCTATAACATCCTCTACCCAGAAATCCTATTTCCTTTCCCCGGTTAATGACGGGCAGCAGCGTCATCAACGCCAGTCCCCTACTGCGCTCGCCAACCCGCCTGCCAAGCGTGGCGAGTATTGGAAAATACCCCCACAATGGCGACAGAAATTGAGACCAGGCCCCCAGTCCCCGGCAGCTCCACTATTCTTGGCTATGGTAGCGGTCATGGTTACGGTACGGGTTAGGGGGTGGTAAGAATCCCCGGGTTGGCCCCGGCTGCCACCCCCGACGACGACTGGCCCTGGTAACACACAACATTCGCACATTGAGGACAGACGAGAAGATTGTCGAACTGGAAGAAGAATTGAGCAGGTTACACTGGGATATTCTGGGGTTATCGGAAGTCCGAAGAATCGGGGAAGATACGATAACCCTGAAGTCTGGTAACCTGCTCTTCTACCGGGGGGACGACCAACAGTACCGAGGAGGTATCGGATTTCTCGTCCACAGGTCTCTCATCAACAACATCGTATCCATCGAAAGTGTGTCGAGCAGGGTAGTGTACCTTATACTCAGAATATCAAAAAGATATTCGTTGAAGGTCATACAGGTATACGCGCCGACCTTGACACAGCCAGATGAAGAAGTAGAGGAGATGTATGATGACATAAGTCGGGCCATACATACTTCCAAAACCTACTTCAATGTTGTTATGGGGGACTTCAACGCATAGTTGGGCAAGAGAAGTGATGCAGAGTTGAAAGTTGGGCAATTTGGACATGGGCAACGGAAACCCAGGGGTCAGAGGCTGGCCGCCTTTTGGAGAAAGAGAGACTCTTTGCGATGAACTCTTTTTTCCAGAAGCCGCCTCACATAAAATGAACCTGGCTGAGTCCTGACGGTTCTACGAGAAACGAGATTTCATCTTGACGGATGAATAGACGGATGTTCAGAGATGTCTCTGTGATCAACAGGGTGAAAACCGGCAGTGATCACCGAATGGTTAGGGGCACACTAAATATCAATGTCCAATCAGAAAGGCGTCCCTTGATGAAATCTACGCTAAGACCTACTCGCGCCCATATCCAAAACCCCGAGAGCTTTCAACTTGAGCTGAAAAATCGCTTTAATTGTCTAGAAGAAAACATTGCAGTGGACGAGCTAAACAGCGGTTTGGTAGAAGCTGTCAATATGGTAATCTAAGTATTTTAGACCTCGCCGTAGAGATAGACCACAAAAACTCTCGATCCACACTCTTGACCTCATGGCCGAACGTCGATCTTTAAAGCTGCAGTCTTCCGATGACGCCGAAGCATATCGGCGGCTCAATAGACGGATCTGGAAGTCCTTGCGACACGATGTCCGTGCTCACAATACTGTGAGCATTAAGGAGACAATTGAGTGGAACGGAGGCTCCAAAGTGTTTGAAAGAGGCTTGTCTATTGGGCAAAGCCAGTTGTCTAGGCTGAAGACGGACGACGGCCGCGTGGTAACGACGAGGCCAGATGTAATAAGGGAGATCGAGAGATTCTACGGACAGCTTTACACCTCGGTTGCCCATCCTGCTGTTAGCTCGGCCAAAGACCCGAGAGCCGAGTTGATCCGACACTTTCGCGATGATGTCCTGGACATCACCCTGTGTGAGATTGAAATGGCCCTGAAGCAACTTAAAAACAACAAGGCACCGAGCGAGGACGGAATCACTTCAGAGCTTCTGAAAGCGGGCGGAACGCCAATACTGAAAGTCCTTCAGCGGCTCTTCAATTCTGTTCTTCTCGAGGGCTCAACACCAGAGGCATGGAGCAGGAGCGTGGTGGTCTTGTTCTTCAAAAAAGGGGATAACACTTTGCTGAAGAACTACAGGCCCATCTCGCTCCTGAGCCATGTCTATAAGTTGTTTTCGAGGGTCATCACAAATCGTCTCGAATGCAGGTTTGATGACTTCCAGCCTCCCGAACAAGCCGGTTTCCGAAAAGGCTTTAGTACTATAAACCATATCCATACGCTTCGGAAGTTATACAAAAATTTTCAGTGGTCAGACGACCTGATAAAGGTCTCGGGACGTCGCTGGATGCAGGCTGCCTCCAACAGGTCTCTGTGGAAATCATTGGGGGAGGCCTATGTTTAGCAGTGGACTTCCTTTGGCTGATGGATTTAGTCTACAAATACATATTACTTTAAGAGTTCAGTTCTTTGCTTTATTTCAAGCACCTACCGATAATTCAAAATGCCTTAAGGGGCGCTAAAATCTTCTTTCGCACACAGGCGCCAATAACCGTTACGGCGGCCCTGTTACATATTATGTATTATAAACTACCAGAAGTGGTTTTACATTATTTAATAAAATTAAGTATCCGCTTTGCACAAAGTCACGATCAATAATGATCCAAAAACATTCAAACTACTGTCACATGTGTTTCGTCTTCTCTTGAGAGGGTGCCAACGAGGTAACATCCACGGAGTTCACATATAACACGGCCTCTCCTGACACCCTGGCGTCCCGACAGGCTTAGTCGTCGTCGACCAAAGATGTATCAACTGAAGTAATGATCCAACGCCATCGGCAAGTTCCTTTTCTTGCAAAGACGTTGAAACCAGGCGTGGCAAAGCCCTAGTTGTTCAGTCAAACGTTGAGGATGGGCCAGCCCCATTGGAATCTATTTATTTAGATTCAAACACTCATCATCCACACCATGATTAGTCTCTGAAACCAAAGTCCAAATTACTTCAGAGCTCCATTGCTACATGTAACAAAGTAAATTTGTTGGAGATTGTCATAAAAGTCAAATCAGTCAGAAAGTCGAAGTCAAATAAGTTTATACAAGCTAAAACATTCAACATATAAAAGTCTAAACATATGCACAATACACAGGTCCTCGGTATGGGCCCCTACCGAGGAAATACTTAAATCTACACTAGGGGTCAGGGTGCATTTAATCCCCCTAGCGACTCTCCGAACACGGAAAGCTTTCACACCGAGGGAAAAGGAGGCTGTACTCCCTCGATGACTCTCCGAACACGGAAAGCTTTCACGCCGAGGGAAAAGGAGGCTGTACTCCCTCGACGACTCTCCGAACACGGAAAGCTTTCACACCGAGGGAAAAGGAGGCTGTACTCCCTCGATGACTCTCCGAACACGGAAAGCTTTCACGCCGAGGGAAAAGGAGGCTGTACTCCCTCGACGACTCTCCGAACACGGAAAGCTTTCACACCGAGGGAAAAGGACACTGTACTCCCTCGATGACTCTTCGCGAAAAGCTTTTAAAAGGAACAAACCAAGGTACCAGCTTCAATCTAAGACAGGTACTTAAAGAGTGAACACACACCTTCAAAAAATATTGCCAAGTCTCAGGGGCCCATTCACCTTTCCACAGAATCATATACTGAGCAGCCGCATAAGTAGACTTTCCATATAATCCAGCAAGTAACTTTAACTCGTATCGGTGATTAGAGAGGGTTTTCACTACCCTATAGGGCCCCCGCATGCCAGAATCCAATTTACCCTGAGATTGAGCAAACTTGACAACAAACACCAGGTCATCCTTCTGGAATTCACGAGGAGGCTTCCGGCGCTCATTGACCATTATGTCTTGACGAGTCTGATGGTTTTTCAACCGTTCGGCCGTCCTTTGTCTGAGCATTTTCCGTTTTGCTTCCCGGTTGCCTTTGGTTAAATTCAATGCCACATCTCGCACCAACGTTCGGATTGCAGGCGTTGCGCTTTCGTGGCCAATTAAAAGGTTAAGAGGAGAAGTCTGCGCAGTTTTCTGCTTTGTTAGGTTAAGAGTGAGCTGTAAATGCCATAGTTCTTCAGCCCACTCAACTTTTCGATGATTGACTGCAATACGAAGCATATTCAAGACCGTACGGATGTAACGTTCAACCTGTCCGTTTTCATGATGCATTTCAGGAGTTATGAAGTGAAGTTGTACACCAAGGACCTTCATCCATGAAGTGAAGCCCGTCGACTCAAATATACGTCCCCTATCTGATACAACTAACTTAGGAGTACCAAAAAAACAATAACACGATTTCAAATACTCGTTTCAGTTCATCTAAATCTTGTCAACATATAGGTGTCAAGAGACAATATTTTGTGAATGCATCTACCACAAGCATGACAGACTTATAACCCTTGGACATAGAAAGAGGCCCGAGAATACCTACATGTATGATTTCAAAAGGAACTTCGAATTTTTCCAATATGTAAATGACTGTAAGGGTGCTCGCGATACACGCTTGTGGGCGACACATGTTAAACAATGAGAAATGTATTTAGTGACAAACTTTCTACGACTAGGAAACCAAAAATAGTCTTAAAATTAGATCCACTACCTTATCTGTGCTTACATGGCCATGCTCATCATGAAAGATGTGGAGGAGGCTCAAACGGTTACTTAAAGTATAAAACAAAATAGCCTCGGGTCTTTACCTGTCGGCATATATCGGTAATAAAATATGTCACTGTATACTTCATACCTTGAGGCATCCAATAGACCTTGTTCAAGCAATCGAATCATAGTTTGAGTCTCCTCATCACCCGTTTGAACAATTTGAGCCCAATTACGTGGGCGTTCGACATTGTTAACATTGCATGGGTTTCTACTTAAACAGTCCACGTGCGGCATCATGGTGCCTTTTCAGTAAAGAATGGTGAAATTAAAATCTTGAAGATAAATCCACCATCTCGCCACACGCGGTAACAAGTCTTTCTTATTTTGGGTGGATTTTAAGGCATTACAATCCGTTACCACCTGAAACTGAATACAAATGAGATAGTGCCTGAAATGTTTTAATGCATTTACCACCGCAAGAGTCTCAAGTTCATAGGAATGGTATTTCGGTTCAGCACTTTTTGTGACCTATAATAGGCCACAACACGCCGACTACCATCCCTATGCACCTGTTATACCAATAAAAATTTTAATAATTAAAAATAATTAAATTTCTTGACGTACAGTTTCATGTTCCGCGGTCCAGTGAAACTGCACGTCCTTACAAGTCAAGCGCGCAATCCAAGCAGTCCTGGTGGAATACTCTGGGATGTATATTCGAAAATACCCCGTCAACCCAAGAAACTATCTAACCTGTTTAACATTCTGCGGTGCAGTGGAATCTAAAAGAGCCTGAACCTTACCAGTAGCGGGTCGCACTTCTCCGTTAGATATCACCTGCCCCAGGTATTCTACTTGATTGTCGTTTCGCTGATTATCACGGCGGTAATGGTTGCGGCCCCGACTGCGCCCATAGTGACAACTCCGGCTACGATCGTGACTGCTCCTGCGACTGCTATTATAACCACGGCGCGTGTGACGTTCACCACGACGTTCACTGCAGCTTCGGCTACGGCTGCGACTACAAGTAAAGTGTCGTTGTCTTACCGGAGGGGTATACCCTCTACTTGAACTACGCAAACGATGGCTCACAAGGCGTTCGCCGCGGGAGTGGCGGGTAGTAGAATAACACCGGTCAAGAGATCGGGATCGGCCCATTTTCTACTACAGCAATACAAAACAACCTTACCAGAGATTATCAATGGCAACCTTGTGTTTCACGGACACTCAAACAAAATAAACCAACTGACATTTGAAAATTTCAAAGTGGACGTAGTGAACAATCCCACTTCTGATATAAACTACCAGAAGTGGTTTTACATTATTTAATAAAATTAAGTATCCGCTTTGCACAAAGTCACGATCAATAATGATCCAAAAACATTCAAACTACTGTCACATGTGTTTCGTCTTCTCTTGAGAGGGTGCCAACGAGGTAACATCCACGGAGTTCACATATAACAGTATATTCAATATCTTCCGACGACTATATTTCAAAACGGACAATACATACAGGTTTTTCACCATAATATTATTTTCTTCTCTTGAAAAAAGCTATCCAACGAGGGTAAATTCATTTTGATTGGACATGGGTACCAAAACGCCCATCATCCTTTGGGGAGTTGATTTTTATAGTGTATCTCGTACAAATTTGAATTTTGGTAAAGACAACGGCCAAACCTCAACTGAACATAGCTGGACATCGCTCAAGCCCCCGCTGGTTCTATAGCCCTTCGCCTGATCCAAAGACTCTCTCGGCCGAGCGTTTTCCCACGCTGGGCTGCCTCTCACCTCCACCGTACCAGTTAATCCCATACATGTTATTATCCATTAATTATTCCGGTCCTAGCTGAGGCCACGGCGAAAAATTCCCTTCGCGAGAATTACTTTCCTTGTTAATAGTGTGAGAAAAGTGTTGGAAAAGCTGAGGTGAGGTTACAATGTTGTAAAGAAGAATCTTATAAGCATAATTATAATAATAGATTTTGATCACTAATAAGATATTGGATTTTAATAATAGTTACATTTCTAATATGAATAACAATTTCATATTTCATAATGGCCACTCTTTGAATAATAGAGCCAATTGTCACCTTGGACTATTATCGGAATGGCCGGATTGCTGACGTTTTTCCTTCGTGAGGTTTCCGGAAGCCCAATAGCATATTCCCTGTCTCGTACTCTCATTTTATTTAATAGAAAACTTAATAGCATACAACAGTCTCATACCTTTTCCATAGCCTGCAATTTTTCATCTTGTATAAGTAGCTTTTCAGTCATCAAAACCAAACCATAAAAAAAACGTTGACAATACTAAAAATCGAATACTTAGATTCTGGTTTCATAAGATAAAATCTTACCGTTTGTAGCTCCAAAAGTACTAGTCTATTGTAACACTACAGAACAAGCGAGAGTTTGCCTAAATACATATTTATAATATTTTTATCACATTAATATTATTACTACGAAAGTTTTTGTTTGTTTCCTCTTCACGCTCAAACCGCTGCACTGGACCAATTTTGATGAAATTTGGCATAGAGCTAGCTGACACCTGGCATTAAGACATAAGCCTGATTATATACTTTATCCTGATAAAATATAGTGTTCCCGATGGATGTGTAAGGAATTGAAATCAATGCGATACTCTTACAAACTCAAAGGAATTGGATGGGATGTTTAGAGTATGGTAGTAACGTAGAGTATATTATAAGAATATTAGCAGTATTTTTTAAAGATGTCACGCGAAATAGTACCTGCGTTGAGGTGGACTGGACTCAAAAAATATCTGCACCCGGGCAAAGCCGGACCGGACCGCTAGTAGTAAATAAAATACACCCAACAGTCACATACCTACATAGTCTTGACCCCACATTAAGATCAATTAAGCCTTGTAATATGGGATTGTATCAGAAACTAGGAGAGACTTTTCGGACTCACAAACAACCAGACCTGAAACATCTGTGGCCCTCACAATCATTTGTCTCGATGCGAGGATCGAACCCGCGGCCTATCTTTAGCGAGCCGGCGTCTAACCAACTGCGTCACCGACTCTAATGGAAACCAGCAATCAAGCATCCTCAGTGATGCAGATTAGTAAACCGGCTGTATAATATGAGAGTGTGTAGTTTCATCCCCGAATCGTGAAAATGTATCCGCTATTCAAAAAATATTAATTTATGTAATTAAAAATGTTTCATATAGGATATTGTATCCAGAGTAACTACTGGACTTATTGAGACTTAACATTTTATGTCTCAGGATGGCGAGCGCAGTGGAACGCCAAGCATTGCTTTGTCATTCATTCTTTGGTGTTGTTGGGTTTTGCTGCTGACCTTGAGGGATCGTATCGTTTACCATCAGGCGAACGGTAAGCTCGTCTCGCCATTCATTGCAATAAAAAAATATGTCAAGGACATAACACGTGATTTTTTTGGGATAAGATGTAGGAACTAAGTGATTAGTAATAACGGGTATTTAAACGTTTTTGAAAAAATGCAAACTAAATTATATATTGAATTTTGAAGCTTTGGTTACGCCAAGGGACCAAAAATGGGCGTTTTTCGTCTCTTTATCCTCTTTCTAACCTGAACCTCAAAGATAATATGTTTTAATTTTCCAATAGGTACGCAGCTTGTACATTTCCCGCGCTTACTTTACGAAGAATTCAAAGTTTTTTTCAATCGTAATAATGTCAACATTACCCTCATTCTTGTTCTGACACTAATTCTTATGCTATATAAGGTTCTATAATGAGTTTAAAATGAATCCATTAAAACATTTATTAAGAAAGAACATCTTATGTACTTACTAAGAGAATTAAATTTCTAATTGAATCTTATTGGTAAAAAGTAGTTAGAATAATAATTATGAATAACAAAACAAATCTTGTTTATGAAAATTAATAACATTTTCCTATAATTTGGTATTATATCAATCATTATATTAAAGCATGAATTAAAAATTAATAAATTTCCAGAGAAAAATATAATTGAACTCCGCATGATCAATAATACAGAATTCAATACGATAGAGGGCGCTTATCTCCATTACCGTTTTTACGTCCCATCCACAGAGGGTTAGACCCAAACACCCAATGAAATATTTATAATATTAGCTCTGAGGCATACGATAAAAAATATCATTATACATAAACGGCCATTCTCCAAACAAGAATTTCATCGGTAACTTTTTATCAGTGAGCAATTTTCGGAACGCGGCCGTCATTTCGAATCGCGCGCGGGAAAAACTACAAAATGGCCGCCGACGAGCGGCCGATGCAAATTGCCCGCGGAAAAAGCTTACGATGAGTAAAAAGCCAAAGGAACTCATAGTATTTCATCGACTTCGCCGGTTATTGAGCGAGGCTTAGCGTTTTTGCACAGATTCCCGCGCTCGCGGCACGGCTACTTTTTGTCGGCCCGGGAGTCTGGGAAGCGGTCGGCGGTTGCAGCGCAAAAACCGACCGAGGGCCGCCATAACGCTGTTAACCGACGCAAAAACCCCGCGACATACGGATAGAATTAATGCGGCGACTCTTTAATTTTCTTCAAGAAAGCGCGGGAGGAAATGGTGTAGGTAATGAGTGTTGCCAGACGCAAAAACTATTTGTATAACGATGTTGCTCATTAATAAAGTTCATTTTTCTGTTCTTGCAAGAGAGCCGGCAAAAACTGCGCCGCGGAATGTTTTAAGTAGTACATTCTTATTAGACGCGATTGAAGATGTTTTATCTCAGTCCAATAAGATTATTGCTGTATAATATAGACGGTACTTGATGGTTTTTTGATATAGTAATTTAAGATAATGAAATATGCATCAGGTATACTTATAATGTTTATTTATTCGCAATAACATTGTCGTTATTGATGCTAATAAAACGATAGGGTTTTGTATTTGCTAAGATATTTTTTACTATAATATCAAAGCCTGGTGAACCTAAGTGGGATTATCGCGCCAAGGATTCCAGACACCCTTATAACAAGCATTTTATAGCAAGAGATTTCCATTTCTGTGTATGTGATTCAATAAATTAATATACGTTCATAGGCTTCCAAGTTCTTGTAGAGACGTCTTTTCCTCACTGTGTTTTCCTTCATAGTTCGGGCAATCGATATTATACTTTAGATCAGGGTTTCATAAAGTGGTGTCCAAGGACCCTTTAAGGGTCCGTCACATTTGTACCAGGAGTCCGCCGCAGCTCAGTATTTTTTAATATATTTATCAGAAAATTATCATTTAAATGCCTATCAATATTAAAAAGAAACAAATAACTACAATTTTAAATAAAAACTTCAGAATTAAAAAACCACTATAAAGTAAACAATTATAATTATAAATTTCCACTGAAATGCAAAAAATAATGTTTATTTCATTGTACATGTTAATTAATTTGGTTGACTAGCCAACAAATCGAAATATATGTGTAACATATTGAAGGCGGTTCGCAACGTACCAAAGATTTATTAGACATTTAATTAATTAATCTAAGGCATAAACGCTATCCTATTGTAAACTACCAAAATAAAAGTACATGTTCAATAAAAATGAGTATTCAATACAAGGTTTGTTTTTCTTTCTCAAATATTTTTAGACGGGATCTATTTAAATTTAGTTATGGGTCTACTTTAGATAAGACTTGAAAAATCACGGATGTATGTTTCGGGGGCGAACTCGCGACCTCCAGTTTAGTATTTCGGATCTCACATAACTGAGCCATTGCGGGAATCGAAATCATTCTTTCCGATGTGGACAGTGAAATTTTTCATCGTATTAAAAGACATTCGGAGTCATACACACAATATGACTCCGATAAGTCAGACGTTGGCCCTGTGATTTGAACCCGCGATCACTATGAATATTGGCAGCCGCGTCTGGTCAGTTTACCAACAAGCCACCACGCAATAAGTGAAGAATCATAAATGTTTTTATATATATATTCAATAACACAACTTTATGAGTTCCTTATAAATTCGTTTTTTAACAATAGCTGCCTGACGTATTGCATGCTAAATTACAGGAGAATAAACGGCATCTCAGTTTTTCTCATAATATCATTTAGCATTCATTTTAGGCTTTAGCTTAATATAAATAAGGGATTGATACCACTGTTTCAGTTCTTTAAATTATTTAGAACATATGTTTTACTAGCTTCAAATAAATTATTCGTCATATAGAACAAATACGAAACGCTCTTTCATAATACTGTTTTCAAAGGCCCTACTATATAAATCCGAAATTCGAATCTTCGTGACGTTTTTCGTTTCGAAACCTAGGGCCCTACTATATAAATCCGAAACGAAGTTCGAAACTTCGGACGATCGAAATTTATATACAATATGAATTTATCTACTCTGTAAAAGTTCGTATTTGTGTAACGTACATCCTAACTATAAGTCTATGGTTACGACTATAAGTCAATAACGACCATAAGTATATGTAGGTACATTCGTATCGTATATGAACTTCGATCATCCGAAGTTTCGAACTTCGTTTCGTTGAATATAGTAGGGCCCCTACTCTGTAACACGAAATTCGAATCTTCGGATCGAAGAAAGAATGGTTCGAATATATCGGCAATCCGAGCATTTACATTTTTATTTACTATATTCATCCGAAACGAAGTTTGAAACTTCGGACGAACGAAGTTTGTGACGATACGAATGTACCAACTCTGTAAATGTTCGTATTTGCCGATATATTGGAATAATTCATTCTTTCGAATTTCATGTTACAGAGTAGGTTTGGAAACGAAAAACGTCACGAATTTTCGAACTTCGTTTCGGATTTATATAGTAGGGCCTATGTTTTACGATTAAAACTGGCCTGCATTTGTTATTGTTACCTATTATTTACGTATTTAATACTACTACTTTACAAATAATGTTTGATGTAATTACGACCACAAAACTTTCCAAGTTCCAACTTTAAGTGAAATAGTAATCTATATCTTACGGTATTAAATTATGTATCCGACGGAATAGCAACCATCATACGGTTAAGGCCGCGTCATACTTTGTCATACAAAATATTATATCACCAGATATAATGTAGTATTCTAATGATGAAAGAATTTTTCAAATCAGTCCAGTTGTTTCAGAGCCTATTCAATGCAAATAATCAAAGCTTTCCTGATTACAACATGAATATATTATATTGTTAAGTAATAAATTGGCGAGCTCAATTAAGTAAACTGGAGAGCGATAGTAATAATTATTGACCCTAATATTATGTTGGTCGCGTTTTGGAGCTTTCTCGTTCATACAGGGATGTAAGTTGTATCTTCACTGGATAAATTATGGAAACTGGAGTATAACTATCTCGCATTCCCGCTTGATCTAAATCTAAATCTAATGAAAAACGTACTGTGGTGGATTTCCAAATTCCAAGGTGATGTGGGTGGTATTTAGAGGTTTGCCGTGTTGTACGGTGGCGGAACTCAGCAGCAGGGATAAGTCCGAACAATTCTCCAGAGCAATCTCCGTCGTAAATGCGATAGAGGATGCAGAGCGAAAGTACATCTCTACGCAAATTCACAGGATCAATCTTGGAAAGAACTTGGTCGTCGATGATTTGAGCTGTCCGACTTTGAATGCGATTCAAATTCAAAAAACGGAGCTAGCCCTGGGGTGCCCCTGCCTAAAGATGGGAGCAATATTCCACGTGCTGTTATTAGGTACTGAAATATATATTATACTGGGTATCTCAAGACTGCTACCGAAAGCGAAGACGGGTGGTAGTTTTAGTCACTACAAAAACAATGCAACTAAAAATTTCGCAAAGAAACGCGACAATTATTTTTATGATTTTTTTAAATATCGTCATTTTTTGGTGGTAAATCCATAGTTTATACTAAAATAATAATTTAAACTCTTTTATACCTTAGATTATTTATAAATAAAAGGGTATACACTATTATTTTAGGAAAAAATGTATTTACCACCCAAATATAGGAAAAAAATTGTCGCTCTTTCTTTGCAACTTTTTCTGTTGTATTGTGTCTGAAGTCGCTTAAACTACCACCCGGCTTCGTTTTCGGCAGCAGTCTTGAGATACCCTGTATAGAAATCCGGCCCTGAAAAGTAAACTACAAGTCGTATATCGTATAAACCAGAAACAAAACAGGACTTTTCGGTGCA
Organism: Hyles euphorbiae; assembly: GCA_023078785.2. Lineage (NCBI taxonomy): Eukaryota > Metazoa > Arthropoda > Insecta > Lepidoptera > Sphingidae > Hyles > Hyles euphorbiae. Next base: position 13,413,709 of record CM041035.1, read on the forward strand.
CGAAAACAGCTGGAACGAAATCAAATATTTCAGGATTCGAAAAGCGAACCCGCATCGCTTCGTCCTGTTTTACAGCCGGCATCAAACCAAATGTGCCACAGAAGCTGTTGTTGTACTGCCACGCATATTCTTCCGCCGTAGTATGAAGAGGCACATTATCAGACCGGCATTGCCATTCTATAATCTGGAAGGCATTACCGTTTACCATCAGATGCAGTGCAGTCATTATGCCGTCTGAGTATAAAAATATATTAATGAGAAAGTGTAGGTACCTTTCTCAAAATTTAATAGAAGTTAAATTGATCGTATGTACACAGAAACCAAGTAGTAGACAAAGACCAAGTACTATAAGTACATAATTTCACTCCTTTATCCCAGAAGGCACACCGCACAAGTGCTAATAGGGGCCCTATATAAATCCGAAATTCGAATCTTCGTTACGTTTTCCGTTTCGAAACCTACTCTGTAACACGAAATTCCAATCTTTGGATCGAAGAATGAATGATTCGAATATATCGGCAATCCGAACATTTACAGAGTAGGTACATTCGTATCGTCACAAACTTCTTTCGTCCGAAGTTTCGAACTTCGTTTCGGATGAATATAGTAGGGCCCTAGGACACTCCGTTTCACTGTGTGCTTTCTCTCTGCCTGTAGCTATATCGGGAGATTTTTGACTCCGGGTTGGTAATGAATAGAAAAATCCAATAGGTATCACTTTGCCCGACCTGGGATTCGAACTCGAAACTTCAGCATTGTTATCGAACAGTAATACGACAAACCCACCGAGGCAGTCGATATATGAATATAACAAGTAATCCGTACAACTTCAATAAAGGTCAGGTTTCGTTGGGATTTCATCAAATCCTAAAAGATTTCTATTAGCAATTTATGCATTGTAAGAGCATTTGACATTAGAGTCCAAAATCGTAAAGGTGTTTTCTTTCATTCTTTGACGAAAAAGAATTACTTGACATAGGGATGCCTAGACATGGCTCGTCGATTATCAAAAGTATAAAACAAAACATCGATATTGGAGTATCAAAATCATTGGATAAACAACGTTGTGGATTTCATGGATATCCATGACACGTCTTTCTTAATTCATGAGTATGCTCATTAAAGCTATAGGGAATATGCATGTCATTTTTGTATATTTTTTATCGATTCGGATGTTATTACGCCATTTTGGCGCGAACTCGATGTGACGTCAGCGTAATCGATATCAACAACGTAGGTAGTGTTTGGATTGAATTTCATTCATTAATTGCTACAGAACTATATTTCATGGCAAAATAATCAATTTTTTAATAATAAAAATAAACACTTAATAACTCAGAAACAAACGTAAAACAATACACTCAACAAGCTAAAACTTCATAAGATCTTGACATGACACATGAACAAAATGTCATTTTCATTCATTGTCACTCTACAGAAAAGGATAGCAGGCAACAGCGACGTCATTCAAGGTCAAATTTTTGTGCTTCACTTTTATATACGGAATGCAATTTCCATTTGGGTATAAGCTTCTTGCACGGGACGGATGGACACTTGACACACGCCGCTCCCCCGCATCCCACACGCTTCCCACTTATTGGTCATTGCATGCCTAAAACAAAACACTATACTGCGTAGAATAGAGCATAAATAACGTGATGGAACAGTGATAGAAAAATGATTCAAGACGGTGCTGCAGTTGTTGAAAATTAAGTTGCGCAGTTTGGTCTATTTATTTATATTTTTTGCCTGGCCAAGATCGACTGGACTAACAGTCGCGATCGACCGGTCGATTGGTCGGTTGGCCACCCCTGCTCTAGTACAAAAGACGTAAATGGTATTTTAAAAAAGCATATAGAAGCATTATTTCAAAGCTGTAAGTTGTAGCCCATCCTATTTTAACTCCATAACTTCAAGCAATTTCAAGAGTCACTTTGTTTTAATTCTTAATTTACCTATTAAAAATACTTCGTTGATTGTTCGTTGTAACTAATATCGATAATCGATGTTGTGGTTTCAATTTCAACAACAATCATTTTGTACAACATCGACCATCCCTAATTCATCAACGATTTGACAGATGAACCGGAAGTATTGCCAGTAAAATAATATTTTCTGATTTTTTAGGAGTTCCATGACCAAAGAACATTGCTGTTGTATAATTATTAATCTTATGAGTAATGTAAAAAAGAGTTGCACATATCAATTATTGCCGCAAATTAAAATGCAAATTATAATTTTAGGCCAATAAATATGTTTAATATTCGATCTTGAAATAGTTATGGTCCAACAACATTGAATTTCTGTGCCTGGATAAATCTGAAAAAAGATTTAAATGTATGTAACGTATACATTTAAATCTTTTATCAAATAAAAAATTAAGATTTGTAATCCTTTAAGTATTTATGAATAATATAAAACGTTATTAAGTTTATTATTGGTATAACGTAAGTTCTATTAGAATGTTTCTAAATCGGCAACACTGACATGAGCCGAAATTCAAATTTTTGTTTGATCCAACGATCATTCAACGTATTCCTATAAATTTTGAAATATTGACGAGTTTTTTGGTGAATTTGCTAAATAAAAACAATACAATTGTAGTGATAAGTTTTTGTGTGAATTGTTTTATGTGTTTTGTGTCGAGATGACGTCCGAAAAAGGATGCCGGAAAGAGAAGAACCAGAATATTCAAGTGTTTGTGAGATTGAGGTAAAGCATCATTAAAAGTACCCAAAAATAGCATATTTTTGGTATAATTACACCCCTCCTTTATTGACCACGTCGTTTAAAGCCTTTGGGTTTGATTTTTGAACCATATGTTGATTTGTATTGTTGACTAATTAGATATAAATATCGTCTGAATTAACTGTAGCCATGACCAACTGAATGTCTGTTATTTCAAATAATGCAATGCATTTTCCTTCAATACTTACTTATTAAATTAACCATTTAAAAGTTTGTGTGCTCAATGTCGGACTCGTATGTAGTTCTATCTGCATTCCCAACACATAGCCGTCATAACTACCACGCCCACCGTCTTTGTCTAAATGCTTGGAAGATTAGTCTTACTTAAACCATCTCAGCATTCTCTGAAAGCCAAAAGAAATAAACTTTCATTGATCAGTTTTACATGACACAATGAATATTATAAGTCATAGTTTAATGGTGTTTTCAAGATCTAGCTACAGATTTAGACCAATGACAAGATCTAGCACATTTAAGGCAATTTGTTTAATTTTATAAGATCATCTTTTTTTTACAAATCAACATCTCATGTGGTCAGTATAAGTTGAATTGTAGTCTCATAAACATCATAAATAGCACTAAAAGAAAACCTACTACCAGAAGTCTGATGAAAGTTTACAGGAAATCTTTGGATGAAGCTCGCAACCAAAAGGTTGCTGTGGCTTGTGCCTATTGTCAGCATTAAACCTGTGGCTGAACATGACTTTAAAAAATAGTTAGAATACAATCATACTCTCATCACCATATATCTAATTATCTACTACTATCATATATCTAATTCTCCAGCCAATTGGCAGTGTAAATGCACTATTGTGTTTCGGTTTGAAGGACATTGCAGCTAAAGTAACTACTGAACATATTGCTACTAACATCTTATGGTTTAGGGCAGCAAGCGCAGTAGAATTCCAAGCATTGCTTTGTAATTAATTATGTTGTTTGGCCTTACTACTGTCCATTAGCAGTTATATAGCTTACCATCACACAAATGGCAATTTCAAATGGCCATTCATAGCCAAATAAATATATGCATACAGATTTTTGCTTGTACTTTTGGTGGTTATATGTGTAGGTATTAGAATGAGCACTAACTTCCAGGAACTAACTATTGTATATTTTGTAAATTAACACTTAATACAAACAGAGACAGAGTAAAATTATAACTATGCGACTCGGAGCGAGATGTGCTTGTGACGAGAGATGGCAGACCCCTTTCATCCAAATAAACCGACCCTTTTAAAGGACTACCCGAATGAGGATCGGTGGGGTTAAATCTTACAGAAAAATATATTTAAACCATAAAATAGGGTCTATCCTTTCAACAAAAAATTAAGGTCTGCCCAAACATCTGGGCTATTGTCCAAACCGAAAGGTCTACCCAAACATGTGTACTATTGTCTAAAAATCATAAATTTGTTGCTAAAGATTGCCGCCACTAAAGAACTTAACTAATACAGTTTTATTGTCCCGGCATGAATGGGCCATTACAATTAGGAAACAATAATTTAGCACAGCATCTTTTTAACTAATATTACACAATATGGTACTTAAAAATTCTTACTTTAATACATTTTACGACTCGCAGATGTTTTATGGTTAAACATCTGCAGTCATATCTTAAAATGAAATGCATGTTTAAATAATGTTCAAATTACAAATAATAAGCGTGTTAATTTAAAAGCTAAATCTAAGTTGGCGTATTGCAACCGCCACATACTTAAAGTATAAAGTTCAAATTTTAAGCAATACAAGCTGTTATACATTATAAGCAATTGATCTACACTTGGTCTTGACCTGCCGTAAGATAACAAGTATTGTGTCATGGGTATTACAATAAATGAGAGAACTTTGGTCCTCACCCAACCAAGACATGATGCTAATATTTGTAGGTCACAAGTACAAACATGTAGGGTTGGACAAAACTGCCCCACTTTGTTTTACTGAGGATCCAACAATCCACACAAACATTTGTCTTACTGCAGATATTAAACATGAGGTGTTTTTTAACTCAAAAGCACCATTTACTCTGAGTAAAACAATAAATAAATACACCCAACAGGCACCTGACCCCCCACACTATGAATCTGGAACTACTAGAGATTTTTCACAAACACCCAAACCCAAAACAAATACCAGTGGATCACACAAATATTTGTCTCTCGGCCTGTCATTTCTCAGCTAGCATCATATCAACTGACCCACAGAAGCTGTCAATAATAAAATTAATAATGTAATCTTCCAGGCCCCTCAATCAACGTGAGCGGGACCTCAAGTCTCTGGGAGTGGTGGAGGTGCACCACAATAAGGAGGTGGTGGTGCGCTTCACCCAACAGACCAACCTCACCAAGAAGTTTACATTTGACAGGGCATTCGCTCCAAATGCCACCCAGGTTTGTAATTACTGCTGTTATTTTCATCCAAGTTTTGTTAAGTGATTGTACTGCAGTTGGTGATAAGTGCAATGCCTATTTATGCATTTATTAGGCAAGCATTTGAGATGACTGATGTGTCCCTGTATTCCATCAAATTCCATCATCATTCCATCAAAACATAAAAAGTCACATTTGTATTGGCAATATATTAATTATATCACTTATTGCATATGTTAGTCTAGGTAGCGATAATTTGGCAAGAGACTGGTATATAGACAGACTTTTGTTTTAGTATAACTGTTATTACATAAGTATTTTAGAGAGCCATTGAGAAATCTGTAAGTCTGCAAGATTGATTTAAGCTATAAGAGAGTGCTATCTTTCCCAGGTGGAAGTGTATCAAGAGGTGGTCAGCCCTCTCATTGAGGAGGTGCTGGCGGGGTATAACTGCACGGTGTTTGCTTACGGCCAGACTGGTACAGGCAAGACCCATACCATGGTCGGAGAGCATAGTGCTGACGAGACTAGTTGGCAGAAGGTGAGTTTTATTTACTTTCTACAAATTTATACATGATATTGGGTTCTACTTTTGTCCTTTATTAAAATGTTGAGATTGAGTAATTTACAGACTTAGATATTTCTGTCTTTGACCCTTAAGGTGTCTTTAGAGTCTTTAGCCTAGATTTTAAAAGCAATATGTAAAAAATAAAATATATCTCCTAGTAGACACAATGTAATCTATGTTAATTATGTACCTACAGTTTAATAAGGCTATTATGAATGCATGGCATAGAAAATGTATAATTACAAAAACAACTACAAGTTACTCTCCATTTCCATTGGACAAACTTTTAGCACCTAGATTACTGCTATATCTCATAAATTTTTAGCTTGTCTAATTATTGTAACTGACAACAAAACGCTTAATTCCCAGGATCCGCTAGCTGGTATAATCCCGAGAGCTCTCAGTCAGTTGTTTGACGAGCTACGCATTTCCAACACTGAGTACACAGTAAGAGTGTCATACTTGGAACTGTACAATGAAGAACTATTTGACTTGCTGTCTACATCCGAAGACAACTCCAAGTTGAGAATTTATGAAGATGTTACGAGGAAGGGATCCAACATTGTGAATGGGCTTGAAGAGATTACGGTGAGTTTAAAAACAAATAAGTAGTTCCTAAGCTTGTAAAGTACTTAAAACTTATACTCTTTTTTATACTCTGATTATTTAGTTTAGGTCACCTAAAGGTCGACTGGGACAAAATGCCACAGGCATTAAGTCCGCCTTGTATAAATTAGTATATGAAGCTTAATAAAAATAACAAAATCTTTTTAAACCATTTGTATTTGTGACACTCCACTCCACCAGTATAATCTACTCTATGGAAATATCTTGGAATTGTTTCAACCAACGAAGTTACTTTAAAAATATTATTTACACAGGTTTACAACAAGAAAGAAGTATACAAAATAATGGCCCAAGGACAAGAGAGGAAGAGAGTCGCCTCTACGCTCATGAACGCCCAATCAAGGTATGCTTAAATCGTTAAACTTTCTGTATCTATATCGGCCCATATACGTCTCACTGCAGAACACAGGTCTTCTCTACAATCGGGAGTTCGATTGAGAGTGGTTAGGCCATATAGTCCACTACTCTGGCCCAGTGCGCGTTAGTGGACTTTACACACCATAGAAATTTTACAAATTGCTATAGTATGCAGGTTACTTTACGATGTTTTCCCTCACCGTTATATTGCGTTCATCATTAGACTTTATAAAACAAATAACTGGCCTAAAGTTTCATAGTTTTAGTGCTCCTTTCCGCAATCCTTACCAACTTGTTACCATACTGCATTGTTAAAGTCTGGCAACAATTAATGTGGTAGGATATTTGTACTCAAAAATATCCTGGGCAGTTATCAGTGTACACAATTGTATGTTCAGCTTTTTAGGTGAACTTAGAAAGAAGAACCCTTTTTTTAACTATTTTTTTTAAATTAATGCTTGCAGTAACCACCCCAACGGCAAAGAACCCCGCGTGTAAGTTACATAATATAGTAGAAATATCGTTTATGTTTCCTCACGAAATTTATTATTTACGCCTTTGGGTTGGTTTCTGCACCAGGGAAGCATAATCGAGAATTAGTTAGACTAAAATGTAATGTATTAATCTGTTCCATGATCGCTGTGTAGTAAAATGTAGAGTATACAATCCTCATGCATTCATCTACGATAAATTAAATCGTAGCATATAACGATAAAGCTGAGTTTTCATTGAAGCTGTCATTGAATTGAAGCTGTGTAACTTGAAAGTGAACAAATTGCAACTGGTGTTCACGTTGGTGTTCCCACCACTCCAAAGCTTACATACCATATTATTTGATATTTATTATTATTCATTATAAATGTTTTACTTGGAGTGGTCACGAGATGTGGATTGCGACAAATGTGATCAAAAGATCTATTCGTTTCTGCCTCAATCGGAACTCAGTTAAATGATTATAATGGTATTATGTTCGTTCTTAAAAGTAGACTCGTCTAAGTACTATTTAGAACGATAATATTATACTTATATTGGATTTTTTATGTACTTTAGTTATTATGATCATTCATAATAGAAATACGCCCGAATACTTAAACACCATTCAAATATTAATTTCTCTTAATATTTGAAGCTCTTAACTGCGCACGCCCACTCAGCCGGTACGTTTAAGCGGGATTTGCGTATTTAAATGCAACATAATATTTAAGTTTTGAGTTTTCGGCCTCTTCGCGTTTGAGTATTCGGCCGATAATTTTATAAATCCTTTGTAAACATATATACAACCGACCTTTCCCCACAGCCGTTCGCACACAGTCTTCACAATAGTAGTCCACATGAAGGAGAACAGTCCGGAAGGCGAGGAGTTGGTGAAGATTGGCAAGTTGAACCTCGTGGACCTCGCCGGCTCCGAGAACATCAGCAAGGCGGGCTCCGACAACCCCGCCAAGAGGGAGAGGGCCCGCGAGTGCGTCAACATCAACCAGTCGCTGTTGACTCTTGGGAGGGTTATCACCGCATTGGTGGAGAGGCATCCCCATGTGCCGTACAGGTGAGGAATATTTTTAGTATATGAGATGGTTTTGGTTAAAGAATGTTCGACGTATTATGGTCGTCTTTGTTCAATTCTGCTTAAGCCATCATCGCAGGTCTTGAAAAAGCGAGAGTAAAGGTAGGATTGTGAGTGACCAACCAACAATCCATGTATTTTGAAAGAGTGCCACAGGCTTATTTCTACTTGCTTACCACATAAAATTGCAAACACGAGCACTTTTGGAATCTCGCCCTGAACTGTCTAGGAATATTGACTTAAGCGCCAGTACTACTATAATAGACATACTTGTAAAACTAGATGAGTAAAATAAATAAAACCTGTTAAAAAAAAAATCTAAATAATGACACATTTTATGTGAAATTTATGCGTCCTTACTGGCCATTGTATGATATAAACATAACTTAATATTTCCCACAGAGAATCAAAACTAACCCGAATCTTACAAGAGTCCCTGGGCGGTAGAACCAAGACTTCGATCATAGCGACCATCTCTCCGGGCCACAAGGACCTCGAAGAGACCATGTCTACATTAGAATACGCGCATCGGGCCAAGAACATCCAGAACAAGCCTGAAGTTAATCAGAAAATGACTAAGAAAGCCATCCTCAAAGAGTATGCTGAGGAAATTGACAAGTTGAAAAGGGACTTGCAAGCTGCTAGGGATAAGAACGGTGAGACTAATATATCTGTACTTTGTACCTATATGTAGTTGTACATTCTATTTGATTGTTTTAAACTATTGAAGAATATCTTTATAATAAAAATATACGAAATAGTATAGACGTGCTTATAACTATTGACAACCCTTTATGACTTAAGATTTATTATTAAGATTTATAACACGTTTTATTTTAAAAACCCACCCAAACCTTGGCCATTTATTAAAAAATTTGCTATAATCGATTCAAACTCTTCACTTTTAATTCGAACTATAATATTAAATAATATATATTAAATAACAACAATATAAATTAACCATTTTCCTTACAGGTGTATACCTAGCCAGTGACACGTTCGCGGAAATGACGCTGAAACAAGAAGAGCAGAAGAAAGAGATACAAGAACTCCTTCTCAAGAAGAGAGCAATGGAAGAAGAGAGAGATAAGCTGGAGAATGTGTTTGCAAACCTCAACCAACAGTTGGAAATCAGGGACACGGAACTCAACTTGACAAAGAATCATTTGAACACGACTAAGGCTAAACTGGCTAATACTAACAATGTAAGTAATATATTGGCTTAGTAATAGATTTTTTTGCGAAATTAGTTGAACAGGCTTTCAATTTTGATGTTATACAATTTTTGGAGATTTCATTTTCTTGTATAATGTTTAATACTGTGATTTCTTGTAGAAAAGTTAAGAAGTTAAGAAGAAAGTTTTAGTATGATGATGATGTTGGCAGTTATATTAAGAGAACAGAATAAAGGTTTAAATCCAAAATGGATCTATCAACGACTGATGTGTCAGAATAGGCGATTTGGGAGAGATCCGATGATTGTTCAAGAGTAGACATTGTAGGCATTTAAAAATGAGAGTTGTATGTTGTAGAGAGCCTTGTGACGATAGCACTACTGACGTATTTATAGTAAATATTGTGAACTTTATTGGTGCTAGGTCTCTCATATGTGAGAGGCCATGTCTATTTCTCCCGCCAAACAGCAGTTTAAATGATTCTTGTGTTTCGGATTGAAGGGCATTGTAGCCAGATAAACTATAGGACATATTGAGACTTTACATCTTATGTCTCAAGATGGCGCAGTGGAATGCCAAGCAATGCATTTGCAATTTAATGTGTTGTTTGGTTTTGCTACTGTTCATGAGCGGTGGTAACGCTTACCATCAGGCGTATGCTCGTCTCGCCATTCACTGCAATAAAAAAGTTATTATGAACTTGCAGCTACTCCGCGCGACCCGTCTGCAGTGCGATGAGCAGCGTGAGCTAGTGACTCGGCACCAACAGACCGAGGCGCAGTTGGGTGCACAGGCGAAGGACCTACTCTCCGTGGCCGATACTGCCACCACGCATGTCTCCAGGCTACACGAGTCTTTGGACAAGCGCAGGTATATACTACTCTTCATCATGTTCCCCTGCTCTTCATTTTAATTTTCCTATCTGTATCGGCCCATATACGTTCCACTGCAGGGCACGGGCCATCTCTACAATCGAGAGTACGATTGAGAGTAGTTAGGCCATATAGTCCACCACGCTGGCCTAGTGCGGGTTGGCGGACTTACATACCATAGCAGTTTTATAAATGTATAATACCCTCAAATGTAGAGGAGGCCCGTGCTCTGCATTGGGGGAGGTATTAGACTTGATACAGTACATTTTTATATTCAGTCGAAAATAAACAATCTAATCCCCTCGACTTTCATTTTCAATACAGAAACAAAATATATACCTTATCTACCAGTACCAGTACCATAAAAAATCACAGTATTTCGTTTTTTTCCATTAATACTAAAAATTCCAATCAATTCATTTATTTGCTTGCATACGATCTTCGATCATATCTATAATTCTATCCAATATTTATAGATCTCTGGAAACAAATAACTGGGAGACGACCCGGATGTACCAGGAGGAGTCTGCGCAGCACCGGGAACAGATATCCAAAGATGTCGACACTTACGTTAACGCCATCACCAACTCATTGGACAAGATGGAAATTGTTTTAGGTAATTGTCATTCTATTTCATATATTTAACTGTGCCTTTTTAGCAATCATATTATAATTGTGAGCTTTTTTATGAAGACCTATGCAAAGTTAAATAACGATTGAAAATCATACAGTAAGGTTTGTTATGGTAAGAATTAAATATTCAGTCTGAATCATCTTGTCTTGATATGTGTGACAAACCTAGTCTTTCCCCCTTTGCTGCTGATTTTCGTATTACCTTAGAAATGTCAATATAAGGGTATATCCACACTGCGACTGAAAACGAAGCCGGGTGGCAGCTTTAGTGACTGAAGACACAATGCAACTATGTATTTAAATATACCTTGTAATTTGTTAAAACGTAAATGAATGTTTTCTATTTCACAGACGAGTACACTGCGTCGAGTACGCAGACGCATAACGATAACAAACAGAAGTTGGAAAATCTCGCCAAGACTATCATGGACACTGTAGATGAGGTATGTAGCTTTAAAGCAAATTATTTAATTGAGCATTAACAACATTATTCATAGACAATCGATAATGATGATGATGATGAATAGGAAAAAAGGTGTAGCAATAGAATGTTAACAAAATATTTGTTGCATTTAGTCTGATTTGCCATAACACCTTATATTTACATCAGAAATACGTATTCCATTGTCTGTTATAAATCTAAATCATACCATGTTTCAAACACACATTTATTTCATTGTTCTTTTTTCCTTGTATTTTTTGGGACAAAATAATTATTAAATAAAATAAAAAAAATACATTATATTTACACTACGGTTTAAATTGTCTTAATCTCATCTTACTGTATAACTAACATAAGTGTCTACATAATAAAAATACATAAACAAAAACACTTGCAACAGAAAAAAGCATACATTATTAGTCATTACAAAAATAGTCGCTTAAATTATCTAAAGATTATATTCCTTTGATTTTCAGATAAAGTCAGTATCCTCCAACTCCCTATCGGCCCTATCATCTCAGACGGCTACTCACCGTGGTGCCCTGCACGCGGCGCTGCATGCGCACGAGCAGGCGGTGTGCGCGGCGCTATCGATGCTGCTGAGGAGTCTGGACGCCGGCCTGCAGCAAGCGGAGGCTGCTGATGTGAAGGGAAACGTCGCCAAGTTTGTTGGACAGTGGGTTAGTATATTGATTTTTTGTGGTTAATTGTGTACATATTTGGTATTTTGCTATAGTTTTTATAGTGTAGATGAGTCAATAGATCTATTTGAAGGCAAAAAATACATTTGTTTTTTTATTCTTCAATGACTTTTGTTTAATCAATGGACTTATTGAAAAACAAAAACTAATGTTTTTATTAAAAAAGTCAATGATGCCATAAAAATAAGTATTTAAATTGCCATAATAATCCATAATATACCATAATTGTCTGTAAGAGATCGTCTCAAGCGATAAGACCGCCTTTCATAGCTTTTTCCCTCCTATTTCTTTATTAGTCTCAAATGTAAAATAAAGCTTTAAATAATGCAATATTTTTCACCCAGTTCCAGGAAGCAAGCGCGCGCGTATCATCAGTGCGCAACACACAAGCGCGGCACGCGGCGGCGCGCGCGGGGCGGGTGCGGCGCGCGCGCAGCCGCCAGCGACGCCGCCGGGAACAACGCACTGCACTCGCACGGGATCATGTGCAGAGAGCTAGCGACGCTGTCAAGGTTACTAACTGATGCTTTATTGTAGTGAATAGCAGGCTAGCATGTCGTTCGCCTAATGGACGATATCGCACCTTTAGAATTAGAGTGATCTAATAAAAAAAAATGACTTTTTATCACAGTAGCAACATTCCACTGAGCTAGCCATCCTGAGACATAAGATATTAAGTCTCAATATGTCCAGTAATTACTCTGGCTACAATGTCCTTCAATCCAAGAAATAGACATTACGGTGATACCTACCCAGATGGCCTCTCACATATGAGAAACCTACCACCAGCACCACACCTACATTCTTCTCATTCATATGCAAATACAGTTAACCACCGGTAGTCCGACAAACAATTTGCAGGGCAGTGTCGAACTATCGAATTTGTCGCAGTAGAGTACCTACTGTCCAAGACCCCCTGAAATTCGATTTTTTTTACAAAAGAGTACCTTGTAATCCGACAAATTACAGATCCACTGATAAGATTTCTTTATAATATGTATATAAACAATGAACACACGCTAGACCGCACCGCTATCATCTCGCATGTAGTCAAATTCAAACTAAGCAATCAGAATCAAAACAATACCTTACGCGTCGAGCACAATAGTGATGGTGCATACAAATTGTCACTTGTTCAATCATGCATTAGCGAATATTATCAAAAAAATGTTCAATAATAAATAATAGACCATGTCGGATATACATATAGGGGGTGCCGGATTAGACAGGGGCCGGATTACCGGGGGTCCACTGTACAAGATAAAAAAAACACACCCATAATACTGATTTTACTACTAAAACAAATATTTTTTGGCAATATCACTCATCATCGTCTCATATAATTTAATATTATCGCCAACAATTATGACTTTGCACATTTTTTTGCCCTTGTCAACAATTTGATTACACGCGTTTCGTACCATAAATTGAATGTGTCAACAAACAGTTGAAAAGGCATTCGCTTTCGAATTACTCGAAATATAGACGTTTCGTGTGCTGTAAGAACAAAACGTATTCAACATTGTTTAGCTTAACTTGTATTCAATATAAACAAGCACTTTAGTTCTTCGATTGTTTGAAATAAGACGCGTGCGGCGACGCATAAAACGGCGGTACGAGGTGGGGGTAGTTTACATTATTGATTATTGCCAGCGAGTATTTGAGTAGTAAACGCGCGGGCGCGCAAGGCGATATACTAATTTTGTGAATAATCATCCCACACTCATCCCCCAAATTTAACTATCTAACTTTGTACACAAAACACAGGAAATAGAAAAAGAAAAGCTAGAAATGGAGCAACGTCTATCCAAGCAGCTTCAAGACATTGAGCTAGAAAGACAAGCAACGGAACAAAGACTTGAAGATTGGATGGCAGAAGAGAGGAGACTGCTCGAAGAGAGGCTGGCAAGACACGTCGCTACAGAGAAGGCTGCCATGGAGGAACGGTTGAACCGAAAGATGTGTGGTATGTATTCTTTAATGATTCCAAATTTTGTTGATTGATCATGGTTCTATAAATGCGGGAAACTATATTTTAATTACATAAATTAAAAACCAGAACAAAATTACAGAAATAAAGAGCTGAGTTAACTGGCAAGTATTCACGCTGCGTGATTACTTTACGTGTATAATAAAATGTAGTCCTGAGTGCTAAGAATATAGTTTGGTTTAACAGCATTTGTTAGCGTTTAGTTAAGAAGTCGTTTATAACACCAGATGCCACTGGTTCGATCCCGGCACCGAGACAAATGCTGGTGTAATCCATTTATATGATTTTGATCTGGGTGTTGAGCAACCATATAGTGTCGTATTTCCACGACATGGGTCCTTCATATCTTAAAAATTAATTACTGGAATAAAGATGAACTTACATACAGTTGTAAACTCACGTCTTTTTCCCAGAAATCGAAGAAGAAAGGACACTTCTAGAAGAGAGGATATCCCGCCACATCGGATATCAGCAGACTCAAATAAACGCTCGTGCAGAGGAAATAGAGATTGCAGACAAAGATCTAGAAGAATTTGAAGAGTTTGACAACGAGTGCGAAACTAGCTTCAAGAAGTATGAGAAGGAGTTTGAGGATGGTATGTACTTTAGTTTTTTAAGGTATATCTAAATATGTAAATAAATAAATAACATCCAACAGACACATACATAAAGCTTGGAGAGATGGTTATTAAATAAAGAGGTTTTTATCTTATGAACAACAAGAGTAATCATGGAATATACATTATGCGTCATTATAACGAATATAACATAGTAAAGTATATCACAGGAGTATCTAAATCACCTTCTTTAATAGCATAATGCAGGCAGTGCATTGCATATTAAATTAAGTAAAATGAAAGGTGAAACAATCAAATGGGCAACTTAATTATGTCAGCCGTGACGTATTGAGTGTATTATTAAGCCCATTAGGCTTTCCACCATCTTTTAAAGAATATCTTAACACCAGTTTTTAGTAAAAAGTGCGGCACTGGCTCATAGTTATATCAAAATAATGTTGATATTTACAGGTATGAGCACAATCAGTATCGACATGGAAGCGTTCTGCCCCAACGTGGTAGAAGTGGTGGAGCACATGAACGATCAACTGCTACAAGCACTGCGCCTCGCCAGGGAACAGAACCAGGTACCTATGCTACCATAACAAAACACTAACAGCACAGCATTGTCTATTTCTCCCGTCAAACAGCAGAGTAGAAGCACTGTTGTGTTTCGGATTGAAAAACATTGAAGCCAGAGTTACTACTAGACATATTGACTTAACATCTTATGTCTCAGGATAGTGAGTGCAGTGGAATGCCAAGCATTGCTTTGTGATTTGAGATGTTGTTTGGTTCTGCTACTGTTTATGAGCTGCCGTATAGCTTACCATCAGGCGAAAGGCGTGCTCGTCTCGCCATTCATTAAAAAAAACTTACAGCTAAATTGAAGCTCAATGTAATATCAATGTTAGAGATCAGCTAGTCTACTCTTGAAATTAATATCAATATCAATCCACGGCAATATCAGCTCAATTGCGGAACCGATTTGTACAACATCGCTACTCTGGAAACAGAAATCCTAAGCCTTGCATTGACATTGTTATTGTCTCAGGATCGGAATGTGATAAGGGCGTTACACGTGAAGTTAGCCGCGCGACGCTTATAATAGTGATGTCTTTCAGAGATAAAAAATTGGTAAAATGTTCATAATCATTATTACAGTCGACTCTCGTTAATTCGAAACTCGAGGGACTCTTAAAATATTACGAGTTATCGTGTGTTTGAAATATCAAATGGTTCGAAATATGCGAGAGACACTACAAAACTTCGAATTATTAAGTGTTGATCAACTATTATTCAATAAATCTGTATTAGCCCATATACGTCCCACTGCAGGGCACGGGCCTACTCTACAATCGAGAGTATGATTGAGAGTGGTTAGGCCATATAGTCCACCACGCTGGCCTAGTGCGGGTTGGCGGTCTTACATACCATATAAATTCTTATAAATCGCTATGGTTCCTCACGATTTTTTCCTTCACCGTTTTTAGTGCGTGGTGATTAACTATCAATACACACATGACTCCGAAAAGTCAGAGGTGTGCCCTGGGATTTGAACCCGCGACCACCGTGAACATGTTGGCAGCCGCATCTGGTCCGTTTACCAACAGGCCACCACGCACTATATTCAATTACCTATTCAATAAATAGCAATCGTCAAACATTTATAGTTTCTCTTTCTCTCTCTGCAACTTTGAATTGTCGAGTGTTGGAAGTCGTTGAGTTCGAATTAACGCGTCGTTTTGTTATATAGCGCTGATTTTTTAGTTCGAATTACCAAGTGTATAAAAATGTATTGATTTAGTTCGAAATATAAAGAGATTTTGTAGGGAACTCGTGATAACTTTGAATTATAGAGAGGTTCGAATTATCGCAGGTTTGTATTAATGAGAGTCGACTTTGCTTTAAAATGTAACAATTAAACCTTGAATTAAACATTAAATAGATCGTTTATATTCCAAAAGATTATAAATACATATTTGTGTAATCTAATACGCATATATTATAAACAAACTACGACTGCTTTGAAGTTCGAGAGTCACACTTGTTTATACAATTCATATCAAATTAAATAAACAATTCAAATTTTTTATGTATAGTGTTCCAAGTTCTTCGCGCACCGACGTATAGCGGCGCCTAAATTTGAAAATACTTGCATAGGAATTCAACCCGTATTTGATGGTAAATAAAGAGCAAAATAGTATGAATAAAAAATATTTATTTATTTATTCTTAACTGCACAAAAAAGGATAAACACTTAAATATATTACAAAAGAAAAAAAAAGTACAGATGGCGGTCTTATCGCTCTAGGCGATTTCTTACAGACAACCTTTGGATGGATAGAAAGAAAAAGGAAAAGATGAGAGGGCAGTCTAGAAAAAAAGGATACAAGCTCCAATAAAATAATAATAGACGAATTATTTATAATTGGTATTTACAAAATATATGATACATAATTATATACATACATACATTACATACATTATAACTATATATATATTTCTACAGATATATATACATACATAGATAAATATACATATACTATAAATTACTTTTAGGTTCAAATGCAAGGAATTATACTTTTCATTTTGGCTGTTCAGAGAGAAAGGTAGTGATCTTTGACCATTTTTTTGAATGCAGTTAGTGTTTGAGCCTGTCTCACTTTAACTGGTAGTGCATTCCACAGTCGAACAGCTTGGACTGTAAACGACTGATCCATGAACTTCGTGGTATGCACTGGCATTCTCAACTTCAGGTTCTCCGACGACCTCAAGGACTTCGAATGTGTCTCATGGAGAAATAGAAAACGTTCTTTAAGATATGTAGGAGTGAGGGGATTAAACAAGATATTGTAAAGAAAATGAAGAATATGAGCATTCCGACGAAGTCGTATGGGTAACCACTTGAGCTTAACACGAAACTCGGAAACATGATCATATTTGCGTAGACCAAATATAAATCTAATACAGAAATTTTGAAGACGCTCAAGTTTATTAAGTTGGTCCTCGGTGAGATCAAGAACACTTTGAAGTTCAAAGTATTTGTTATTGACAGATACGATTGTGGTTCTTATCTATATTAAGTTATGAATCGTTTTCCTATGCAAGTATTTCCATGTATAGTTTTCAGGGCTCTGTGCATATCGACGTATGGCAATACTTTCATACTTGTAAGTATTTTCTGCTCGTACCAGGGCGCCGTACTTCGAAGTGAATACCTGGTTTTAAAACCTGGTATCGTAAATACGTCTCATCTTTAATCGCGTACAGTGGTACGGTGGAGTCTGCGCATGTTCGTAATATGATAAAGTATGCTTAAATATTATGTTTTAATTACATTTATTGATTTGGGAGACGAAAATCTATATTACAATTATTGATTAACTGTGTGACTGAAAAGAAATTAATTGAATAATATTATGAAGGTACACCTACGTATTATTAAAACAATACGTATATTACATTACATTAGTAAAACGAGTGTCTTAGGTCCGTAGTACTAAATAATTTGGTTTTAAATCACCATAAATTATGATTCTATAAGGTCAATTCGATCAATAATTCTTTCAATACATGATAATGTCCGAATGAATCTGTAATTATTGAATGCACAAAATGTAAGTAAAATCATAAGGCGTTAAACAGAGTTCCTGTGTGTGTTTGCCATGTATGATGTATCGTGCAATGGTATTAATTTTGTATGCTTAAAAAAATAAACATCGTCTTTTCGGCACTAATAATAAGTCGTTCATTTTGTCAATCTTTTGGTTTTACGTCCTAAATTGATATAATCATACTTATGCAATCACAAATAGACCATTTCATTCATTTCTAACAAATTTAGAACATGATATAACTGAAAAAAGTCAAAGTCAATACCAAATAAGTTAACTTTTATCTATTGGAAATTATTAGATGAGAACACAATATGAAATACAATTTGAGCTGTCAAAATGGTTTCAAGAGTAGCGTTTGTATGCGAAACCGATTCCAACAACGAATAATTAGTAACTTTTAATACCGCTAGCGACGTGGCGCCATCGTCGCATTACAAGAGCACTCGGGAGTACGAAAACGAACAAAATTGTTGTAAAATTGGTTCTACATCGGACTTGTATTTCAAGAGTAGACCTACAGGTTGAAATTGGATTGAATTGTACCAACATTTACACATCACAAAGCTATCAAACATAAGTTATTGAAATCTTAGGTCAAGTAGTTCTTTTTATTCATTTCTAAATTAGGTGCTTTAGGAGACATTTTGACCATGTCAACTCCATCATGACCTTAAAATCTTATTCTATGTTATTCAAGCACTTAAAAATATCTATTGCTATTTTAGAGAATGGCTCTGTTAGAATAGTTTGAAACATCCAATATGCAACAAATTAATGTTGAATGTATTTTTATTTGTTCTTTGAGTAAACTTTGCATTTGTCGGGGGAAATTGCATGTAACCTACACTACACAATTATAATATGTTAAAACAATATAATCCTGTGTTAAATGCCTCCTGATTAATTAATAAATGTTTTACTAAACCACAGAAGGACATGAACGACGTCATAGAAGCAGACCGCGAGAACAACAAGCGACTCGCGAATGACGTGGACGTTGTACTCACCGGCGTCGTCAACACCACTGGAAACATACTGGAGTCGGCCATCGGCAGGATTGAGGTAAGAATATTGAAAATTAAATTAATTGTGACAAGGGGTGGTACATCTTCGATCAAATTAATATTAGATAAAGGATTCGGAACAAAATCACACGCCAATAGTGGCAGAGTTAGCTTATAGTTATACATTTGAATATTGAACTACGAGATGTAGTAAAGTCTTAGATTTTAGCCGATTTCAGGTAACAAACCTTATTCCTTCAAATTAAGATTTATTATGTATTTGGACCGTACTAAAATCAAATAAGACCACACACTTATTTGTGCTCTTATTTCTCTTGACGTTTCTAATAATCTAGTATATATTTGACCAAAGTGGTATGTTATTAAATAAAGAAGTAGAAGATGTGGTATGTCATGTAGTAGTTTTTCATTCCATTCACGTTTTTTACTTTAAATCTGATCGATTCAATATTGTAGATCTAATCGAAATTGAATATCAAAAACCATATTCGACCAGTGTGAATACTTGTAACTACTGTTTAGTAGAAACAGTTCAGTATAGGTTATACACAGGATGAACTTTAATGCTTTCTAATGTCGAGTAGAGAATTCTCTAACCAGACGATTATGAATGTCTTAACCATTGACATAAATATATTGACAGGGCGGATAGCGCGCACTCCAGTACGTCTCTACTCGAGCGTTACTGAAATTAGTCGTCGCTCGAAACAATTTTGAGAATGCTTGTATTATGACAGAAAATGTAATAAAAATGAAGATAGTATTTTACACGCTTTATATTAGCTTCACTTGTATGTTTGTTTGTATGTTTGTAACCGACTCCTTAAGACGCGATTTTGACCCACTTTAAACGGACAGATTTCATTCAAATTTTGCACTCCTGTCAAAGACCGATGACAATACAATAATTCGATTAAAATATATGATTATCCTGATTAGATTCGCCAGGATTCATTAATTTCGTTCCGGATCCTTTGCATGAGAGTAAGAGAGAGGGTTAGTGCGCGAACTACGCATGCGCGTAGGGACTCTTATGGGTAATTGCGTCTTGTTTCGTATACATACATAGATGTCGGCCTAAAACCTACCATCGACAGTTGATAAGACAGACATTTGAAAATAAGAAAAAACGCTCTTATAAATAAACCAAACTAAAAAGTAGAAAATAAATAATAGTTTAAAAAAAACTAAAAAACACGCTTTATATAGAAAACCCAACTAAAAAATAGAAAATAAATTTTAATAATACTGAATTAAGGATAGTGTAAAAAATTAATAAGAAAAAAATATTTTTTATTGTAAAAAAAGCGTGGGGTGCTTTTTAAGATATTATCAAAATGATAACCCTTTACTTATATCTGTCGATAAAATAATTATATCTATTGAAAACATGCACCCCATGCTTATTTTACAATAAAAAATATTTTTTTCTTATTAAATTTTACACTATCCTTAATTCAGTATTATTAAAATTTGTTTTCTATTTTTTAGTTGGGTTTTCTATATAAAGCGTGTTTTTTAGTTTTTTTAATTTATAACCGTTTAGACGAAATGTAATAAATTTACTTTATACATATTTATTTAGCACGATTTTCCCGTTTATCTTTTCGAAACTTCATATATACTGAAGGGACTATCTTTAGCTTTTAAATCAATGGTCCTAACACCAGATTATACATAATAATATAATTGTAACAGGGTAACAGTCTACAAGGAGTGCAGCAGCTATCAGAAGTATGTTCATCGTCCACGGAGGCTTTGTTGTCGTGGAACAGAACTCGGGAAGTACAGCGCGGGCTCACCAGCTCGGCCGGCGACACTACCGCCACGCTGCGGGAACAACTCGCACTAGCGCTGCATGCGCACGCGCAGATCGAAGCGCAGTATCTGGCGCAAAGATACACGCTCTACTCGCCTACTGGTAAATATATACAAATTTGTTTCCAAATATTGTGTGTATATTTAATAAGAAAAAAGCATGTTGCTAATATACTACACTGTATCAGCCCATATACTTCCCACTACAGGGCATGGGCCTCCAATACAATCGAGAGTATGATTGAGAGTAGTTAGGGCATATTCAACTGCGCTGGCCTAGTGCGGGTTGGCGTACTTCACATACCATGGAAATTCTTACAAATCGCTTTGATATGCAGGTTTCCTCGCGATGTTTTTCTTCACCGTTATAGTGCGTTGATTGACTATCAATATTCAATAAACACATGACTCCATAAAGTCAGAGTGGTTGGTATTCAAACACGCGACCACCGCAAAAATAGGCCACCATGCACTCATACTTCATACAAATACTTTTCCCATAAACATATCTGTAATGTTGTTCATATGTACTCCCACCTATCTAAAATGATATTTTCTCCTATCGTAATGTATATATATATTTTTTTCCTGTAACAGGTAATACCCCATCTCGAACAGACTACCGCTATCCGAGGACGCTGGTGACCACCTCACCGCATGAAAGGATTCTAGCGCGTTTTAGGGCGATGCGACAGAATAGCCAAGATGATGTAAGTGTTTTGTATAATTTAGTTTCTTTTAAAGAAGATATTTTTACTACAATGGTCTTGTAGTTAGTAAATATCTCTCAGCGTTTGTGTAGACCTTAACAGCTCTACTATATTTACCATATGAGTACCATTCCTGATATGGAAGTATGTGCTATATAATATGGTCTTAGAATTCATTCATCATGTTCGAGCACAATATAGAAAGTATGCTTGATAGATACATTTTTGTTTTCCATAACACATTTGTACTAAACAATTTTAAATAACTCAACACTCTTGACATAACTAGTAAACTTGATATTTTCAATGTGAACTTAAATGTGTGAAGATTTTTTTCTTGACCATTATGATAATTATTAGACATAATAGGAAAGACATATTTAATAGTAATGATCAATATTTTTTATCGACTTTAATTCATATTTGTATATTGTTAAATAATAGAAAGAAAGAAAGAAAGAAAGAAAATTATTTATTTGTAACAAGTAACAGTAACAAAATCAAAATATTATAGTATAAGTAATACAAATAGTGCTCGTTACAAAAACGGACCACACTCAGCATGTGCTGGTGTTACCAGCGCTGGTCTTCCGTGTGGCCGTGATGTGATGTCACGGGCGTCAAACAAACAATATATATTATGTTCATAACTATCTTAAGACAAATCAGAACAAAAAGAAAAAAATAAATAGCAAAAAAATAGAAAAAATTTCAAAAAATAGAAAAAAAAAAAAAAAAATAATAGCGAGGACATCTTATGTTCTAGCTGTTAGTCTTCCAAGAAATAAATAAGCTTATTAACGCTTCTTATCCAGGACGTGATAGTAGTGGAGAGTGAGGCGAACAGTCGCGCGGCGAGTGACTCGGAGTGCTCGGCCTCCGACGAGAGTGCGTTCACTCCGCCCTCGCCCACCGAGCCGCCCGCGCAACACATCGTCAAGTGCACCTCCGAGACTGACATATACACCATCAGGAGGGTGAGATTATATTACTCTGTTTATTAAAACGCTAGAATTACTACTATTGCTAGAATTACTGGTGGTAGGTCTCTCATATGTGAGAGGCCGTCAGGGTTGGTACCACCGTAATGTCTATTTCTCCTGCCAGACAGCAGTCTAAATGCACTATTGTTTCGGATTGAAGGACATTGTAGCCAGAGTAACTACTGGACATATTGAGACTTAACACCATGTGTCTCAGGATTGCGAACGCAGTGGAATACCAAGCATTGCTTTGTAATTGAAAATTCAAGGTATTGTTTGGTTCTACTACTGTTTATGAGCGGTTGTATCGCTTATCATCAGGCGAACGGCAAGCTCGTTTCGCCATTCATTGCAATAAAATATACAGGGTATATCAAGACTGCTACCGAAAACGAAGCCGGGTGTTAGTTAAAGCGACTTCAGACACAATGCAACAGAAAAAGTTGCAAAAAAAAGCGAAAATTTTTTTTGGTAATTTTTTCCTATGGCCATATTTGGGTGGTAAATACATTTTTTTCCTAAAATAATAGTGTATACCCTTTTATTTATAAATACTCTAAGGTATAAAAGAGTTTAAATTATTATTTTAGCAAAAACTATGGATTTACCACTCAAAAATTACGATATTTAAAAAATCATAAAAAATTATTATCGCGTTTCTTTGCGAAATTTTTAATTGCATTGTGTTTTTAGTCACTAAAACTACCACCCGGCTTCGTTTTCGGTAGCAGTCTTGAGATACCCGGTATTTTTTAATTTATTAGTAGCGGTCCGGCCCGGATTCGCCCGGGTGCAGATACAATATACACTCTTCGAAATTGTCCATCGTAAAAAAAGTAGATCACCCCTGTCGCCTATGTATTATACAAGCTTCTCATATTTTGTCGCAAAATAAATCGAATCTGTAGATATGACATTTTCTGAATCTGATAAAATCATCAATTATTTTTATTTATTTGATTTCAGCAACAAGACATGCGCGGCAAAGAAAACGCAGACCGTACGATGTCATACAAGAAGCCTTCCAAACTGCCCGCGCCCGCCTCGCACAAGAAACCGCTGGTAGAACGTAACGGTACCATCAATTGACCATCACGCTTCATCACCACACTTCTATATGAAGGACCGAGAAATTAACTAGAAAATAGTTTAAGCATTTCAGTGAGGGGACGATTAAGGATAATTGAGAAACATTTTAAATTATGTAGAGTATGGTTTTAACGTTAACTTTGTGTTTAAATAATTGGCACACCTCTTCTAAAGTCGAGAGTATAATTGAGAGTGGTTTAAACAATAGAAGAACCTTTTTACGGTAAATAATAGTTAACTACAATAAACTCACTTTAAAGTTAAATATAAAAATAGACAACAAAACTAAAGACGATGGTTTTTTGGATGACTTTATTAATCCAAATTAGAAGCATAATGAGTAACTTGATATTGAAAATTTTAAAAGTATATCTTCAGTAAGAAGTATGTAAAATAGTAATACTACTAGTGTATGCTTTGAAGTTGATAGAAGGTGTTTTGTAGTAGTGGTAATATTAAAAGTAATAATAATTTTCTGATTTGTTCTATTTAAGTATAAATTGACCACCGATTGATGCAGGGGCTAAAGAATTTTCTTTTTTATGTAGGCTAAAAAGAGTAGGCCGGACTAAATTGCTAAATTTTTGTTTGACTTTTCCATGGGTGCTAATTGTGTTTGTAAAACCATCAAGCTAGACAATAGCACCTTATTTGAAAATAATTTCGCAAAATAACTATAGTTAAAAATTAATGTTATGGAATACAACAAATTCGAAATTGAAATATAATTATAATTGTAATATCATATCATTGCTATTATCATCACAAATAATATAAAGGTGGACAGGAGGACTTTCTTTTCTATTGTAATATTTGTAGGGTGAAATTATTTTGCGTGTATTTAATCATAGTTTGTAATGTTACTACAAATATGTGTTATTGTGAAATAAAAATTGACTAACTACAATTAGTGACGAATTCATATTTTTTTGATAGCTTAATATAACATATTATATATTTCAGCAATCATTACCCAGACCTTTTATCTGCTTAATAATCCAGATATTTATCTTATATATCGATAAAACTTTTTAGTCGTGATCCTTAGTCTATGCCTGACCCTATGCGATGCAGGCGTGAAGTATGCTTGTACTTTGTAGGTATGAAACATTATATCAAATATTGATTCAACATGGGCATGACAACGCGCGGGCGTAAAATAACTATTTATTGCCTAGAGCAATACATCTTGGAATTACGCTTTATTGTTAAAACTTACATTAAGATTTTTACAAGAAAAACCCTTTTTCTAAACTGTAATTTATAAAATATGAAAATGTATTTTTGGTATAGAGGTTTATAACATTTTGTATGTTGCACTTATGTATGGCTGATTCACTTTATATGTTAGCTGAATAAACTTAGTGTAGAAATATAAAAATAAGTTTTATTTGCACCCAAATTGCACAAGTTTAATTTATGTCTAATTACAGACGAATACAAAATTGTCAATAATCAAATAAAACATCTGTACTATTTTACGCACATAAGAAATTGTTTAAGCAGAAAAGTCACATTTCAACAAAATCAGCTTCCTATTTGAAAAAGTCACCCTTCGCAACGAATATTTTATAACTGATACGAAACCGTATGTTTATTATCTTATTGCATCGATAGTGAGAACCGAGGGTAGTTCAAAATAAAAGTTGAAACTGATAGATTCTACAAAATTTATATGAATGGTGTGACGTAATAATAAAGAGATCCTGATTGGTCTTTCGCAGTAGGTGGGGATGACTTAAACTGGTAGGAGTATCACGTGTAGCCAATAGGAAGTTAGCTTATTATTATGAATGAATTGAGGTACCTCCACCAACTTTATGCATTCCTGGTACTTGAAATGAGAAAACATAGTAAAATGTAGCGAAAATAAAAGTTACCTTTAAGAATAGAAATTGTATCTCCGTCAACTTTGTGTTCCTGGTACTCTGGAATCGAGAATATAAAACAAAATATCAAACTGCACTAGTTTGTAGAATATTTAATATATCAATGGTGTGACTATGTATGTAATATGTACTCTGTGACATAATATTAAGGAGATGCTGATACGTCTTGCATTCGGTGGGCGTGGTTTAAACTGGTAGGAGCATCATTTGTAGCCAATAGGAAGTTTGCTTTCTTATTAATGAAAATATCTCCAACTTCATGCGTTCCTGGTACTTGAACGGTTTCAAAACAGTCAATTTGCTACTGTAGCCAATAGAAAAAGTTACCTGCTCGTTATAAATAGAAACTTATGTTTCTTGTTATTCTCCATTAACTTATGCGTTCCTGGTACTCAAAAGGCGAACGCGTTAAATTTATTCCCTCAACTTATTATGAAAAAATTATCTTCATGAATGAATGACTACACGGTACGACATGGTACTAGTAGGGTGGAAAAACTGCTAAATTAGTCTGTGCGCGCATAGTTAAAATTTTGCATACCTACTTATTTTTCCCAAATGCGCCAAAAGAAGTAGAACCCACATTATTCAATAACCCACATTAATCATGTTGGACGAAGTGGCACCGACAGGTATGTATATTGCACTGAAACAAAATGCTAGGAGAAACAGCAAGAAATAAAAATACATGTTTTTATGATAATTTATTATAAAAATAGATAATATACTTACATTTACAAAATACTTTACGCAAACTGACCATCTCAATTAAATAGTTAGTTTTCAGAATATACGATTCCAATAGAAAACTCCCGAAGCACAATATTTATTTATTTTTTAGCCATGGATATGGAAACACAACATATCGATTATATTTCAGAGATAAATATATTAAAATTTAGCGACAAAATTGATATTAAATATGAGTGCCAGTTTGTCGTAAACCCGCGATCTATGTACACCTCTCCAGAAAGAGAGCAATATTCTAGAAACTGACATAAAAATTATGGCTTGAAACTCGACGAAAATACATTATGCATCTTCAAAACATAGCCTTTTAGATTATAAATAAATACCATATAGTATTTAGTTTTGCCCTCTAAGTTGTATCACGAGATAATAACAATTTTGTAATTATAAATGGACCAATTATACAATCGTTGAATCACTATGAAATTATCACTGCGCAAAGTTCTCATTATAACACTGTTTACAAGAGTGGAAAATAACGAAAAAATATAATGGGTCACTAGATATTTTCATAACGATAATGGTGGCGGTCGATACAAATATGAAAATCTTAGCACCAAGTTTAAGAACAGCCGTATAGTTATCTGCTTTCTTCAATACATTTGATGTCAAATAAGTTAGATGGGCATCTCCAAACACTTGCTACAATAAATAACTTATGATAATTTCTCAACGTGATAATTTTCCTATAGTACATTACAAACGTTTTGATACTTACTACCTTATTATTAGACATTTTATAAACCTATCTTAACTATGAAATTATTTTTTTCTCCTACTCAAACGAAATCGAAAGTTCTTTCGTAAGGGAAAAACATCATATAACTAAATACATACATAAACTCACGCCTTTTTCCTAAAAGGGGTAGGCAGTTTTCGCCTAGTATTTTCCGTCACACGATAACTAAAATAGGTTTAAAAATGGTCTATGAATAAGGCCGTCAATAACTACGTTCAAAGCTTAAAACAATGTATAAAGGCACTTTTTATTAAATATTGAACCATACAAAAAAATACGCGTTGAGAACACAAATAATATAAATATAATTATAGTTGTTTGGTTTTCATTCTATAACTACCGCTGTATCTTATTATTATTATAAATATTAAATAATGTAAATGCGAAGAAAATCTTTGTCGTTTTCCATCGTTTTTAAACGTGCGACATTTTAAATTTTTAGGCACAATGTGTTGAAAAAATCACAAATAATAATAGTAGGATTTAAGTATGGGGAAACTACAGTAAAAAGAATTAAGTAAAATATTGACCAATATGTCATGTACTATTGATTCTTATTTAGAGTTTGAAAATAAAAATGGTGGGAAAATATAAATGCCGTCATAAATCAATTAATTGTTAGAACTAAAATAAATTACTTAATATCTAGACTAAAGATAAATTATTATATTTATTTACATTTAACTTTTCTGTATATTTATTCGAGGGGTTGCGTTTGAGCAATATTGAGCACATTTTTTTACACAAATATCTAAATATATTGAAGAAAATATTTACAGAATAAAATAAATATATTTACCGTTATATTAACTTTAAATCATTTTTTTCTTCTTTTGTTTATGAATATTAGTAATATAGATCATCTGTATTAAAGAATGCTATGTAGAAAAACCCAAACTCAATTATAATATCAAAATAGAATTTTCCATTTTAAACACCCGAAAAACACACATTTGTGCTTTTAATAGATTAAATTGCAATCATCAAATTATTACAAAATATAATTTAATAAGTAAAATTACATATTCTCATCTGAATGGTTTTTTTTCTGGACAGTACCATGAAATATTTGCTGAAAATACCTTACACAATCTGACCCTGATGAACAATTTATTATAACCTAAACACATAGATATATTATGTAGAGTGGTCCTCACTAAATTTTTACACAAAGTGTGCACTCATTAGACAAAAAAAGTATCTTTTTTAAGTAACTTTTTTACATTAAATTATGATGATGAAAAAATCTAATAGTACAAAATTTAACACCAAGAATTCACTGAGAAACGGACAACTTACCAGTAAAAAAAAAATCTTGTAGAATTACCATTAAATTATCATTTTGACCAAAAAACAGTATTTTAATACCACAATCATAATTTTTAATATACATTTTCCATGATTTCTTCCTCTCAATTGGTCTAAAACTATTGACACATTTTCTTCTGCACTAAACCACAGACAACTCTACATATCCCTCAACTGTTGTTATTGGTTATTAACCGATATGATTTGGTTGATCCATCCAATGAAGGAAGACACCTTGACGTAGACCCCGGGCACGTCGCGCCGGCCGCAGCCGAAGCCCCACGACACTAAACCAGCTAGCTCGTAGAAACCGTCGTCTTGACATACTAGTGGACCTCCACCGTCTCCCTGTAATATCAATATGGTCTTAATTAATCTAAATTTATTATATTTACACATTAAATAATAAATAACACCCAACAGTCACATACATAGTCCTGACCCCACACTAAGATCGAGTCTTATGTCGTGGGTATCAGGAACTATGAGGGACTTATCGATCTAATAAACACCCAGACCTGAGAGAAAAAATCATGGGCATAAACATTCTCTCGGTGCGGAATCGAACCCACGGCCTCTCGTTTCACACGCGGCGTTTAAACACCTGCGAAACGGAGGCTGTCAAATTAAATAAAATATATATGTTACGCATTTTAGTCCGCCCATTGACTAAAAAAAGCTCTAAAGTAATGTATAAATAATATGTTACCACATTAATTACAAAGAGCCCATTGTTTGTGTAACTCAAGTTTATTATAATATAGTTAGCTCAAACTTGCGTATTTTTGAGGGATTAGCAGAGATGTCATAAGCATCTACCAATTACAATTTCTTAATCTTATTTCAGTCAAAAGATGAGTTAAGGACTAACCCCCAAATACTGGATTGCTACTCAGCCACCGGACTCATTTGATATGACGTTATTTTGAGGTTTCGTTAAATTTCGAAACGAAATACTGCATAGCCATTTAGCTCATAAATCGGTCTACTCAGCAAACATCCAGCTAAATTTCCACAGATTAACGAAAAGTTTGTTTTCAGTTACAATTTTTATTGTATAAATATAAACGTTCCATTTGACGCAATATTCTTCATACATGATTTCTCAAAATTGGAAATTTAACCCTTTATATTTAATATGAGGAATCATTGTAACGTTTTTACTTTTGTTACGATTATGTTTAAAGCTATATTATATATTGCCATGTTATTATTTTAAAAATCTGTTAATAAAATCATGTGGGTGAAAAAACTTATGTCCCTAATCCCTATATCCGAAGCGAGTTTATTAAAAATATTATGATGTTTGTTTATTTTATTTAATGTCATGTTGTAATTGCACTCGGTTTGAAAGTTAGTTTTTGGAATATCTTTTCAATAAATAGGTATATAAAATACCAAACAACGGCTGCAGAACCACCTAAGTACCAAATGGAGAAGACTATGTAAATAAATACGATATGAGAAAGAAGCTGTGCTGGATATTATAAACACGTAAGTATACACGTATTCCTCTAAGTTTTAACGGATTTATATGATAATTAACTATTTAATATATAATATGAATCGATTATTCACACATTTTAAATCATCATCATCATCTACAGCCTGTAGGATCCCACTGCTGGGTACCTATAGGCTTCTCTCATATTATGCCTCCTATATATTATCTTCTCCTCATATAGTAGTATTATGTAATAAATATGGAAAATAAAGTATGGTACAATGTGTATAACTATAAATAATCCTTTGTTTCAGGAGCTGGAGTGGAGTACATAAATATTCAATGTGTACCTATATAATAAGACCGTCCAAGAAATATGGCTCATATATATAGTGCCATGTATATCAGCTATAGACTAAATAAGTAAGCTCAACAAATATATATGAAAAATAAAAAGAGATGTATAAAATTATGACATACTTTAACTTAAACACTTTTGCAGGTAACGCTATAGAAATCATGCATACAACAAATCATTTGGACAATACACACCCTTTTGAAATGAGTATGTAATATAAAAATATACAAAAAAGAATGAGACAAATTGTGTGAAGGAAGAAATATTTGCATCAGAAAACAGTGTTTTAAATCAAAGTTGAAGAATGTTATGAATTTTAATTAATATGTAATACATAAAATAAATTGTTTATTTCACCTATTTTCATTGTTAAAAAATGTCATATTATATTTCTATTGTACATTTTTAATAGTATCTGTATCTGTATTAGCCCATATACGTCCCACTGCAGGGCACGGGCCTACTCTACAATCGAGAATACGATTGAGAGTGGTTAGGCCATATAGTCCACCACGCTGGCCTAGTGCGGGTTGGCGGACTTACATACCATAGAAATTCTTATGAATCGCTATGGTATGCAGGTTTCCTCACGATGTTTTCCTTCACCGTTTTAGTGCGTGGTGATTGATTATCAATACACACATGACTCCGAAAAGTCAGAGGTGTGCCCTGGGATTCGATTCTTTTAATAGTACATTTATTAATTTAGTTTTAAATTAATGTTAAAATAATTGTTATTATTTTGTGTTTATAAAGGAATATAGATATAAATGTAAGACAGATCTAAAGAAATGTAGATAATTAAAAAAATATAATATGTACTAATGATGTTATTAAAATAAATATACTACAATAAAACATAACTCATTTTTATTTGTATTCATTCCATGGTAATTCAATAAAATGCACTGTACGGTTTAAAATATGTATTTTATTATATTATTCCTTGTTGCAACATTTTCATTGGTTATACTATGTGGAGCTGGTGGAAATGATTCAGAAAGATCAATCTCCAATATATGATCATTCTGGGAACATGCTATATTATGTAACACAGCACATGCCTCTATAATAGTAAGCTAATTTTCAAAAACTTATAGCCCAACTTGCAGACAAGAAGATCTTTGTTGTAAAACCAAAGACCCTCTCCACTGGGTTTCTTGTTTTAGTATGGTCTTGATTGTAAGCTTCTTCAGTCTCCCCTTTCCAGAAATGCACATAAAGGAGAATCATTGAAATTTTTA
Source organism: Hyles euphorbiae (assembly GCA_023078785.2). NCBI lineage: Eukaryota > Metazoa > Arthropoda > Insecta > Lepidoptera > Sphingidae > Hyles > Hyles euphorbiae. The sequence goes on from CM041035.1 coordinate 13,445,286, forward strand.
CTATCATGCACCGCTCCTGGCCATCGGCCTATAATGTTTCTTATCCTCAAGTTAGGGTCGCAGACTGCTTGCACATTTATAGAAAAATGGCCTTTTCTGTTTCTAAATGTTTCTGCTTGTGGTCCTCCTAAAAACAAGATAATAAAAATTAGAGCTCTAGCAAATATTCTTATTTCAAACTACAAATAATTTTATGTATATTGAAAAAATATATTCATAAAATTGAATTCTTTATAGGAAACTACTATTGTAGTTGAACATTGTTCCTGTATATAGTGAATAGCTACAATCAGTACAAATCATTGTATGATTAATTATATTATATTATATATTTAGCCCTACAACTATTTAGAGAGCTTGGTTATATGGGGTACAGTGGGCTGGGGAAGAGCCAATTACCTGCTAAATGTTTTGATTCCAACAAGCATATATATATATATAAATTATTGTGTAGAATGTTGTATGTGGCCATGCAATAATAAATGTATTTCCTTTCTTTCTTTCTTTCTTTCTAGAAATCATTTAGAGTGTGCCTTTATACTGTGCATAATATATTATTCTATTCTATGATTAATAATATATTATGTACAGTAAAAAGGGATACTCTAAATGATTACTACACAATATAAAATACGCTAGGCATTTTAGAAGCACATTTAGTTAAAATAGGATAAGAAAACATATATTTGTGTACATGTAAAAGTTTAATAGTTATGTATACATTATTATAAGTAGAAATTACCTGGAGATTTGATCCTTATATGTATGAAATTTATAACTTCAATCACTCCTGTGATCGCATAGAAATTATTCGCAATATGGCATTGTTGTTAATAGTTGGGAATTTTCATGCCACGATTTTGTAGTTTAACCGACTCTGCTGCAACTTTGTGATATACAGTCGGCTGTTCCACATGAAATACATCTCCAATAATCTTCTGGTAACTGCCTGTCGTAGAATATCATAAAGCAAGTAACAGTTGGTCGCAAGTTTTTATCAATCGACTTCTATTTGTAGTGGGTTCTATTTTGTCTCCAGCAAGGAACACAGATGCAGAACAGTTTCTTTCTTCAGGCGGAACCTCACTTTGTTTGAATGTTTTCTTCTTTGTATTTGTCAAAAGCATTGATTTTTTTCTTGATTGACTCGCCTTGATGAAGCTATATCGTCATCAGACAGCGATGAAACCGACGCGAGAGTCATTTTAGTAAATTTTATGTAGAATTTAAAAAGATAAGAGTGGTCGCAGGCGGCCTTAAGACGACGGCTGCTTAAAACTAGAAATTCTTAAAAATTTGACTGTTTGACAGCTGTCAAACTCTTAAGTTGCTTTCGAGAATACGAATCGGATGAATAATGCCCCATTAAATATTTAATTCTTAAGTGGTTTAATCGAAGTTATATTTAACTGGAATCAATTTAACAGGTCATTAGAGCTAGTTAACAGGAGTTAAAAGTTAATTGGCTTTCCAGTATTTGGGCATAAGTCTTTCACCTTACAAAGTAAAGGTTCTAGTTCCATGTCATTCTAGTTTCTAACCGAAAAATTTGCACAAAATGTCTAACTTTCCAAACTTGGGTTCAAATTCAGTAGTTTACAATAAACAGCCTGTACATATAGCCTAACTGACTAGATAAATGAAGCAATATGGCAAAGCACCCTATAAAATAATGATTAAAGGTTTACCTGGCAAGCGTCATTCCCCTCTTCTCCTCCAGCACAGAAGGAGCTGGCAGGCAGGATGAAGATCTTGTCGGTGACAGTGTTCACTTTCCTGATGCACTCCGCATCACTCACTATGGGCAGCTCGGCTTCCCGGACACGCAGGGGTATGGGGCCGGCTGAGAATGAACATTATGTGTTATTAAACTTATGTTGAAAGTGTTTAAACTATTTGATTCATATATTCTGTACTGTATCAGCACATATAAGTCCCACTGCAGGGTACAGCCTCCTCTACAATTGAGAGTTTATTTGAGAGAGTTTAGGCTATAGTCCAAATCACTGGGCATGTGCGGGTTGGCAGATTTTACACGCCATAATTTTTTTACAAATTGCTTTGGTATGCAGGTTTCCTCACAATATTTATTAATTGTTTAATTAATAAATAAGTTATATTTGTACTTTGTGTAACCATTATGTCCAAATGACACAGTACACACATTTTTTTAAAACCATTGAAGAGTTTAAAATTGTGTGGCAACTGGCAGGTCACCCCTAAGTTAAACAATACACATGTCAATTGTCAATACTCACTTTCACCCATGTATCCATATCCAGTGACAGTGCACCGTTTGCCAGCAGCATGGCTCACTCCTCGCGCAGGCAGGCACACCAGGCAAACTCCTGGAAATGCATAATATCACATATTTTTATTTATGTTGCTCTGATGAAAAGTGAACAGATTTTTAGATTTATTATGAGGATTTCAAACATACTTATGACCTGATACAAGTCTTGTCGTGATTATAAGAAACTACATGACACATTTCGGTCTCCCAAACACCCAGTCCCGAAACAAATATTGGTGGGTCCCACAAACATTTCCGTAGGTGCGGGTACGCTGGCGTTTAACCAACAACGCTATGAATGCTTATCTCTATAACTAGTACTAACTACCAACCTTCTTTGAGCTCCGCTTTGCCGTGCAGTTTGAGCAGCGCGATGTCGTTGTCAAGGGTCTGGCTGTTGTGGTTGTGGTGGATATACGTGGTGGCCACCCGCAAGGTCTGGGCGCCTGGCGAACCATACTTCCTCGTCAAGTCGTGGTCACCGACGCGGACGTACATCGCGTCGCCTGATCTCACGATACTGGAATAAAACAAGACGGATTTAAGAATGAAGACTTCACGACCACATGCAGTATTAGAAAAAAAGTCTCAAAAAAAAAATTCCTTGAATTGTAGTCATTCTATCTATGACTACAATCCAAGTTGAAACACGCACAAGACCCCTTCTTTGAATAGTCAAAATAATTTTTATAAATACTAATAAATCAAGTTCTATAAAAATACACCGTAATAAATTAGTGTTGGAAAACGTTGGTTTACGGACTTAAAAACAACAACCTACCCACAGTCCATTTTTGTGTAGGTACCCGTGTTGATATATCTATTTTTGTTTCGATGTTTTGGGAAGGCCCGCTGTGGAACCTGTTGTCTCGAAGTTTTCCACCCAATTCTTTATAGTTCGAGTTGATGGAGCTTCATTAGGGTCCTTTATTTTGTAGTGTTCACAGAACTTCTGCCTAGCTTCTATCGCGGAATCATTGTTCATGTAGTATTCGCGAACGCAAAAAGCACGTTGTTTACCGCTAAACGACGCCATGATACTAATTTCTTATTGGTTGGATGGTCACGCGTTTAGTTCTTTCCCACACCGATAGGTGACGCATACAAGTGGCGGGCTTTTCAAAAGTTACGAAAGTAGTGGTACCTTACACATTCGACATTTTTAATTATTTTATTGGCTATAACCATAGTTTATGTATGCATTGAATTTCGGGACGAGCCGTTGCCGATGCCGTTCGCCTGCTGGTTAGCGATATGACCGCTCATGAACAGTAGCAAAACCAAACAACACCTTGAATTACAAAGCAATGCTTGGCATTCTACTGCACTCGCCATCCTGAGGCATAAGATGTAGTCTTAATATGTCCAGTAGTTACTCTGGCTACAATGTCCTTCAATCCGAAACACAACAGTGCAGTTTAAACTGCTGTTTGGTGGGAGAAATAGACATTGCGGTGGTACCCACCCAGGCATTTTCTCACATATGAGAGACCTACCACCAGTAATGAATTTATTTAAAAGTAAAATTTATACGTACTTGGTGACGCAGTGCGCGGCGGTGAGTACCCACTGCGTGCCGATGAGCGCGGCGCCGCACAGGTACTGGTTGAGCGAGTTGATGAGCGCCACCTGCCAGCACCACTCGCCGCGCTCGCCGTCCGCGCCGCCCATCACGCGCCCGGCGCGACCGGCGGGCCGGGCGGTCGTGCCTGACACAACAGTAAACACAGTCACATCTCAGTCTGTATCAACCCATATACCGGGCATATCAAGACTGCTACCGAAAACGAAGCCAGGCGGTAGTTTTAGTGACTACAAACACAATGCAACAAAAAAAATTCATTTTTTTTTATCATTTTTTAAATATCGTCATTTTTGAGTGGTAAATCCATAGTTTTTGCTAAAATAATAATTTAAACTATTTTATACCTTAGAGTCTTTATAAATAAAAGGGTATGCACTATTATTTTAGGAAAATAATGTATTTACCACCCAAATATGACCATATGAAAAATAAACAAAAAAAATAATCGCTTTTTTTTGCATCGTTTTCTGTTGCATTGTGTCTGAAGTCGCTTAAACTACCACCCGGCTTCGTTTTCGGTAGCAGTCTTGATATACCCTGTATATCACACTTCAGGGCACGAGCCTCCTCTACAATTGACAGTACGATTCAGGGGGAGTTACTCTATAAAAACGATACGCACTTCGAATGTTCGGACGCATCACGTAAAACTTCATTAATGCGCTTAGATACTCCACAAAATGTTGGATTCCTCTTTAGGACGTCGCAACTATGACTAAGTTCAGAAAAAATTATAATAGAGATTAGTATTGATTTTTAGAAGTGGAAATCTTATATCTTACTCCGGACGTCGAACATCCGAACATTCGAAGTTCGTGTCGTTTTTATAGAGTAGCGCCCCAGAGTAGTCATTCAGTCAGTCAAGGCCATATAAAAAAATCACACAAAGCAAATAAATAAATAAATAACACCCAACAGTCACATACATAGTCCTGACCCCACACTAAGATCGAGTCTTGTGTCGTGGGTATCAGGAACTACGAGAGACTTTTCGGTCTCACAAACACCCAGACCCGGAAGAAATATTTGTGGGCCGCACAAACATTTCTCTCGGTGCGGGGATCGAACCTGCGGCCTCCCGTTTCACAGGCGGCGTCTAACCAACTGCGCCACGGAGGCTGTCAAATCTCAGTAATCCGGCACTATTTTAAACGAGAGGGTGCCGGTTTAGGAATGTTTGGATACATGATTATAGAGAAAAATAATAATAAATAAAATCGTTACATCAAGAGAATTAGTGTTATATATGCATGTATATATGTGTTTTTATTCACCAGGTTTTAAAATAAATCAATCATAGTGGGCCGGGCACATAGCGCGCAGAACTGACGGCCGTTGGGACCGAAAGGTTCTAGAGTGGAGGCCACGTACAGGCAAGCGAAATATCTGACTGCCGCCTATAAGGTGGACGTACGACCTGGCTAAACTTGCAGAAAGTCGCTGGATGCAGGCCGCTTCCAACAGGTTGATGAGAAGATCCTTGGGGGAGGTCTATGTTCTGCAGTGGACTTCCTGTGGCTGAGATGATGATGATGATATTTGTGGTTTGTTTCAGTGCAGGGATCGAACCCGCAGCCTCTCCCTTCACGGCCGGCGTGTAACCAACTGCGCCACGGAGGCTGTCAAGTTAAAGCTGGTGGTATCCGTATACAAATGTTAATGACATGGAATCGCGTGGATAGTGTCCATACATGATAATAGAGAATAAGTTGTAATCATTTGTCACAATTTTTCATTAAATTTCAAGTGATATCGAACGGGGTTGCACAGTATCAAACTTCGACTGGTACACATCGCTGGCGGATATTGCATTTAATTTGGCATTTTAGTCATTTAGCCGTTCCAGTTTAAATAAACAAATATACTTTTAGATTACCTTTGACGCCGCACACGTATTTGTTATGTGTTTCAGTTGATTTCAGTGTAGACACGTAGTTAGGCTCGTAGGGTGCTAGAAAATAGAAACGTATTCAAATTAACTATTTATAAATTTGTATTTATTGATTTTGAATGTTTTCGTATCATGGGTTTGTAGGTGAGTAATAGGTACGTATTTTTTTGGGCAACGCGTTAAAAATTTCTTTCTCAAAATATAAGTAGGGAGTTTTCTAAATAATAAACCTAAGATATCACTGCTACTATGAATCATTACCAACATTACCATCTGACATCCAACATATCGCACCTTTAGAATTAGAGTGACCTAATCCAAAAAAAAGATTATGGCTTTTAATCATATTTTGGCTCAAAATTACCCATCGACTCGTTATTAAAGAAGGACCTATTGACGCATGATAGAAAGATGTATAAATCGGTCTTCTAGATTTATATTCCATAAGTACAACATTTCTTATGTTACAAATCTTTAATTAACGTTTCCCAAGAAATTTTTTTTAGTCAGATCACAATAATTCTAAAGTGCCATTTATGTAGCTACAATTTACAACAACTTATCTGCTACACAACGAAATACCCACAGCATCCTCAAATAAATGACAATTGAACAAACTTACATAAAGGCGTGGTGTGAGTTAAAGCGGGCGCGGGGGCGGGCGCGAGCGCAGTGGCGTAGTGAGTGTAGTGCGCGGGGGCCAGGGGCCCGTGCGGCAGGTTCTGTGGGGGGTTGTGAGGCACCAGGGGGTACGTGTCGTTGCGGTCCACGCGGCCCAATATCTCTTGAACCTTGGACTTCGGCGCGCAACATTGGGTGCCCGTTTTCTTGCACTTGAATACGTCCGTCATTTCGGCGTTGCCTGCGAAAATGAGAATGGTAATGACATAAAATATGTCGTAGGTATATGCATAAGCCTACTTTGGTAGATTTTTGCGTATGCAGTAGTTTAATAATAATTTAAAATTATAATGTAAATAAAAAAATAAAATTCACCCAACAGTCACATACATAGTCCTGATCTCACACTAAGATCAAATCTTGTATCAAGCATATCAGGAACTACGAGAGACTTTTCGGTCTCACAAACACCCAGACACGAAAAAAATACCTGTGGTTCACACAAATATTTGTTTCGGTTGGGGTTCAAACCTGCGGCCTTTCGTTTCACTGGCAGCATCTAACCAACTACGCCGTGGAGGCTGTCAATGTATGCGAAAGGTAATTTCTTCATATTGTTTCGACAAGATAAGTAACTTCATATGCGGTAGGGGAGATGTAGGTAATGGGGATCACCTAAGCGAGAATGTAAAAAAAAACCATATCTATTTATCAACTATTTATTTTTCTGTTCTTTTATAAACTTTACTTTCTTAACTATCATTTGAGATCAACTTTCATAAATTTGGTTTATTAGTATAAGCACAAAGAAAAAATTAAAAAAAGTTAAGTTCGATCACCATTGTCAACATCGGTTGGCAATTGTGATCAACATGTGGGTAATGATGATCAACACATATCGCACACATAATTGTGCGCAGAGTCCCAACCAGTACAGTCGGCATGAGCCCAAAGCCCACAAGAAGTGCACCGGTACCATGTTTCATTGTCTCGTCCGAATTCCCCACATACTAGACACCTGCATCTTCTGCATCGTCATTATCGTCATCCTGGCATAACTCGTCCGTTTTCACGTCTGGCGTCGAAGTATCATTGGAGTCCTGCAGAATTTTCTTCTTAACCTTCTCACGACTGACCTTCTGTGGCTTGCTCTTCTTTTTCCTTTGTTTTTTGCCTTCCTTTTATTTTCTTTTTCAACAAGGGCGTCTTTGATTGGTGTAGACGTTAAAATCGTTGCGTGCTGTTTTTTTCTTGGTTGTTTGGTTACTTTTTTTTTTATTCTGGCCCTGCATAGTGGCCACATTGCGCCTGATGGTGAGCGCAAATCAGACGACACTCCCATGCCAATAGATACAATTATGCCGGCTTGCTAAGATGTCTCTTCACACTACGGCGGAAGGACCCAGGATTATAGGAAGGAGGGAACACGTGATACTTACGGAAACAAGTGAAGGACAGTATGGAGACTATGCAAGAGCCGGGACAGTCTGGTCGCGGGTCTACTGGCGCTGGCGTGGTGGTGGTGGTGGTAGTGGTGGTCGTCGTGGTGGGTGGCGGACGGTGCACCACGGGTGGGGGCATTCTGAAATATAATGTGTAATTTCTTAGATTGAGGCGAATGGTTACACTTTGAAATAAAACTATTACGGAATTTATCGCGGATTTGGTGACCTCAGTCCGCCCCGTGACCACGAAAGCTGTAAAGCAATCGAATTTCGGGAAATCCGTAAATCACATATTTATTACAAAACAAACATGTGTTTATGTCGTCATTTATAGCAATAACAGTTCAATACTTAGTAAATATAATTAAAGCTAAAAATAATGAGTATAATATTATACCTGGATTCATCGCAACACACGTATCCCTCTCGGTTGCACTGCGTTCTTTCCAGGATGGGAGCAGAGCAGGTGAACATCGCGAACGTGGGCATCACGCACCGACCTGGACATCGGGGCAGCGGCGCCTGCAGGCAGTTCATAAGAGTTCAAAATAAAGGGACACCTGGGACTATCAGTGCACTATACACGAGCCAAATGAAATATTAATTGATCTAAGAACCGTCAAGTTCACGAGTCGGTCGAGTAACATCGTTCACAAACACCCAGACCCGAAACAAATGCTTGTGGTTCAAACAAATATTTGTCTCTTGATCGATCCAGCGGTCTCTCGTTTCACAGCCGACGTCGAACCAACTGCGGCATGGAAGCTGTCAAAATAAGAATGAGAAAGAAAGACTCAGAGAGAGGTAGAGAATAACACTTACATAAGTGGTGGGTCGCTGCGTGGTGGTTCTGGGGGGACGCGTCGTGGTGGGGCGAGGGGTGGTGAATGTGTCGTTGCAGCACGTCTTGCCCTTGGGACAGTAGGCGTCGTGGTCCACGGAGGAACACATCAGCCACATGTACTGGCTCGCGCAGTGGCCCTTACACTTGTGCTTGTGTTGCTGGAAGTAAAAGTTTCGTATGTGATGGAGTTGATATGTGATTGAAGGACATTGTAGCCAGAGTAACTACTGGACATATTGAGACTTAATATCGTATGTCTCAGGGTGGCGAGCGCAGTGGAATGCCAAGCGTTGCTTTGCAATTCAAGGTGTTGTTTGGTTTTGCTATTGTTCATGAGCGCTTGCATCGCTTACCATCAGGCGAACGGCATGCTCGTCTCGCCATTCAATGCAATAAAAAAAAGAGTCATGCTGTTGTTAGTCATGAGTTCGCATGAATGGGCAGGGTGTTATTCTGTACTCCAACACGACGAATAATGTCGAAAATCTACGTAAAGCGACAACTTTGCTATCGCGTTTCGTTCTTTTTCTCTCCCTCCCCACCTCTCTAGATTTGAAGGGCCTGAATACATTTATGATCAAAGCGATGCATATGGGTCTATGTTGTCAAAAAACATTACAAAGACTAATCAAAAGTTGTTGGATTGTCTAGAAAAGATGAATGTTTCTATGAAAGGTTAGGGGATTTGCAGTTAGAAATGTGACTTCCTCTAAACATGGACGAAACATCGCATGACATTTATTCAAGTTCTGAATGTTTTCTTGGTTTGGCGATAAGTTCGTCTCCTGTCACATTTGGGATGGCAATAAACAAGTTGTTATATTATATAGATGGCACTTGTTCACCTTCTACTTTCGAGGATATAAGCAAGAGTTCACAATATAATACCTTATGATTATTGCTGGAAGGTTTAGTAGCATTCTTCAGCTCGTTAGGCACGACCAGGTCTGGGGGGCGTCGGTTGCCGTACCCCTCCTCGGTGACGCAGCACCTCATGTCTCCAGGACAGAGGTTGGACGAGGTCAGGTAGGCCTGGCAGTACTGCGCGTGCTGTGGCTTCACACAGACTCCTGTGCAGTTCTTATACCCTGGAATATTGTAAAAGGTCGAAATTAAGGAGATATTAGTTTGATGGTATATAGATCTGGGCAGTTCTTGAACCCTAGTATTGATAAAGAGAATTTAAATTAAATATCCGTATATTTTGTATCCGTGTTTGTCTGAAAGTAAATTCATTCAGGAATCGGTACACATTGCAATTCTTTTTTTTTTATTTTGGCGATGATACGATTGCTTGTACAGCAATTGTTTATTAACGTTTATGTACCTGTTTTTAAAGTAAAGTAATTTTTGAATTCGATGTACACGACTCTTCATACAGTTCATTATTTATTAACGCTTATACAGCATCTTAACACAACTAACTATAATACTATTAGTTATTACAAAAACTCAAGAAACATACCAAATAATGAAAACATTTGTACCAAATCCTTACATGATTTTTTAAATTTCTCTAAAAATTTCTACTGACTACGAAGGCTCTAAAATGATCGACACGTCACGATGTTAAAAAAATTAAAAATTTAACCAAATCTATGACAAAATCCGTAAATAATAGTATTATTTCAATGTGTAACATTCGCATCAATCTAAGATAGCATTAAACATGTCTACTACTAGTACTTCTACATGTAATGTAATCCTAATATGTACAAGGGTATACCTAATAATTACCACTGTTTTTGTGATAGGGGTAGTCCAGCGTGTTGGTGGTGGGTTCTTCCTCTTCTTCTTCCTCGTACGAGTCGGTGGTGGTCGGCTCTTCAGTAGTCGGGAGGGTGTCGTTGCCTGGAATTCAAAGAGCCAATGTGTTAAAGGAAATTGGTTATAATACCATCAGGTTGACGGAACCTATCACAATTTATACCGAGGCATATGATTGGGTACATGAACACGATTTAAGACCGAAAAGACTTACTATTATATAAGGAATAAAATAATAAGACTAGCTGTATCGTAAATTGCATTCAGGGTATGATTTTTCACGCATAAGTATGTGAAAAAATACAAATACCAATTTCTTTACAATTAACAATTACATTGAGGATTTGTTTCTCGCAATTGTATTGGGATTGTAAAATACAAACTATACAATCCAGAAGCTTTTGAATTGTTTCACGTCATGTTACACGTTTTTAAAATTGTATGCAATCAGTAGAAGATACCTAACATTTTTTTTCACTCTACCTGTCATCATAATTAATAACCATAACATATTTTAAAACCATCTTTTGAAAAGGAAACATCGTTAAGGCGGGAGCGTTGTTACGAATGTGTCAAACTAGCAGCTACAAGCTACCATCATGTTTTCAAACTCAAAAACGGTATTAATACTTTCAATAATCCGCTGACCTGTTTTTAAACAGGCGTATAGTAATTACCAGTTACTGAGATCAATAACAGCGCCTGTAGCGTACATTATCGTGAATTTGTTACTAACATTATCATTTCAATATGTACCTATGGTTGATAAATAGCAGCTTTGGGCTGAGCTGAGAAAGATTTTGAGCGCCTTGAAATTTTTGGCTCGAAATTTCTAAACAGAACCATGCGCCCTAGCTTGCGAATCATAGTTTGTTGGTCCAAAATATCTCAACACAAACAAAAAAATTCGCAAATTCTTTTTTATGATGTTCTCTATAATCCCGGGTCCTTCGCCGTAGTGTGAAGAGGTATCTTCTTAGCAGGCTAGCATAATTGTATCGAATGGCATGGGACTACCGTCTGATGCCATTGGATATATTGGACGGCATTTGCACTCACCACCAGGAGCAGTGCAGATATAGGCCAGTAGAAAAAAAACAAAAAAAAAAAGGAATACAAACCACAGCAGACCATCTCCGTAGGACATTTTCCCTCGGCGATGACGTTGGTGCATACGAACGAGGTAAGTGGATGCACGCAGACACCTGGACACTCCTTTGTCACCACCTGATCCGACATGCTGTCCAGCAGACCTGAAACAATACAATACATTATTAATTATGCAACTGGATGAGGACTAGGACTGGACTACCGAGCTTGATGTCGCAAATTGACCCAGGTATAAGCAGTTTATATTCAAACAGCGTAAAGTTTCGGATGTGTTCTACGAGTAAGTGTGGTGTCAGAATTATGTATGTGACTGTTGGATGTATTTATTAAATAAATTGTATTTCGTTCTTTCTTTCTTTCTATTATATAGTGCCGACTTCATATATGTAAGTTAGATATAAGGTCAAGCAGAAAAATAACGTATATGATAATATGTTCTAGGTTAATTCTATGTTTAGTTGGGTCGTGCAACGGTGTTACTGTATTTCGGTTTAAAATTATTTCTTAGGAATTGCCTGGTATTAACATTTATACTCTATATGCCAATAAGCTTATCTCCTATCTTATCTTACGACAGAAAGAAAATGTGAGGCACTACTGACACCTGTCGTTAGTTTAGTATTACTTCGAACTACAATTGTTACTTACTTCCTTCACAATTCTCACATAAAATCCTCAGCATATCTAATTACAAGTACACGTGGAGCAATGCAAATAGTATTTCACTGGTAAATATCGGAAAGAAAGTGGTGGCGGCGCGTAGGAATGCACGCATCATTTACATTCAGCTACTGTGTGCTAGACCATACCGCAGGCGCCGGAACAATGCGGTATATTCGTTACCATTATATACCACCGGCATAATCAATGTCTTTTTATCCCGCCAAACAGCAGTGTAAATGCACTGTTATGTTTGAGTGTGAATGACATTGAAGGCAGAGTAAGTACTGGACATATTGATAGTTAACATCTTATGTGTCAGGATGGCGAGTGCATTGGAATGCCAAGAATTGCTTTGTAATTCAAGGTGTTGTTTGGTTTTGCCACTGTCTATGAGCGATCGTGTCGCTTACCATCACGCAAACGGCATGCTCGTGACTCGTCTCGCCATTAATGGCAATAAAAAAAACATACAATGTGTAATGATCTTTCACCGATATTATACTTAACGAAATTAGATATACAAATATATATAAGAAAGAAAGAAATACATTTATTGAAGGCGCAAACATACATAGGTAGATAATAAAATAACAAAATATACAAAAAATAAAAACATGACAAAAAATACCATTATGCAACAAAATTACGTGACTAAACTATTGCGCCGACAATGGGCCTCCCATTCAGCTTTATGCTGCAGAATGAGAAAAGCAAACTGCAGCGCTGATTTTCAACGGGATGCCCTGGTGAGACACGAATATCCAGTCGGTAGGCTGACAAAACATTATCATAAATATATGTTAATAATTACATTGTTTTTAGTGCGTACGCATAGTTTTTTTTTATATAAACTATGTGGTTAACACTTGTTTCAGTCCTATAATAGGTATAAATATATCCTGTATTTGTATCAGCCCATATATATGTCCTACTGCAGGGCACGGGCCTCCTCTACATCAAGAATACGATTGAGAAGGGTTTGGACATATAGTCCACCACGCTGGCCTAGTGCGGGTTGGCGGATTTTACATACCATAGAAATTCTTACAAATCGCCATGATATGCAGGTTTCCTCACGATGTTTTCCTTTACCGTCTAAACGAACCGCGCGTCGCGTCGAAACGAACGTCTAAACGACCGTCGAAATGTTTAAGAGCGTATACACCTTGCGCGCAAAGTCAACTATAGGTATTTCTTCGTTAATTTCACGCACACATAAGCGACCAAAGCTGTGTGCGTAGAGCTGCCGCGTCGGCTCGCTATACAATCGGCTCAAACAACTTTGATCCGTGCGCTTCAAATATTCAATTGAAATGTAACTGTAATATAATATCATAAAAATATTTTATTTGCATTATAAGTAGACAAATATTACTGTGCAAGCAAAGAATAATACAAATTTAGATACTAATCATATTTTCGTTCTTATTACATTGTTAGGTTGCATTCAAATCAGTGTTCAATCAGTAGACACTACGGACGTTTTATTAACCATTTCGTGTTCGAACACATAAATAGTGTTAGGGGCCTTACAACCCCTTACAATTACGATATATATTTAATTTTATATTACAACACATGACATAATTTAGCCTCGGAATTACATCCCATTATATTACCTGAAACATAATTTATACTCATTACAAAATCATTGTTGACTGCCTTGGTGGCGTAGTTGTACTACGGTACGGTTACAAAGCTGAGGTCTCGGGTTCGAATCCCGGGTTGGGCAAAGTGATATTGGATTTTTCTATTCAGTATCAGCCCAGAGTCAGGAATTCGTGCCCGATATGGCGATAGGCTCGCCACCTATCACATTGTGGGACGGAACATACAAGGCGAAATGTGGGTGCCCTGGCACCTCTGCCTACCCCTTCTGGGAACAAGGCGTGAGTTTATGTATGTATGTATGTATGTACAAAATCATTGTAGGTAATAAAAATAATTAAATATTTTACTACCAAAGTACTAAGATGTGGTAATCGCAGACCGCGCGTGGCTATTTTTACTACGCACGGCAAAAATCGACTGCAGCTAGGCCGGAGCGACGAGCGATACGTCCTCCCTCTAGAAGGCCTTGCGGCGGTCTGATTTGAGCCACGTCGGACAGCGTGTTTTATAGTGGTTTTTAAAATATTTGTAGAAAACATGAAAACTAATTTTGTTAAAATATAAAAATGGTAATTTATTAATAAGGTGTTCTTCTATCATAATATGCAATTGATATAAAAAATTATGTACAATAAGTTGGTGAAAAAAAAATATGTTCTTGACGAGAGTTTCTGAATAATTTCGCATTGTTTAAATTTTTATTTTTCAGGAACTAAAGACAAAAAGATTATTTTTCTCAGCAAAATCCCTCCATAAGGGTCTTATTAGTCTGATAATATTTTTATTTTCATCTTATATTTAGTGGTTTCGGATATCTTAAGCTTCTAAATTGCCATTTAAAGCCTAAATAACGAAACTTGTGTTCAGTAATCCTAATAAATAGTATCCTAATAATAGTAAATAATAGTACTCACAAAATATCCATCAATCTATAATGTTTTCCACCAAAATCCCTAGATGACAACCTTTTCTAAAATAAGTACTAATTATGTTTCCTTTAAATTGTTTATTGGTGGCTATTAACTCATTTGAAAAGTCCTGTTTTTAAGCCAAAAAGCGCGCATAGGGTATAAACGCTCTTAAACGAATGTTGTGTTCGCCTGTTATTGGCACGTATACCTGTATTAGACCAATTCTTAAATTTACTTAAGAATATTATGTATACTGTGCTGTTGATGTACCAAATATACTAAAATAAAAATTAAATAATTACCGTTATAGTGCGTGTTGAGTAACATCTATATCCTCCCACATGTTTAAGGGTCATCAGTTATATTAATCACAGAACGAAAGGCAATTTCATCATTATACTAATCGCTTTATTATACCTTACTCTAACAATTAAAGTTCTGTAATTATGTGATTGGGCGGGCCACGTCACCCGAATACACCCAAAAAGAAGGGCAAAGATTGCCATCCAATGGATGCCTAACGGCCGATGCCAATAATCAATCGAAAAAATTAGATTGAAGTCAATCTGTTTTGTTGTCAATTGTTTTCTACTTTTCGATTGGTCTCCTGTCATGTTGCCATAGTTTTTTCACTACTGAGATTGATTATTGGCAATATAGTATCAGAAAAACGATTGAGCTGTCAATCTAAAACGGCTAATTTTGGATTGGGATTGTTTATTGGCAGCGGCTGTATATAGGGTGATACTTTTATTAACTCCTTGTTAACATTGTCGAAATCTCAATGTCTTTTTTAACTAACACGATAGTTTTGATGTACTGTAAAGTAAGTGCGGTCCAATGAATGGTGCGATCCAGATAGAGAATGAATGAGCGGAGTTGTGTCGCCAAATTCATGATGATTAAACCGTGAGTACACAGGTTCAATCCAAAACGCGACACTGGTAGATCGCTGACTATATCATCCCACCACATAACAGTACATAAACTGTTTAAAATCAAAGCCACAAGGATATTAAACCCGCATTGATCAACCTGCGTCTATTATTCAATAATCCCGAGTGGTACGACAGCATTCCTGGCGGTGGTCTAAAACTCGGAGTTCCGTTAGTGCGCGGCCCTCTGGCGTCCCTCCCCCCTCCCCCCTCTCGGCTCATGCCCCCCGCGCCCCTGCCGCGACCTCACGCCACTGACACACAACTAGTCTGAGACAAATGAAAGGAAAACAGATGACGGCGCAATTCAATAGAAACGGCAAGGAAATGTTAAAGATTGAATTAAGGATAATTTGTGTTTTGGAATTTCATGGATGGAAGTACAGAGTATGGTAAAAAATTAGGGTGTTTGTCGTTTAATGGGTTCAGGTATACTCGGGTAATTTCAAGTATTTTTAAATTGCACAGGTCCGGAAAAAAATCGAAATAGCAACGCAGTTGTAGGACCTACCAAAATGCAATCATGGAATAAATTCTTATGAATTTAATCGAATCTAGAATTAATTATATCTCGATAGTGAAATAATATGCTTATCACAATCTTGTATGCAATTTAATTTTTTCAATAAACACAGCCTATACCAAAAATATTTAATATAGCTTTAATTAGCTGGGTTTTAAATGTTATTTATTCATCCTTTAATTTTTCTAACATTGCCTGACACTATATTCAAACAAATTATTCGTCGATTTGTCAAGTAAAATTGTATAGATAAATATATAACTTTTAGATACCAAATATAATGAATCGCTTTCGCACATGACGTGGAGCGCTGAGTACAACAACCGCAAACCGTTACCCGATGACCTAATGCGAGTAGTGTCGGTGAAATCGCGCCGCGCCGAAAACGAAAGTCCATGCGTGCCGCGAGCCCGAAACATCGCCCGCCCGCCGACACCTTACACCTTGCACACTGAATACTACACCTAGTGTTGGAATAAATACTTCCAACACTAGGTATAGTTTACTGGTGGTAGATCTGTCATATGTGAGACGCCACCTGGGTGGGTATCACCGCAATGTCTAATTCTACCGCCAAACATCAGTTTAAATGCACTGTTGTGTTTCAGATTGGAGGACGTTATAGCCACAGTAACTACTGGACATATTGAGACTACATTTTATGTCTCAAGATGGCCAGAGCAATGGAATGCCAAGCATTGCTTTGTAATTCAAGGTGTTGTTTGGTTTTGCTACTGTTCATGAGCGGTTGTATCGCTTACCATCAGGTGAACGACATGCTCATCTTGGCATTCATTGCAATAAATAAAAAAATAATCGCAATAGCAATAGTGAAGTCGATAATAACATTTCACAAGTTATGTAAATAAGCTAAATGTTGCGATTTGCGACTGTGATTCACAAAGCCGAGCACCTAATAGTTTTATAGGATCTCGTGTAATCTATAAAACAGTGAGCTTTTTTTACGAATTGATTTAAAGAAGAAACTGACCAGTCAATTTTAGTGTGTGTAATTTTAGATGCGAAAAATGATAGGTTTTTTTGTTTACAAATTCTGAATGGAGCCAATTGACAGCCTCCGTGGCGCAATTGGTTAGACGCCGCCTGTGAAACGAAAGGCCGCGGGTTCGATCCCCGCACCGACAGAAATGTTTGTGAGGCCCACAAGTATTTGTCTCGGGTCTGGGTGTTTGTGAGACCGAAAAGTCTCTCGTAGTTCCCGATACCCACGACACAAGACTTAATTGATCTTAATGTGGGGTCAGGACTATGTATGTGACTGTTGGGTGTATTTATTTATTTAATTAGCAATAGCAGAAATATGAGCATTATAAGACTTCAAAAATAACAAGGTGCTCTGTTAATTTGAGTTGGGAATAATCATCATCATTAACAAGTCAGCCGATACCTGACTTATTGATATCTGACTTACCACGCCGCTGGTTTAATTTTGTTGATATTAGATACATATCATTTAAATTATTGTAGCTAAAGTTCTAATGTATGAAACGTTTCTCAAGATGCTTTTTTTTTCATCTTTAATACTAATGATACAAAACTCAAAATAGGTATGAAACATTGAAAATTCAGTGTGTCATAGGCTTAATCCCATGATCACCGATTTGTCTGTCTTGTTCTCAATTATCTGAGCTTAAAAAATATTAGTTATGTTCTTTATAGGTAGATATTCAAACAAAATCTTAAAACGAAGAGGCAATAAACGCATTCGGTTGCCGGTTTTCGATTGAATGACCTCCTAGTGGGACAAACACGAGACTTGCGTCTCTGAGATACCACACACCTGCAGCTATTGTTATTAGTATACAATTCTTTACAATCATATTTTCATCCTACTTGAAGAAAGGAGTTTATCAATATATCATATACACCAATTGGTAGGCGTGGGAGTCTTGTACAATTATTATTATTAATAAACAATTGTTGATCCTACTTGAGGTAAAGATTGAATTTTTTTTATTGAAATACCACAATTATTTATGGATTTTATCGCGGATTTGCTTTGTGTTTGAGATTTTTAACTTCCTGACGCGATATTTCGATTACTTTACAGTTTTTTGGTTGCTGTGCGTAAAAAATAGTTTTATTTCAATGTTTAACATTCGCGTAAGGCTAAGAAACAATTATAAAAAAGTCAATATAAAATGTAAGCCGATTGTGGAGCAGGGAATTCTTCGATCGAATGTCAGATTGAGAGAGCTAGACTATGGACTACCATGAAGACCTATGGCGGGTTCTTAAGACGACGACTATGGCCTATTGCCTTTCCTAGACAATTCCACATTTAATTGAATGAATTTCTTGTTAAGATCTTTATGATACGCATGTTTCCTTACAATTGTCTTCTTCCAACGTTAAATCCGGTTAATTAACTAACAATGGACTTAATGACAATTAATGTGGGCAACCGGTTTACTTTCTGTACAAGTAATTCAATAAAGTTTACAGGAAGTTAAAGTATGCAGGCCTTTTGCAGAAAATCCCGAGTAAAACCATGGGGAGGGTATAGGCCGCTACGGAACATAGTAGCAATTGCCTCCAATGACTTGATATTATTTGAATTAATTAACAAATCCCTTCATTATTTCTTCAGTTTTCCAAGCCCGTGTCATCTAAAATATAAGGAAGATTCAACTCAAAATTACACGGTACCGACGAGAATCCACGAGGAAATTGATGAGAGTAGATGGAACGAAAATGACATGCCATAATCGAGCAATACATAAATAATAAATAAAACCCAACAGTCACATACATAGACCTGACCTCACACTAAGTTCGAGTCTTGTGTCGTGGGAAATACAAGAGACTTTTCGGTCTCACAAACACCCAGACCCGAAATAAATATTTGTGGGCTGCACAAACATTTCTCACGACGCGGAGATCAAACCCGCGGCCTCTCGTTTCACAGGCGGCGTCTAACCGACTGCGCCCCGAAGGCTTTCTTGAACCTCTAATGATGCTTGAAAACGTCGAAATTAATCTTGGATAACTGAGAGTTCACAAGAAGCTCAAATGTCTGTAAAGTTTACCAAATAATAGTAGGTGGCTCAATCTCGCTATTCATAGCAATAAATAACAAACATACAAACATACAGGTGAAGCTAATAAAAAGCGTGTAAAAAAATAAAATATTTCACAGTTTTACAAAGCATATAACACGTTATACGTGATGGTAGACAAATGAAACACTTGGTTCGGTCTTATAGAAGTGAGTGATAAGGATATACAGACTATTAGATAATAGTTTAAAAGTCAATATCATCACGCCAAGTACTGTAGTGGGCAAGCACGTCGGCGCGGTGCTTTCTCGCGGGTCGTCGACCGCTCGAAAGTGGTCAGCCGCGAGTGATCCAACATATTAAATGTAAATTCTTTGAGTTATTATATGTTATCAGACGGTTTGGTGATTTTTTGTATGCAAACTATTATAAAAGCGATAGACTAGTTCTGTGCGGACTGGCAAGGTGTTGCGGGTTCGAATCCAACACTCGTACCACTGAATTTTCAGTTATTACGAGTAATTAATAAATAAATATCACCCAACAGTCACATACATAGTCCTGACCCCACACTAAGATCGAGTCTTGTGTCGTGGGTATCAGGAACTACGAGAGACTTTTCGGTCTCACAAACACCCAGACCCGGAAGAAATATTTGTGGGCCGCACAAACATTTCTCTCGGTGCGGGGATCGAACCCGCGGCCTCTCGTTTCACAGGCGGCGTCTAACCAACTGCGCCACGGAGGCTGTCGTTCCTCATCCATCTTTGATATTTTCATGCGGCCTGCGTCATATTTTCCATCTTGAAGAATGATTAAATTATAATTAAATTTATGACCGAAACAAATGACACAATAATGTGTGTATTCATACTTCCTAATTAATTGTCTTTTGCTGTAAGTTAATACATTATGAGGAAACGGATACATCGTGAGTAGTTAAGGCTACACACAGAACACACATATAGGCTGATAGGCAGCTGGTCGTAAAGTTACTCTGTATTAACCTATATAGGTCCCAATGCAGGGCACGGGCCTCTTCTACAATCGAGAGCACCTTTGAGAGTGGTTAGACCATATAGCCCATACTAAATTGTATCACAATATGGCTGGAAAAAATGCTAAGCTGACACCATGTGTACGATAAGGAGAAGCAGAAAAAGGACAATAAATAATAGCTTCTTAGGTTTACGCGAATGGAACACAAGGCCGGTAAGTAAATAATTTAAAAAACGAACAACATTTCCAATAAAATAGTAAAAAAATAGTTATATTTGAAGAAGAATAGAATATTATAAAGAATTTATATGCTGTATAGACCTATTTAATCGTATTAAATAAGTCATGCATTCCATCACAATCCTATGGCCATAACCGAAACTGAATTCGGCTCATACAGCCGAATATAGCGAGCTTATGGTCAAGGTAACACGGTCAATGATATCTGTACAAGTTGGATGACCATAAACAACGCAACAATAAAATTTACATTTGGTAAAGCTAACCACAAGTTTAAGAATATTATATATTTTGTTCAATTTCATTTTTTTTCCACAGATTTTGCAAGAAAAAGAGTGTATTAGATAGCTTTGATTTACTTCATTCCGCACCTTTTTTATGTACGTGGATTTATAATATAACCGCTCAGATACAGCCTCGGCCAATAAATACTTAATAAAAAATAAGAATAGAAGAAAAAATCATTAATAAAATAGAATTTCTGATTATGCTTCGATCTCAAACATGATTATTATGAGGATACTATGTTACTAAACAAAGAAAATCGGGAAACAAATATATGACGTATGCAGTTATTTGTGTGTAATATTATATGTTTGATACCATTAATAATAACAACATTTTTATATTGGTACATACTTTTTTAATTTTTTATTTATTTCATCTTTATTGTCCATAAATAAGTATAAAGAAATAACATCTATAAAAGTACAAAAGGTGGTCTTATCGCTAATAAGCGATAGCTACCAGACAACTTTAAATAATAAAAGAATAAATACATAATTGAATGGTATTATTTTTATAAAACCAAAAATTTATTTCTCATTATTTATTTATTTTAATCTTTATTGTACACAAACAAAATAACATAACATAAAGAAATAAAATCTATTAAAAGTACAAAAGGTGGTCTTATCGCTAATAAGCGATATCTAACAGACAACCTTTGGATGGATATTAAAGAAGGAGAAAGAAATGGCGGAAAAGAAAGATCTCAAACATCATTGTTGCTATTCTAGGTATATCTTCGTCATCTAATCAAGAATCCGGACACAATGACTCCAGTCCAAGCATTGGTGCGTCAATGGATTTTATAACACATTACAATGTTGCTTTCACTAGCTTCTCAGAATTAAATGTATGACATTCAGCCTTAAGATGCTACTGTGGCTTTTTATTAAAAAATTGATATGGTAGCTTGTCATATTGATAAACTTCGTTGGAAATGAATACTAATACATTAAATATATTTATTAATAAAAAAATGGTTATAATATCATTGCTAATATAACGTCATCCACTATTTAGGTAAATAAATGAAATCATCATGCAGAAAATAATTGTTTGTAACGTTGTTGATTTTCTAAAAGCAAATAAACGTCAGGTCTTAAATTATATTTTTCGATTTGGAATCTCGGACGAAAGTTGTGTCCAACCACATCTTGATAACAATATTATATAGGCGAACTGTTGCTGACTTTTTACTATTGATAGTCAATCACCACGCACTACAACGGTGACGGAAAACATCGTGAGGAAACCTGCATACCACAGCGATTTGTAATTATTTGTAAAACTTCTATTAACCAAACTTAGGCTTAGCCTGTCTTTTTGGGAAACCATTTTGTAATTAAATTAACAGAATCGTAAGTAAAGGGGAAACAGTATTTACAAATGTAAATGAGTATAATAATACGAATATTAATATGATTATTTTTAAACTTAGTATTTTCTAATTTAAAATAAAATGTCTACTAAATAGAATACTTAATAATAAAGGCTAATTATATCTATAAAAAGAAAACAAGACCGTGTATACTGCATATAATTTATTGTATAATTCGTAAACATATCGATATTAAACGAATTCGGTAATCTGCGCTGCACACGCGACCGTCGAGTCACGACATGTTTTTCTCACAATAAATACCCGAGTAATTATATATAATTGTATAGTTATTTGAAAATAATTGTGTGCATTCTATACTTCCTTTTGGTCTTCACTTTCTTTTATATTTACATACCGATTGCGAGTCCTAATTGTCAAATGCAGATTTTTAAATGATGCGGTGGAAATAACTGGTATTTTAATATTTGGAAATTCCGGCCTTATAAGGACTATAGTCTCTTTCAAATAACTTTTGAATTCAGCCTGAGCGAAGGGATATATACAAATAAAGATATTGATTAATGGAGGTCTAGATTTCGACATCCCGTAAAACAATATTGCCGGCAGGATTATCAGAAACATACGTAAAAATTTATTTTTACTTTAAAACATCAAAATTAAGATCTGAATACCTATTTCTAAAAATACACATTTACCTGATAATCTCATAAAACAAATTTGCAAGGTGTATCGATTTTTCTGATGAGCAGTAAATATTAAATAGTGACTGCACTTTAAACCAAAAAAAAAGCGTAACAAACTAGTGCTGAAATAAAACTAAAACTAGTAAATTCAAATGAAGGGAAAGCACGGGATTACATCACGCTGAACTTTTTTATTCAGCGGCAAAAAGCTAAGATTATAGTTGATTATTTAATGTACAATGATCGTCGTAACGCGGCGTCCGCTGCGGATGTGAGGGGGGGGGGGAAGGATAGAGGGGGGAGGGGGTAAGAGAAAGTCATATAGGCGAGTGGTCGAGTGTCCGGTGCGACGGTGCGGTGTGGAAACAGGTGTTTTGTAAAGAGTCTAATGAAGTTGTGGGATTTGTGAATGTTTTGCAGTACGGTTTTTGAACTGTAGTAGTATGTTGATAACTGGGCAAGAAAAAAACATTAAAAAGTGTAATGTTGATTATTTTTAGACCTGATCCTACACTTTCTAATATTCGCATTGCAAATGTCATAATATTTTCTGTTGTAAAAAATGTGTATTTTTTCCATAAACTTTTCAGAATCCTCATTAACGCTTTTAAATAGAACACTGTCAACCAGCTCTTATGACAATCACTAACAGAAATATACAAAACTGAAGTCAGTCTCCAGACACTATACAAAACATCTGATTGTGCACATTGTCTGTGTCGTGTTCGATCGCTAGCAATTAATACGTCGATGTTCCGCAGGTGGCAACAGGTTTACAATCTACGCTTTTCAGATATCAAATGAGACGCTATTATTTTCTATCGAGTTTTGCCGCAATTATACAATAGAAGACTAGAGGCATAAGATAATAAATTTCATGTATAACATACACACACTCACGCCTTTTTCCCAATAGAGATAGGCAGAGGTGCCAGGACACCCACATTTCGCTTTGTATGTTCCGTCCCACGATTTGATAAAGTGGCCAACCTTTAGGGATATAAGGATTTGAACCCGCGACCACCGTGGACATGTTCGCAGAAACGTTCAGTCTGTTTACCAACAGGACGCACGCGCTAAAAATATATACATATACCTAATTAAAATATTATGAATAGAAATCGATAAAGCTGCGGGTAATAAGTGAAGGAGCGCGTTGATGTCTTTTGTACGGGCGTTGAATTTATTAACTAACTAGAACGAAATGCTTTAAATAACCGTGAACTGGTTCAAAAGTACAATTAAACTAGAAAAAGCGTACCAAAATTATGCTTTTCTTGTAATTTACGTACTGTAAAATAATAAAGGTGTTTTGAGAAAAAAAAAAAGGAAAACGATGTCGGCAAATATTTACAAAATTAATTCCCATTTCATTTTTTAAGTAGAGTATTTAACAAGCAGTTTTATTTTTCTGTATCTGTATAAATAAATAAATACCAAATCTAAAGTATTTATCAGTACAGAGATAGCGTAATTTCATTCTTCTAATAATATCATATCTAAATATCCAATAAATTCCAACAATATCATATCTAACATGCAATAAAAAGAGTAATTAAAATATGAGTATTGAATATGTTAGAAAATATATGAATACACGTATCAATATATTTTAATGAATTTTAGCATACAAATATATCAAGTTTATAACAGTATCTATTTCAATTTTAAATAATTATTCTTCATTTAAATTGGGTTTACTGCTTAGTTTATTTCTCAAGACACTTATATGACAGAAGTAAACAATTTAAAAAAATAACTTTCTAATTGGAATACTATAAGAACACAGTCGCGAGCAGAACCCACTAAATAAATTTCGTTTAATATTAAAAAAAATTCAGTCTATCTACTTTTTAGACAAATTGCAAAATTATTTCCTATCTTACAAAATACAATATCTTCCACCGACCTTGTACTAGTATCATAAATATCTAACGCACCGACCCACTTGTTTACATTATTGATAACGCGGCGCGCTCGCATACTTAACGGAACACTCACCGTTACACGCACGCCATATACCACGCTACCTGCCGCAGCTCTACCGGTAGAGTACACTCTACTTGTGTGTTACACTTTGATAGTGTACATATTATGTTGGAGTTTGATTGTGTATTATGTATAATTATAAATAACACCCAACAGTCACATACATAGCCCTGACCCCACACTAAGATGGAGTCTTGTGTCGTGGGTATCAGGAACTACGAGAGAATTTTCTGTCTCACAAGCAAGCAAAATATTTGTGGACTGTACAAATATTTCTCTCGGTGCGTGGATCGAACCTGCTGCCTCTCATTTCACAGGCGGTGTCAAACCGACTGTGCCGTGGAGGCTGTCACAAGTTATTGTGAAGATGCTAAACTTTGGAGTCTAAAGCTAAAATTTTAGACGTTTGGTTGAAAAAGAAGAATGATACATTTATACGTGATAGAAAAAAGTATTGAAATCCTAGAAGAGACAATACTTTTTCAGGACGCTTGCGTGCCGTTTATGCCAGAGATCGAAAAATTTAATTGCTAAAGCGATGTTTAACATTGATATAAATGCTTAGCGGCCAATATCTAGACATTGAATTGTTGCTAATACCAAAATAATTTGGATTCACCATTATCATCATCTCAGCCACAGGAAGTCCACTGCTGAACAAAGGCCTCCCCCAAGGATCTCCACAATGACCTGTTGGAAGCGGCCTGCATCCAGCGACTTCCTGCAACCTTAGCCAGGTCGGCTGTCCATCTTGTTGGTGGGTGACCGACACTTCGCCTGCGTGTACGTAATTTGGATTGTAGCTTAAAAATGTCGTAAACACCAAATAATATACAGGGTGGACAAGAAAACGGCGCACCTGCCAATATACATTATAGTATATGGTGAAGGCATCTTAATTAAGACGGATTTGCATGGCGCTAGCGAATATTAAGAAAGATGCCGAGAAAAAAAAAACTAGCGTTACATATGCTATCCCTTAACACATTACGCTAAAGTGATTGAACCTTGCAACTGAACGGTAGACACTCAACAATAAATAAACAGAGCTCATTATTTACTTATAAGTCGTGCGATTGTATACATAACGCTCAGGGTACATAAAAAAGATATTAAATTAATACTGTCAACAGTCACATACATGGGTACTAACCCCACACTAAGATACAAATCTTGTGTCGAGGGTATTAGAAAAATAATTATGGTTCATGGAAATTGTCTCGGGGCAGAAACCGAACCCGCGGTCTCTCATTTCACAGGCAGTTCTTACCAACTGCGCCACGGAGGCCGTCGGTGACCCATATGGGCTGGTTAGTTGTCATTAATGACCACTAAAATAGTTAACTGACCTTGTAATGTAAACCGTAATGACCTTGATAGGCAAGGATGGAAGCGCAGGATCCGCCAAAACCCGCACGAAAACACTGTCACAGTTTGGTAGCACAAATCACTTTTTCTTTTACATTTCACATAACACAAGTTACATCAAAAGCTATCAAATTGGGTAATGTTCAAAGCATAATGAAATTAATAAAATTTACTCAAAATAACTGAAAACGAATTTACAATAATATGCACACGACTAATACATGCACACGCGATCGCAATCCGAATTCAACTAATAAAAAATAAATTATTATTTTGATTTTAGAAAGATAAAGGCCTGTTCACATTAGATACAAAGCTTTCCTATTTGAGTTCATAATAATTCATGTGAACAATTAGTATTAGTACTGTATCAGTTCATATACGTGCCACTGCAGGGCACGGGGTCTCCAGTGCAGTAAATTAGTGCTTAGTGTTTATTGATTTCACTAATTTTATCTCACAGAAGTCTCATATGCAAATTCTATGCTATAATGGTAGACGACATTTCTCTAGGTATAAGAATTTAGAAGAAATTTTATCACTTTAAAGTAACATTATTTTCAAAACACATTAAAGTAATGTTAAATACAATAATAAGCAAAAGTAAATAGGCAATTTGTAACTGACTGGATCGGTTGATGACATATTTAAATAATATTATAAGCTCTTGTGCAAGTAAGGACCATTCTATCAGTCCAATAAGATCTTTTTTTTAACGTAACTTTTATATCGGAGTAGGTACTTAATCAAATTAAGTTATATCAAGTGTGTAGTGTGAACACACCTCAAGATGTCGGTCTTCTTTTGCAAAATGCTAAAAGTTACCGACAAAGAAATCGCCGCCTTTCGGCTCGCGCTCACAAAGGGCGGCGGCAACCTCAAAGGAAGAATAATCGAGCCGCGTTGGATCCGACGAAGTACACTATGACCGGCGGCTTCCTTTGACTAATAGGGCCGAATTGGGCCATCATTTTAAAAATCTTGTTTTTTATTAATCAGTGTCATCAGATTATTTTTTCAATGAATATTAATTATTTAGAAAATTTAAATGTTATGTAGGTATTACCAAAACTTTTCTAATTATAATTAAATTCGCAATCTTACATGATTTAAGCGGTGACCAGTGTGATTTCTTGGTGTCTTTCAGTTTGGATTTGTGACACTAAGGAAAATAATGACAAACAAAATAGTCAATCCATACACGATGCAACTGCACCTAAAGTTATTATGTTGTTAATTTATTGACGCTTAAATCTAAGTACGTCCCTGTTTAACTGATTTATTTATTTGAAATGAAACAAAAAATATCCTGTTTTGAAATTAGAGAAGGATAAATTATACAGCTAAGAGTTCATGACCTTACCCATGTGTAAACAACGGTTAAAGCGAAGTCTAAGGAAGTTTTGATGCTGTTAAAAATGGTTTTCGTGGTATAATTCGTTAACCGTTCAATTAACGACGAAACGAAAAAATACGTATGTGTTTAAATCTTGTTCTTCATCCATTCCAACTGGTTTTATGCGAAAAAGTGGTGATTAAACTAAAAACTTTAAACGGTCATAACTTCAAAACGGATAGGTATTTTCCAAATATTATTTTTTTATTACGATATTAATATTATGCCCTTGTACCCATCTGAGCAAGTGCGCCATTTTTTTGCGCTCCCTGTATATTTTTTGGTGTTTTATGATCAAAATATCTGACTGATCAGAAAATACCTAAACAAATATGCTACATCAAATCGTCTTAGTGCAAGTCACTGGTAAACAAAAATTGCTGCAACGTAGTTCTATCATTTATTACAGAACGACAATAAACTTTTATTTAGTTACTTAGATACTTCATATCTCATTAGCTATAAAAAAATATGCTCGCGGATTTTATCATGAATTGGGTTTACTACGACATACGATACGACAGCTCATGTACCAAGTACCAAGTAGCCAAACCAAACAATACCTTGAGTTACATCACATTACGCTTGCCATCCTGAGACATAAG
Source organism: Hyles euphorbiae (assembly GCA_023078785.2). Classification (NCBI taxonomy): domain Eukaryota; kingdom Metazoa; phylum Arthropoda; class Insecta; order Lepidoptera; family Sphingidae; genus Hyles; species Hyles euphorbiae. The sequence continues at coordinate 13,473,415 of CM041035.1, forward strand.
CTGTTAACTCTCAATATTTCCAGTCTACACTGCCTAAAATATCCTTCAATTCTAAACACATCAGTGCATTTAAACTGCTGTTTGGCGGGAGAAAGACACTGCGGTCGTACCTACCCAGGCGGCCTCTCACAAAGAGAGACCTACCACCAGTAAAGAATCTGATGAGTCAAAACCTAGGTTTCGAAAACTCATTAGTAGAAAGAGCGGCTTCATAAACTCGGAAGGCGACGTGCGTGCTCGCAATAACAATCATCAGTTTTCGTATCGACACCTCACGGAAAAGTCGATGTATTGACCCCGACGTACTCAATGTGGGCCATGATGTGTAGCTTAGATCCACTTTGAATTTTTTGCGTTAGTAGCCATTTGTACTCTTATGTTAATTATTATTAGTTTAGATAAAGATTTATTTAGTGTACAAAAAATAATAAAATAAACAAATGCTGGATACGATGTACCGAAGGCAGGGCGAAAAAGTGCAAATTAGAGGAGGCCTATGTACAACAGTGGACAGCTATAGGCTGATGGTGATCACGAAGACGAATTTTGTATGAAAGTAGGAGTTTATAAAATTATTTTAGACCAGAAAAAATATTTTAGGCCGTATGGTAGATACGAAATTCCATCGAGTACAGCGAAAGTAATTAAACTACAATCTCGCATAAAATATCACACACAACATAATCGATCTTTATTAACATTATCTGTTTATTAGCACTCATTTATTTAACTTATTTATATGTAGTAAGTGCGTGGTGGCCTGTTGGTAAACGGACTAGACGCGACTGCCAACATGTTCACGGTGGTCGCGGGTTCGAATCCCAGGGCACACCTCTGACTTTTCGGAGTCATGTGTGTATTGATAGTCAATCACCACGCACTAAAACGGTGAAGGAAAACATCGTGAGGAAACCTGCATACCATAGCGATTTATAAAATTTCTATGGTATGTAAGTCCGCCAACCCGCACTAGGCCAGCGTGGTGGACTATATGGCCTAACCACTCTCGATTGTAGAGGAGGCCCGTGCCCTGCAGTGGGACGTATATGGGCTGATACAGATATGTAATAGTATTGTTACACGTATTTAATAGTAAATGCGATAACTAAAACAGTTTTACCGTTCTTCAGATCTGGTTTATCAAAAAAGTTTATTGAAAAAATTATCAGAAGGAAATATAGAAACAAGAAATTTTAATTAATAAATCAGTTGCCAGTTTTTTTTTCGTCCATTAGTGAGGCTTTAACTATGGCATTGATAGTTGTATAAAAATAATACCGTTAAATCGTCAAATGTTTTTATCGTCTCCAAATTACGATATTGAACCTATTAAAACATTATCCCAATTAAATTTGTTGTTAAATATTATAATAAAATTTTATATCTCATTAAAAAGGTATAGATGAAAATTGAATCTCAATTTTTATTTAAGATAAAATTACTGTCGTAACTTAACTATTTTAAAAACGAAATACAGTCAAAATCCTAATAAACCAACATCCTGGTACAGAACAATCCAGATTAATCCATCTAATGAGGCCACCTGCCCCCTCCAAAACGCGACCTATCTGGAGAAAGTTACTTACCGGAAAACAGCGACGATAGGAAGTCATCCTGGCATTGGCAGGGCGCTGACACCGCCAGGATCAACAGCACAACCCTCAGGACTGTCATCGTGGAACTGTCACTGTCAAACTGTCACCGCGAACTGTCACTGTGGAACTGTCACTACCTGGGGTTTGAGAGCATGGCGCGTGCGTCGGCCGGTTCGATTCACACCGTACTGAATATGAAAGGCCCAGAGACGCAATGAATGGGTGGACGAGTGACTTTCATTGCCCGCCGCGGGTTCAAGAGACAAATAATTAAATCTAATCGAGTATAGCGCTGTCGGTTTTTGACGGGTTGGTTTGGTAGAAATATTGACATAGATTGCGCATTACATGGGATTGGTTTATTTTGTAAATAGATTGTATTTAAAACTAAGATAATTTTATAATAGACTTATAAAATTATTTTGATTTTCCTAGCGTATTAAGTTATTATTATTTTGTGCTACATATTTATCATCTTTATCTTCAAACACAAATTGGAGTACAGAAAATGACAATCATTCAAAATTTACGATAAGAGAAAAACAATATCACTCACTAATAGTATTAATGTATTTTCTGCGATAGAATAACTACTATTCCATTTTACCAGCTACGTAGCACCTCTACCTACCCCTTCTGAAAAAAGGGGTATGGGTTTATTTATGTATACTACAGAACAAGCAAGGACGTAGTGCAGATTGCTATTTTGATTTTTAAAGAAAAGTCCCAAATACCGCATGAATGTGTACTTTTACTATTAACAGACAAACTTTTACTGTATACATCTAAAAAAAATTACATCGTCACACTCCACTTACTTACAAGCATTTTACAACTCATAATTATAACGAGGCAGTCTTGTCCGAAAATACGAGTAATTAAAGTTAACTACCTATCTTTATTAGATTAATTTATGATAAGAGCAAAACAATAGAAGTGCGTGGTGGTCTGCTGTTAACTGACAAGACGCGGCTGTTAAAATGCTCACGATGGTCGCAGGTTCAAGTACTCATCGGGTATACGGTATACCCTTTTTTTTCTGAATCAGAGGTATATTAATATAATCGGATATTTGTATTGATAGTCAATCTACCACGCACCATAACTGTAAAGGAATACATCGTGAGTAAACCTGCATATTATATCAATATGTAAAAACATCAATGACTTGTAAAGTCAGCCAATCCACATTAGGGCGGCATTGTGCACTAACCTTTCTCAATCGGACTCTCTATTGTAGAGGAGGTCTGTATCCTGCAGTGGGACGTATCGACTTACACAGTGATGCCAATTAATATTTACATAACTAAGTAGCTATCTCAAAACATTAATATTCACGTTTTTAATTCTGGGAAGTGTCTTTACTGGCCTAGTGCGGGTTGGCGGACTTTAACCATATTAATTCATAGAATGAAACGATGTTTTCCTTCCTCTTTCTATTAATTGACTATCAATACACACATGACTTGAAAAAGTCAGCACTGTGCCCTGGGATTTGAACCCGCGACCACCATTTCGGCAGCCTTGTCTGATCCGATTCTCAACAGGCCACCACGCACTTCAAATGTTAAATACTAGCGACTAAATGCAAGAAAATATTTCGAGCAATATATCAGCGTCAATAGTTTCGTTAATATTTCTGCGCGGCAAGCTTCTAATCATACGTGACGACGCACGCAATTTTCATAAGCGTTGAGTATTTGGACTATCTATATGATAATGCCGCGAACCCGCACTAGGCCAGCGTGGTGGACTATATGGCCTAACCACTCTCAATCGTACTCTCGATTGTAGAGTAGACCCGTGCCCTGCAGTGGGACGTATATGGGCTGATACAGATACAGATACAGATATGATAATGACGTTTGGTCTAGCAATGCATCTGTTTTTTGGCGTGTTTACGGAATGCAAGAGGATGTGTGTGAATGAAATGACTGCATTGCACCTCAATAATTGCAATCCCAATGATATAGGTTTATTTCTATTGCAATGAATGGCGGGACGATCATACCATTCGCGTGATAGTAAGCGCCGCTCATGGCCAGTAGCTACAATTAAACCCAACAACACTATGAATTACAAAGCAATACTTGCCATTCCACTGCGATTAGGTGTAATTAATATTATATACAAACCAATCCCGAAATGTGGCATACCACTGTTACTCTCAATCGTACTGTCGATTGTAGAGGAGGCCCGTGCTCTGCAGTGGGACGTATTTGGGCTGATACGGACTGTTACTCAGATATTTTAATAATTGCCTTAAAAATATAATGGTGGTAGGTATCTCATACGTGAGAGGCCGCCTGGGTAGGTACTTATTTTTATTAGGTACTTATTAGTAGGTATTTATTTCTTCCGCGAAACAGCAATGTAAATGCACTGTTGTGTTTCTGATGGAATGATATTGTAACCAGAGTAACTAGAGTATGGACATATTGAGATTTAACATCTTATGTCTCAGGATGGCGAGTGTGGTGAATTGCTAAGCATTGCTTTGTATTTCATGGTGTTGTTTGGTCTTGCTACTGTTCATGAGCGGCTATATCGCTTACCTTATAGGCAAAATGGCATGCTCGTCTCGCCATTCATGTGACACCCCAAAATATATACAATTACGGTATAATGTACGTGTATTGACCCCACGAGTGGGCGAGTCTGGGTAGCCGCCACCCACGCACATTAGCGGTTTTATGCTAAAAATGCTTGTTTGTAGTTTTACCGTATGTCGCCTTTGGCCCTGTAAACTTTTAAATTTCCATTCATAAACTTATTATAGTTTGTTTGTACTCAAATATCTCTTTTTTTACTCGATTGCTAAACGCTAATATCTTTAGTAGTTGGACAATGTTCGGCTGTAAAGTATTAGGCACTAAATAAGCAGAGATTATGCCTTTTAATATTTCTAATCATATCCAATTCGCAATAATGCTATCTGTATCTGTATCAGCCCATATACGTCCCACTGCAGGGCACGGGCCTACTCAACAATCGAGAATACGATTGAGAGTGGTTAGGCCATATAGTCCACCACGCTGGCCTAGTGCGGGTTGGCGGACTTACATACCATAGAAATTCTTATGAATCGCTATGGTATGCAGGTTTCCTCACGATGTTTTCCTTCACCGTTTTAGTGCGTGGTGATTGATTATCAATACACACATGACTCCGAAAAGTCAGAGGTGTGCCCTGGGATTCGAACCCGCAATAATGCTATATTTAAAAATATTCTAGTTGTAATTGTACTTTTAAATAATTAAAGATTATTTTAGTGGTTATTTATGCGAAGAAAATAAGTAGACGCGTTATATTTCTTTGCCAAAAAGAATACCTGGGTATTATGAATCACTTTATAGCAACAGAGAACAAAATAACTGTTTTTCTAAGGACTGAGGCGTTTTCTTCAGCTTATAAGTTAACCTAAGGCCTACCACTATTCTATTTTAGTTTTAAAGAATACCTATAGCTTTTCAATGCCTTAGAATTTTGATAAATTATGTCATAGCTCATACGATAATCCGCTGGGTACTCATACAACTATAACTATAAAAATCCACAATTTTCGTCAATAAACTATCAAGCACAGACCGTACCCAAGTCATCACAATCTATTAACAGTTTAAATGGGTCTGTTTAAAATTTAAAAATGAAAGTTGATGCATATTCACAGTGCGTGCGGCGGGAGGAGCGGCGTCACTCCGCCACTTTTACTTTTACCTCCCTCACATGTGACATTTGTTTGCCGTAACAATCAGACAGAGGCAGCGAAATAACCGCGGAACGTATATCTACACATTGACAGAATAATGTAGTATTCAAGATATACTAGTTCAAACTAAGATTGGATACCAGTGTTGATTTTTTTTATAGCAGTGAATGGCGATGCGAGTATACTGTTCGCCTAATGAATAGTAAAACTAAACAACACCTTAAATTACAGGGCAATGCCTGGCACTCCACTGCGCTCGCTATCCTGAGACATAAGATGTTAAATCTCAATATGTCGAGTTACTCTGGCTACAATGTCCTTCAATCCGAAACACAACAGTACATATAAATTGCTTTTTGGCGGGAGAAATAGACAAAATTCAATTCATTTTAATGACACTATTACCTACGATGTATAATTTGAATTTTATCAATTTATGTACCTACATATGTTATTATTTGTCTAACTACATCGCAGTATTTTTATATAAATGTGTTTATCATAATGTGATGAATAAACATAAAATTAAATTAGATTATAACGGTGAAGGAAAGCCTCGTGAGGAAACCTGCATACCATAGCGATTTGTAAGAACTTCTATGGTATGTGAAGTCCACGCATTAGACCAGCGTAGTCGAATATCTATGCCCAAATCCATCTCAAACGTACTCTCAATTGTAGAAGATGCGTATGTATGTATATGGGATGCAAAATAATAAAGAAGTTTACATTTATGAATATCATTTTGTATTGCCGCAATATATATACGAATTGGATTGAATAAGTTCGCAATTGTGAAGGCTCGTTTTGGTTATGAACTGACTGCAATGCAGCTAATTTAATAAAACTGCAATGCAGTTTAATTCAAATAGAGTATCCACTGACGAAAAAAGTTTATTTATTGCTCGATAAAACCTATATATTAACAGCACATCCGTGGCGTAGTTGGTTAGACGCGGACTGTGAAACGAGAGGCCGCGAGTTCGATCCCCACACCGAGACAATTCTTTGTATGATTTACAAGTATTTCGACGCAGGAAAGCGATTTTGTCGTATCTCGAAACAATCAATTTTTCACCAGTTTCAAAAAAAAAAATATTAAAAAAATGAATAACCTCTAAACTAGAAAACTTAGGAATACCATTTCTTTGATAATAACATTTTAAAATAAAACCTTACATTTTCACGAGGAAATTCAACGCAGTGTTTTTTTATGAATTAAATAATATACAAAACGCACATATTCATTTTCTGAGATACGACAAAATCGCTTTCCTGCGTACTTTATTTTAATAGGGTCTGGGAGATATTGAAACCGAAAAGTCTCTCATCGTTTCTGACACCATAGACACTAATTAGTTGATCTTAATTTGGGATCAGGAATATATATGTGAGTGTAGCGTGTACCTATTCGCATTTATATCAACCTGACCGGATACGAAGTAAATAACTACGTCGTCGATCCAAGAATGCGTCACGCTTGTGTGTGTCAAAATATAACGGGGTTCCGACATTAATTATGTACGTTATTCAGTTTTTTATTGCGATGAGTGGCGAGACGAGCTTGCGAACCACCGCTTATGAATAGGACAGCCAGACAACACCATGAATTACAAAGTAATGCTTGGCATTCCACTACGTTCGTCATCCTGAGACGAGAGATGTTAAGTCTCAATATGTCCAGTACAGTGGCGTAACTACCCCATCGGGGGCCCGTGGCAAAGTTCATCAAAACCGTAAAAAGAACATAGTAATTTCGTTTTATTTCATATTTTTTAAGGTGGCCTTTATTTGTAAACGGACCAGACGTGGCTGCCGACATGTTCATGGTCGTCTCTTGAATTGAATCCCAGGGCACTCCTCTGAATTTTCGAAATCATGCGTGTATTGTGTGTTTTCAAGCACGTTCGTGAGGAAACCTACATACCATAGCGATTTGTAAGAGTTTCTATGGTATGATATTAATTCCTCCAGCCCGCACTAGGTCAGCGCGTGACTATTATGAGCTGATACGGTACATTACAGAACTTGTTTTAATGATATGATTTCATATTTTTCATAACAAGAGCCTCGCCACGCTGGTCAATCGCCTCACCTATTACCACCCTAGGGCGCTCATTAGAGCCGAGTCAGTGTAGGAGGCAACTCCGCTACACAAGCTCTTAAAACCACCGCCAATATTCCATCCGGACCACTGGCTTTCCGCATATCGGGAGACCGAAATTTATTTATCTTTATCCTTTTTTTGTCCACTGCTAAACATTGGCTTGCTCTAAATTTCGCCATTTCACCGTGTCGTGGGCTTGTCACATCCAGCATCGGGCAGCGGCTGGGTAGCTGGATGGCGTCCTACTGTACGTTACCCAAAACACGGTTTCCTCTTAAAAATATGTTTACCCCAACGGCTATCGATTCTTTGACAGATGTGGCCAGCGCACTGCCACTTCAGCTTCCTAATTCTGTTTGTTGTCTATAAATTAGGTTCTAGGACGGATAACCTCATTACAGATCTTATCATTTAAAGATACACGAGCACGCTCCATAGCTCGCCGAGCAACCTTGACCTGGTGGACCAGTCGTACTGCGAGTGTTCAAGTCACTGGTTGAAAACTTTCGTTTTCAAGCTTTATGGTAAAGGCGACGAGAAGACTCGACGTAGTTTACCAAATGCTGCCCAGCCCATACACAGCCACTTCCTCATAGTCTGTTTCTCAGTTATTTCTACCTTGTTAAAGGGTCTGTCCCAGGTTGGCATATTTGAAAACAAATTCGAGCTGGTGGCCACATAAAGCGACAGGTTGGATCAAGGTGGTTGTTGGTCATTACTTTGGTTTTATCAAAGTCAATTTTGTGATCTATTTGCTGTGAGGCTGAAGCCAGGTCGTGCAGCATCTGTTGAAACGTCTTCTGCGTTTGTTTATTATTTTATTATTTCTTGTCACTGTCTCATACGAAGGGGCCATTGGGCTAACAGTTTTCTAAATCACAAATCGTTTCACTTCGAGTTTTAATTTTTTTAAATTACACCTGTCTGTTACATGTGGGAATTTAATATTTTTCATTATAATTATATTGAAACAAAAACAAAATATTTAAATCAAATATTATGGTGAAATGTGTGTCATGTTTAAAATATAGCCAATCATTTATTCTTATTGATTAATTTTGTTAGTAATGTTACATTATTCTCTGCTTATGCCCTCTCGGACTTGAGCCCGAGGCCCTAACAAACCGGGGCCCTGTCGGGCCTGAAACCCTGTCGGACCAGGGCCCTGCCGGGCCGGGGGCCCGTGGCATTTTGCGCACTCTGCCACCCTATTGTTACGCCACTGGTCCAGTAGTTAGACTGGCTACAATGTCCTTTAAACCCGAAGATAATGCATTGACATGTTTGGCAGGAGAAATAGACAGTGTGATGGTAACTACCCAGGCGGCCTATCACATATGAGAGACCTACCACCGGAAAAGTGCCACCAGTTTCCGGGCAAATATAATTAATATATTTAATATATTAAATTATAATATATTTGGATCTCCTGACAAAGAGACAAAAATTTATATGAACCCTGAATTAAAAGATACATTGTTAATTAGCATCTCAATCAAACGAAATTTTTGAAATGACGCATTGCAGTTTTTGCTAGTTAAGAACTTGTAGAACCTAAACCACAAGCATTCTGCAATGGACGGCGTGTTGTTTTAATTCAGCATTGCTTTGAAAATTAAAGTTTCTCAATAGCATGTCTTTTCGCAATGCAGTTTCATATATTTATTTATTTTCCAACCCTAACCACTTACAGGATTTATCCCAATGATGTAGTATCAGTAGTTAAATAACTTACTTATGTATAAACAAATTACCCATGTGGCTATCTTTGTAAATTCACTTATCATCTTATGTTTAATTTGGTTGCCGATTACATACTACTTCTTAGATCAATTATTGAATAGACGATTTCACTAGTCTTTTAAAAAAATTGTATTTCCATTAATAGCGAGCTGATAATGCACTTCACCTGATAGTAAGCGATACGACCGCTCATATACTGTAGGAAAATATTTCATGAAAATTCCACTGCGCTCGCCGTCCTGACACGAGAGATGTTAAGTCTCAATATGTCCAGTAATGACTCTGGATACAATTTCCTTCAATCCGAAACACAACAGTGCATTTACAATGATGTTTGACGGGAGAAAGACATTGCGGTGGTACCTACCCATATGGACTCTCACATAATGTGAAAGTCCTACCACCAGTATTAATATAGGATAGATTCAGGCTTATAGTTTCACAGGGTTGTGAAGTAGGAGAGTCTTACGCAATAATCAATACCTATACTTTCTCATGGACTTGGCAGTGATTCTTGTTATTCTGTCTTAGGTGCCAAAGGTGTTTGCCAACTTTTGATAGGAAACTGCCAATAGTCTTAGATAAAGGACACTGAAGCTACTATTCTGTGGAGGAAATAACTAATGTGTAACCAATTGCGCCACAAAGAATATAGTTATTTTTGAATAGAAGAAAATAGAACTTTTTTCTTACACGTACAAAAAAAAAGGCTTTTTAATTTTTTTTATCGTTATCATTAACTGATTCCTTAAAATATAATCAGTATACTAAGTACGATACTCAAACGAAATTTAAATATTATGTTGCACTTTACACCCGTAAGGCCCTATTAACTGTACTGATTAACGGCCGATGCCAATAATCAATCGAAAAAATTAGATTGAAGTCAATCTGGATTGTTTTTCTACTTTTCGATTGGTCTCTTGTCATGTTGCCATAGTTTTTTCACTACTGAGATTCATTATTGGCGATATAGGAAAAAAAAAAGGATTGAGCTGTCAATCTAAAACGGCAAATTTTGGATTGGGATTGTTTATTGGCAGCGGTTGTAAGTTGGACATGCATAGTTAACTGCAACCTAATGTTTTATTGGCGCTTGAGTATTCGGGCGGAATTCTGCTGATAAATCCAGCTACACATAGACATTTCTTTTCAAAACGAGGCCCAGTTAGATATAAACGTTTGTCAGTTCATTTCACATCAAGTTTACGGTAAAGAAACTGGCGCGACCGGAATGGAACCCGCGCCCGGCGCCGGCGGACCGCCGTTTACGGTAACTTCCAATACTTATTCTAATTAGGAAAATTATACATAATGGCTGGACTAACGGATTTGAACGTTCCGTAAAATCGTTTGATCGGATGCGAAGTAGCATTGTTGATCATTAAAAATAAGATTACGAAAAAAAACTTTCCATATGCTGAATTCTACCCAAAGCCAAAAATGTGTATATAGCATAATGTACTTATTATAAGCCACAAAACTACTGAACTACCACAAAACTACTGCTCAAAATAATGTTTTCAGTTCATAGAAAATAATCATATTTATTTTATAAAAATTTGCAATGTTGTAAAATTGATCTGATGGTTTTCTAACTCTTAAAATATTGTGATGGAAAGACGGCAAGCCGTGATCTGAATCAACTGGATATGTAAGTTCATAAATTTAAATCGCACTATACAAAAGGTACATACGCAATAAGTAACAGGCATTGAAACGCATAGCGCTATCCAGACAAAACATCGAGCTGCGCGGTGCACCCCTTTGCGCCACCCAAACCCACCCTCTAAACACCGCGCCGCCCTCCCGTTTACCAGCTTACCCCCCGCCGCAGTCACGCTTATGCCTCTCCACCACGCAGACTTTAAACCTGCAAACACGTGCAATGGACAAAGAATTATTGATCGAGCAGATTCGGAAATATCCATTCCTGTATGACATGAGCGATGTAAGATACAGCGACACGAAAAAAAAAGATGAAGCTTGGCAACAGATTGCTTACGATATGGGAGAAAAAGGTGAGACGTTTGTTGATATTTTTATTTATTTGCAAACTCGTTAATTTATAAGGATTAAGATTACTCATATTGATTTTAAATGTTGCCATTAGACATTATAGCGTACCTGCGTTTTTTTTTTTCTGAGGTGTTTCTATAAACGCAGTAAAATACTTTAATGTATTAGTACAACTTTACGTTTTTAAAGTAATTTGTCGATGTAATTTTATGTTATGTTTTATTAATTTGTGAGTTTGATAGACATTAACTATAAAACTATACTATTTATTACAGAACAAAACGTCAGGAAAACCTGGTTTAATCTAAGGGAATCCCACCGCAGAGCCTTAAGAAAGAAGAAAATTAAAGGAGACCAAACGGTACAAAGAAAATGGATTTATGAAGACCAAATGGCGTTCCTAGTCCCCCATTACAGAGAGCGAAATAAATTAACTTCGACCACAGACAATGAAGATTATGACGTCACACAATTCCTCTCAATGGAAGACGATTCTTTAAACCAAGCTGCTTCTGATTCTTGCAGCCATCCCGATTCAATAGCTTCCACACCAAAGAAAAAAATTAGAACTAAGACTTACAAAAGGAAACCTGATAGAGAAACTAACGCCACGAATTTATTAATGGAATATTTATTAGAAAGGAAGGATAAGAAACAAGAAGAAGATGAAATAGACAAGTTCTTCAGCAGCATGGCAGCAACTGTCAAAAAGTTCCCGCCATTAGATCAAGCTGTCATTAAGTCTAGAATATTCAATTTCATTTCAGAAGCTGAGCTGAAATTACTAACAGAAACGAAGTAGAGAGCGACTTTATAGCCATTTTAATTTGCTTATGTAGAGAAACATATCGTCTAGAATTTTTCAAATGTCAATTTCATATCAGCTCTATTAAAAAAAGTTGATCGTGAACTCATAGGCCATTGATACCATGGTGCAAATTTAAAAAAAATGAACTGTTGTTATATATGAATCGAATAAGGACGGTAGAAGAAGAATAAAGATGACTGTCTTTTATATTCGAAGAACATTAATTTCTAAGCTTACTGCTATATGATTTTGGTGTGGTAATAATAAGAAATCGCCGTCCATTGCAAGGATAATGTCTTGCCCCACCGTAGTTCTATTCAGAAGCCGCAATGAAGAACAAAAAACATTTGGACATTCAAATAGCATCAGCTTTCTATTAATATACCGTCCATTATAGTTTTTACAAAAATTAATTATGTCATTTTTCTACAAAAGGACTTAATTTTGATCTTATGCGATTGGTATAAGGTTTTTAAAAATGGGGATCTTTATAACACTGAAGATTTTCTCGTAAATGGCGATAATTTATAGTTTTAAGAAGTTCATATAATGGACAAATTCTTGGCAAAAGAATTCGCCTGATCGCTATAAAATAGCATTTCTATACTGCATGATATGAAGAACATTCCAAAGACGGAAGCAGAGTTATTACGCTTAATAGCTCATTTACATTGGTTGATATCTGTCAATATACAATACGCAGAGTGTGGAAATTAACAGAAGATTTCTTGCACCCCGCACGCGAGTCCCATCGACCACTGTAAACGAACACACAAATCTGTGAAACCAACTAGAACGTCGTAGTTTGCAAATAGCAAGAGATTGCAAAGATTTCAATAAATGTATTCGCATTTTTTTGCTTTTGATTTAGTAATTTCGTTTGTTATTATAGTCTACCAGGATCACAATATTATATGTATAATACGAGTCGAAATAAGTGAGAAATTGAGAGAGAAGAAGAAAGAAGTGAATTCGCCAAGTATAGTCTCTAACTCCCTAGATAGTTCTTAAACCTATATTTGTTATAGAATGTTTTTTGTACCTGAGCCTCAATATTCCCGGACCTCGACCGAGGGGTAGACCAAAAGGCTGGCTTGATGTCGTCAAAGAAGATATGAGGGTAAATAGATTTACTATTGAAGATGCAGAGGATCGGATGAAATGAAGAATTTGCCGTAAGGCGGACCCTGGCACCGGCCGAGATAACGCCAGGTAAATGAAAAAGAAGTTATAGAATGTTTTGTCTTATTTGCTCTAACCGAATTCTAAAGTCGTTGGAAAGAGACAGAACATTTATAACGTTTTAAATTATCTACGAATAAGGGCGTATTTTTTAGACTATTCCTACTATTAGACTTCACACCCTCCAACGCAACTCTAATCAGACGTTCTATAATCATTGGAGGAGTCGACAGTGGCATACACTCTTTTGAAACCGATCACTGAAGCTGTGTGTGTCTCTTTGAATCGATAATTTCTGTTTGATCAGAAAAAAAATTAACTCCATATCCATTTATATTTATATTTCACCAATCACATACATAGTCCTGACACCAAATTAAAATAAATAAGACTTTTTGGTATAACAAACACTCAGACCCGCGACAAATACTTGTGGGCCTCAAAAACATTTGCTTCGGCGCGAGGATCAAACCTCCATAGATGAATATTATCTTGTAAATAATTTATTTGCTCTATTTTTTTATAACAACAGTAATCACGTGATGTTGAGAAAAGCGACATCTACTGCAATATGGAAAAAATGTAAAGACTGATATGTCTACGGTTAGGTCACTGGATGGCGCTGTTTTGAAATTATGTGTTTGTGGACCGAAAAGAAAAAAAAAAAAAGACGGGTTGCACTCCGGGAGTGCCGGCAGAAGTGAAAACTTGATTATTAACGTTGAGCATGTTTGATATTTTGGAATGGTTAGGGAATAATTTTGCACCAATTGCTTTATCAGTATAAAAGTACTATCATTTATGTGGTAGAATACAATATTCATTTATTGCGCTATCGTACACAAACATGACAATTTATATTACATTAAAAATTTAACACTTTAAAACTATTACAATTATTTTACATTAAAAAGTTTATCTCTCCGAAAAATCAACTTTCATCCATAATTTCAATGACTTTTTCACCATCATCATTACCAGAACTATCATCGCCAATCTCTAAAACTGATACGATAGGTTTATGGTAGCTGAAGTAAGAAACGAACAGTTTTGATTCGAACCTATTTAAATGTCTAATAAAGACCGCATCAATAGTAGTTTTGTATTTCGTTGTGCTAAGATTGCGATCATTCGACATAGTTAAACCAAATTCATTATTTAAAAATTCAATTAATAGTTGATTTTTATCGTCTGCGAAGTTTATGTTGAAATCTCCACTCAAAATCATTGGCAATTCATCAAAGCTTTATAAACTGACAGCTAACTGACAGCTGTCTACTCTCCATCCGTCTTACGCTTTTTCGATCAGGTCACGTGTCCTGACGCGAGTTTAAGATTTTATACCCATTACAGAAAAAGTGCTCAACGCCGCTAAAGAAGTTTTCACTTCAAAAATACCGGGGGAAGACCGTGGGTACAGATTGCAAATTACATATAATTTTAGACTGCAGCCTGATCCCATAGTAAAAATAAGAAAAATCGTATTTTGCCTGCTCTCGATTGTCGAGCTCGTCAAGACGATTCCTCTGACTCCAAACACGGGGGGTTTACTTTAACAAATGACGGAGTTATGCCTGGACAAATATTTTAGGGGAGAGAGGGAGGAATTTGGGGATTTGGTTGGGGCCAATCTGTAGAGCTCACCGAGCCGGTTCCAACGATACCAAACTCGGTGGGTCTACGATCTATATTGGCCGAGATAGGATTGGGGGGGGGTGAGGTAAATTTTCGGGGTGGGGGTAAGGGAGGGGGGGAGGAAGGTTTCGTGGGGAGGCTAAGTTAAATTAATTTTTTGGAGGTAAAATATTTTTTTTTGGGGGGGTAATTTTTTGCGTAATTTGCGATTTCTGGCTGGGTCAATTTGTAGCCCTCACCAAGACGGTTCCGAGGATACCAAACTCGGTGGGTCTACGATCTATATTGGCCGAGATAGGATTGGGGGGGGGGGTGAGGTAAATTTTCGGGGTGGGGGTAAGGGAGGGGGGGGGAGGAAGGTTTCGTAGGGAGGCTAACTTAAATTAATTTTTTGGAGGTAAAATATTTTTTTTTGGGGGGGTAATTTTTTGCGTAATTTGGGATTTCTGGCGGGGTCAATTTGTAGCCCTCACCAAGACGGTTCCGAGGATACCAAACTCGGTGGGTCTACGACCTATGTTGGCCGAGATAGGATTGGGGGGGTGAGGTAAATTTTTGGGGTGGGGGTAGGGGAGGGGGGGGGGTAGGTTTCGTGGGGAGGCTAATAGGCACTATTTCGGAATAAGGGTGGGGGAAGGCAGGGGGGGGACAATTTTGGAAAAAGTGGGTGAAACTGAAAAAAAAACGAAACAGTAGGCCCAGGCATACATTTTCGCCGCGCTGTAGAGGGGATAGCTGTCTACTCTCCATCCGTCCTACTAAGATGACGTCATTGCCGTCCTACGCTTTTTCGATCAGGTCACGTGTCCTGACGCGAGTTTAAGATTTTATACCCATTACAGAAAAGTGCTCAACGCCGCTAAAGAAGTTTTCACTTCAAAAAATTGTAAGTTGAATTATAAATTAAACAAAACTTACACGCTGCTACGGTTCGCCTTGACCAGGGTTATCAGAGAGAAGAAAGTATAGGCAACATCCATAAACTATTTTGTTTTTCAATTTGATTGTTGCCATATTTAAAACGTTGACAACGCAATGCAAGCCTGCGAACAGCGAGTTGTCACCGAGTGGACAACTTGCTGATCACGCGTGGACCGAGTGACTTACGACCGAGGCCAACTGAGGCGATCCGGTGACGTTACGGAGTTGATGTGGTGACCGTATCCGGTCCAGATACGAGAATTCTAACCGCACGAGACGAACCGGTGCGTGTCGGATGCTGGGTGGATCTAATGAGCTGTGACCTTAACCGTTTACTCCCTGCCGCCGAGGCGCTTAAACCACTCAACTACGCAGACTGTATACCTACACAGTTGTAATGGACAAAGAATTATTGATCGAGGAGATTCGGAAATATCCATTCCTTTATGACATGAGCGATGCGAGATACAGCGACACGAAAAAAAAAGATGAAGCTTGGAAACAGATTGCTTACGATATGGGAGAAAAGAGTGAGATAATTATATTATATTTGGCTAATAAACTAACTACTAATTAAAGAAGTAGGATTACACGTATATTTTTTAAATGTTGCCATTAATGATTTTTAATTTAACTTAATTTTTTATCTAGGACGTTAATTAAAACTTAAAATATATTTATTATTAAATATATTTTAAGTTTTAATTAACGTCCTAGTTATTAGTAAAACACCTTTACATTTTAAAAGTTAGAAGAATGGTTTATTTTTATATAAATAAAACTTAAATGTGTGTTTTTGGAGTGAAATTCCACATTGTATAAGTTCATATCATTATTTATTTTTTTGTCCGTCTGGTATTCTCTTTGTTGTCGCTAATATCGAAAACGGCTTGACGGATTTTGATGGAACTTGCGCTGACAGCTATTTTTTTGCGGGTTATCATGGGCTACTCTAATTTTGGAAAACAAAATAGGCCTCCACACAAAAACCCTTACAATTAGAGGATATTTTTTAAGGATTTGTACGTTTGGTTTAGTTAGATAAGTTTCTTCATTTTTTATTGATGACAGTTCATTATATCTTATTAGTTAATTTAACTTGTAGTAACAGGCATAAAAATTCTCATAAATACATACAGTGCGTGGTTCCACGTTTTGAAATTTTAGATTTGGCGGGAGAAGGGAAATGTTGAAATTTTGAAGAGGAATTACGAGTTTTTAAACGGTTCTTTATACTTAATACGTAGTCGTATCTAGTCACAGTATATACTTAACGTAATTAATTAATGACGAATTATGTGGATTTTTCGATTTTAAACGGAGATTAGGGGATATTGTTTTTAATGAAAAGTAATCACTAATCACAAATAAATAATGACATGATTCGTGCTTTTAGGTTTTTCTCATTTTGAGGGATAGGGGAGTGTCTATCGATTTTTATGTAGGCATATAAAACTCATATATACTCCACATTACACATATAAATGATAATGTAAATGCAGTTAATTACGCAGACGAATTTGCGCGCCAAAGCTGGTACATGGATATTTAAGTAATAAAACGTTTTTTTCCTTAATTCGTAAGTTTAATGTACATAATTGATAAAACTACTTGTACTATTTATTAAATTTGTGTAATCAAAATATCTTTGTATAACTTAAATTTGAAGTAACTCATGATTCTTTCTTGCAATAAAAAGGTAATTATTAATAATTACAGAGCAAAACGTCAGAAAAACGTGGTTGAATCTAAGAGAATCTCACCGCAGAGCCATGAAAAAGAAGAAAACTAAAGGGGATCAAACACTATATAGAAAATGGGTGTATGAAGACCAAATGGAGTTCCTAGTTCCCCATTACAGAGAGCGAAATAAACTAACTCCGACCACAGACAACGAAGATGATGACGTAACACAATTCCTCTCAATCGAAGACGATTCTTTAAACCAAGCACCATCCGATTCTGGCAGCCGACCCGATTCAATAGCCTCTACACCAGAGAAAAAGTTTAGACCGATGACTTATAAAAGAATGTGTGACCGAGAACCTTCCGTCCCGCATTTATTAATGGAATATCTATTAGAAAGGAATAAGAAACAAGAAGAAGATGAAATAGAAATGTTTTTCAGCAGCATGGCGGCTACTGTCAAAAAGTTCCCGCCATTAGATCAAGCTGTGATAAAGTCTAAAATATTCAATTTCATTTCAGATACGGAGCAGAAATTAATATCAGAAACCAAATAGAAAGTAAATTAATTATTTAGAGAAACATATCTTCTAGAATATGACAATTTTCATTTCATCTTTAATAAAATAAAGCGAGCCAATTCCGTCGTTCAATAAAGAAACCGCAATGATATTGGCTACCAAGCTGCCTATTGATATTATGAGCTTTAAATAACTTCGACATAAGTTATTAGTCACACTTTTCAACGAAAGGCCTTAATTTTGATCGTATGCAAATGAGATAAGAACCTATTGTTCATGATTTATTTAGATATCTTTTTTTATTTCATGGAATGGCGAGACGAGCATGCCGTTCGCCTGATGGTAAGCGATGCGACCGCTCATGAACAGTAGCAAAACCAAACAACGCCTTGAATTATACAGCAATACTTGGCATTCTATTGTGCTCGCAATATTTCCAGTGGTTACTACAATTTCCTTCAAACCAATACACAACAGTGCATTTAAACTGTTGTTAGGCGGGAGAAATAGACATTACGGTGGTACCTACCTAGGTGACCTCTCACTTATGAGAAACCTACCACCAGTAAAATCGCTGAAGATTTTTTCCTCTAAATGGCCGTAAGTTATGGTTATAAAAAACTAGTGGCCCGGCAAGGCCTGCCCGAGTGTTATAGATACTTCTAAAAAATATTTTATCACCTATGTCCATCAGAGATAATCTAGTGAGAGATTGGCCACAACATCTTGACAGATGATTGTTGCAGTGTTTGTGGTGTACAAAATTTATTGCGTAAGATAATAAACAATTAGGATGCCTGTACTCTGGTGCTGACACATTTTCAGAATCGATTCAATGCTAACAATTAAAAATCTCATTTTTCTTCTTCTTTATAATATTAGTTAAGAGGTTCATAAAATGGGCCACATTTTTAATTGACCAATTTGACAAATCGCTATAAAATAGCATTTCATTTATTTTACAGCGATTTTAAAAAACTTGAAATGAAAAGTTTTTAAGCTGAGTTTTTTAGCTAAACGGCTCTTTACATTGGTCAATATGTAACCGGTAATCTGCATAATCCGTGATTCTATATCATACTTACATAGGTAATGTACAGTATATCGAAAACGTGTAATATATGAAATATTATTTATTTTGTACTTTGCCTGGGTATCCTATACAATACCGAATGCACAACCGGTAATGTACGTAAAAGACGAAAGCAACTAAGGGAATTCAAAGAGAAGCAGCAAATACTAAAAATTCCGAACAATCGATAGGTTAGGTTAATTTAGTTTATATCCATTTTGTAATAAACTTTTCTATTACATATTTTTTAATTATATCTACTTTTTATTCTTGCGTAATTTATCTGAATCCTAAATCGAGTATCCGTGTTGTATTAACAACTTAAGTATCAATTATAAACGAACGGATAATCTGTTTGAGCATCCAATACCTAGATATTCTAGGTGAAATAAAACATACAAATATTTTCTAGCATTTAGTGAGAAACAACTTTTTCATCTTAAAAACTATTTATTTACAATTTGTATGTCGCCAAACAATAATTAGATGCAAGTCGACCATCTATACTTCCGCACCTTTGCATTAACCCTAGTTTAAATTTAAAACTAGCTCCACTAGAATCTAGACTTATAAACTAGACCTAACTTGAAATAGTCGACTTGCACCACTACATCATAAAAATTAAGTTATTTTGAACAAAAAAACAACAGCATTATAAACCTTCATAAGAACCTAAGATCTTATCCAAAAGGGACGAATTGGATGCGAATAATTGAAATTCGCGATGCTTCAACGTTCACATTTTAAGAACGCGCAGATGGTTTTGGATATACGCCCATTCTGTACAAAATCTAACACGTTAATTTTATTCACTAAATATCTGAACCTTGTATGTAGGATTGCCAACTGTAATGCCAATAAAGTATTACTAAAAATATTTAGACTGCTTTATTTTCTGTAAAAACAAAAAACAAATCTCTGGCTTTGTACAACATCTGATATACTTTTTTTATTCTAAATAGTTGGCAGCCCTAATAATGTTTCATATTTTTAAGTATAAAATTGTAGTGCACTTGGTGGTACAAAATTTTTATTATACAGTGAATTATTTTAAACAATTAAAATTATGTTCTGATGACTAATTTAAGTAGCTACAGTGAAAATTGTCGAGGTATTACAGTCGACCGAAATATCGCGATCAAAATGTGTGAAATGCGCGTGTACCAACAAGGTCCCCGGGAAACCATTAGAGTAGGAAGGAAGATGTTACTATGTGAGGGTGATAGAGATAGACCAGAAACATCAGTTGTATCGCTTTTTTATTCACACATTTTGTTCGCGTCGTCTCGTCGTCACTATCTTAATTGTGAATATACTAAATACATAAACTCACGCCTTTTTCCCGTAACATATAGTCAGAAGTGTTACCAGCATACACACGGAACGCCTTATGTACCGTCCCACGAGTCTAACGCCATATCGGGCACGAACTACTGACTCCGAACTGATAATGAATAGAAAAATCCAATATCTAGCCCGATCTGGGATTCGAACCCGACATCTCAGCGTTGCAATCGTACTGTAGTAAAACCACACCACCGAGGCAGAAAATACTACAGCACTAGCTAAATTATTTTTTAAAATCTTTTGGCTTTAGAGTATGATAACTGAGCATGATACAAAATTGACCATTTTGAAAAAAGGCACAAAACGATCATCCTGACAATACCACGGGATTCTTAATACTGGCCAAATATACGTTTATCTCTTTCACACTTAAGCGCCAATTTTAAATTGGAGTGCAGAGATAATTCTATACACCTATGGGAATTTTTTTTTAAACTCGTTTGTTTAAAGCAGCCAAAACTTTGTAATAAAGCCGTCTATGACGTTTTTTTCGTCTTCTGATATAAAAAGAGACTTTTATAATATGTAGTTATTGAAATTGCCAATTAAGAAAAACTAGTTTTTATTAAATTATAACAATCGGGTAGTTTCTTGAAATGTTTAAGCTTAAAGTTAATAACATAAGGGACCATTTATCAATTGCTTATTTGATAAAATAAAAACAAAATCATATAACAAAAAATGCCATGCATCCTTGACACCGTATACTCGATTGTTTGTACAAACACAAAATTAAAATATTCATGTGAAGTTGAAAGTTCAAAATAAAGATGTGAAATAAAATCTCTGTTTACTTTGATTAATAGTGTCACCGTTTTATTCTCAGAAGCATTTGTACTGGCATAAAATGCACAACATATTAACAACCCCTCTACTTTTTCAATCATTTAAAAATTAGTACAAAACATGTGCTAACAATTACTGTCTTGACCATAATTTTTAAAATCCATTTCGCGAGCAATTCGCGTAGTCTAAATGTAATCTGTGCCATATACATGTAGAACTTCAATATCGTAAACTATTCGCCTTCTTCGCCTTATATTTGTTTTGATTTGGTAAAAAAAACGCGAAGCGCAAATAAAACAAAAATGAAATATGTCACAAAGGTCCCAAGAGAGTCAAGAACATCTTCAAATTTAATTTTAGTTTAGAGTATTTTGCCAATTGTTATTTTACACATAAAATTAGAGAGAGTTAAAAATATAAACATAGAATTACATATCGTGAGTTAATGGTTATTTAAACTTTATAATTCCCGGCAACTCGCATTAGAGCTAATCCACACTTCAGCATCGCGGCAACGCGCGAAATCTATCGAGTCTTATTGTTTAATATAAAAGAATATAAACATTGCTATTATTGCTGGCTGGATGATTAAGTAAATCATTATGGCGGTTTCTACACAATATTTGTAATGATACGTCCGCGACTACATTAATATGTTACCAGTGTATATGACTGTTTTACATATTACGAGATGATAATATTAATGGCGAGACAAGCTTGCCGGTCGCCTGATGGTAAGCGATATGATCACGCATGAACAGTAGCAAAGGCAAACAACACCTTGAATTACCAAGCAATGCTTGGCATTCCATTGCGCTCGCCATCTTAAGACGTAAGATGTTAAGTCTCAATATGTCCAGTAGTTACTCTGGCTACAATGTTCTTCAATCCGAAACCCAAAAGTACATTTACACTGTTGTCTGGCGGAAGAAGCAGACATTGCGGTGGTACCTATCCAGGCGGCCTCTCAAATATGAAAGACCTACCACCAGTTATTTTGTTAAGTTTTCCCTTATTACTTTTAAATGTCTTCGCGCCACCGCGACATGTGGATCAAACCTTACACAACATATTTATGAAACTAAATAACTATTTTTATACAATGCGTCTACATTGTTCCTTAACATATTTTTACAATTAATACACATAATTTGCGGCTCTCCGCCCTAAAATTAATAAAGTAATCAATTTTGCACTTACAATGAATGCAAATTGAAAAACATAAAGACGAAATGAAAAGCTTCTTACCAATTAACTTTTAGCTGCTAATTTGTATAGCAGTTTTAAAGAACACTATTACAAAAATTAAACCGCACACTTCTGCATTAAAAAAAAAACACAAAACAAGTTCTTTAGCGTCACATTATTGTTACAAGTCACTTTATTCCAAGTCCATAGCGTTTTTCATATACAAGTCAAGTTCTTTGTCGAGTGCCTCTTTGCACCCCGCCATGTATTGATCCAACTGCTTGTCCAGCTCTTCTTTTGTCATTATTGGCTTCGTCCCTTGGTTGCGTAGGATGCCTCCTGTTAAATATAAATAAAACAATTAAATAAATACATCCAACATTCACACAAGTAGTCTTGACCCCACACTAAGATGGGGTCTTGTATCATAGGTATCAAAAACTACGAGATTTTTAGTCCCACAATCACCTACATTCGATACAAATAGATCACACAAATATTTTTCTCGGTGCGAGGAACGATTGCATAATTTTATAGTCGGCATTTAACCAACTGCGCCACGAAATCTGTCAAATAAATACCGAGTTGTATTGATGTACTGATGAAATCACCTTTCAATTGGCCATCTCTGTATCTGCAGTCAGAGTAATCTATATTGCTAACTCAAAACGGTAAAATCGAATTGAATAATATAAGCTTTACTACATTATCTTAAGATTTAGAATACAACAACAGATTTATGGTATTTTCAAAGTAAGCAACAAAATCCTTGCCATTGTATCCGTTTGTAAACATATCAACTTACAGCAAGTGCTCACTCAAACAAAATAGCCATCAACAATAGTTATTGGCTAAAATCTATCTCTTGCATAGAAGTTCGTGCATTGCAGGTATTTCATTGTCACTTAAGCTAAGAAAGAAGACTCTGGCACAAATTCCTATAACACTTGAAAGTGGTAAAAGTGAAAGCTTCATACCTCTACCACGTCCTCTCCCCGCGCCCCTGTTAAGTCCACCGTTGTTGGCCCCCGCGCCTCGAGCGAAGCCCCGGCCTGCGCCCCTGCCGCCTCTGTTGGGGAGCCTCTGCTGTGCGCCCTGCGTCCAGCCGTTGCCGCGGGTGAACACTCTGTGAGGCAGGCGCGTCACGCGACCAGGGCCTTGGCGACCACCCCTGAAAGACAAACATTTATATTAAAAGTAACGCTTAAGTAAACCTGCTCTTATTTCAAATCCTTCCCGGCACATTTCTATACATTGACAACAAATAGAAATAAAAATATGTAAAGCTGATAATATGATAGATATTTAAGAACATTGAAGAATCTAGTTACTAAAAATATTAATCAGATAAGTTCTACTACTACTACTAATAGACAGTTTTAAAATATTTGTTTTATAAATAAGAGAAAGTTTTTAATAAGAATACATGTAATGAAAATTATTAATTTTAAAAATGTGCCATACCTGAACCTTCCCCTGACAGCTCTTTGGCCGCCGCCGCGCCTGCGGAAACCTCGCAGCGACCGACCACCCCATGACGCTCGTGACAGATTGTCGAATGAAGCTGAGCGGCTGGAAACATGCAATAAATAAAAATTTTTTTTAGTATAAATAGCAAGACAGCCATGCCATTCGCTTGATGGTAAACAATACGACTTCTTATCTTCTTATCTTATCAGCCCATATACGTCCCACTGCAGGGCACGGGCCTACTCAACAATCGACAGTACGATTGAGAGTGGTTAGGCCATATAGTCCACCACGCTGGCCTAGTGCGGGTTGGCAGACTTACATACCATAGAAATTTTATTTAATAAATCGCGATGGTATGCAGGTTTCCTCACGATGTTTTCCTTCACCGTTTTAGTGCGTGGTGATTGACTATCAATATACACATGACTCCGAAAAGTCAGAGGTGTGCCCTGGGATTCGAACCCGCGACCACCGTGAATATGACAATACAATACGACTGCTAATAGATAATATTAAAACCAAACAACAACATGAATTGCAAAGCAATACTTTACATTCCACTGCACTCGTCATCCTGAGATATAAGATATTAAATATCAATGCGGCCCATAGCTACTCTGGCTACAATGTCTTACAAATAAGAACACACCAGTGAATTTACACTACTGTTTAGTGGGAAAACTATACATTGCATTTATATAATCTTAGCTCAGTTTCATCAATCATAATTAATAACACTTATGTAACTGGTAGATGTAGCACAATGTGTGGGTTTTTTGTGTGGGCATGCTATGATACATTAGGCGAACATACATAATCCAGACCAACAAGATTGCGTCTTATCTTGTGGGTATTAGGAACAATGAGGGACTTTTCAGTCTCACAAACTCCCAGACCCATAACTAATATGTGTGGATCACACAAACATTTGTTTCAGTGCGGGATTCAAACCAGCAGCCTCACATTTCACAGTGCATTTACTGGGCATATTTTAAATACTTACATGCTGAATTATACCATCACAAAACTCCATGAGGAATTCTGCATACCATTGAAATATTTGTAGAGTAATATCTATGGCATGAATAAAATATCATGTTACTTTTGTGAATATACCTCAAATTGCCATTGGACTGTCTCCACCCAATCCTCTCTCTGATGTTTCGTTCTTGGTTGAGACTCCCAAAGCTGTTGGATCTCCTCAAGCCAGGCAAGTTGCTCTCACTGCCGAACCTCCTGAGACCTCCAGGTCCGAAACCTAAACGCTGTTTTATAGCCTCCTGAAATAAATTAAAGGAAAATTGATAATCTGAAAAGGTAGAAGCATGACCTAACAAATGATTAATGAATTCATGTGGATTTTGTTATAAATTAGTGTAAGAGCATATTATCTTCCAAATTGGTTACAAAAGAACAATAAAAATATGTGTTATAAATAGTATATAACAAAAAAATATATAATGGTGCCTAAGAAATATGGAAACAATAATTATTTTACTTCAAATCTTTCCAGAACTTTAACATAGTCACTGGACCGGTAACTAAATATGGATACAAACAAAACTTCAATCACAATTAAATAGCAGTTGAGTTTGTGACAACTTTCATAACTCATTTGAATAACTATTGATAAGTGTAGTATGTAATAAGTGAGGTTACAGATATCACCAACTTTATATAAATGTGGTGAACTAAATTACCACAATAACAACCTGCTTCATAAACCAAGTACTTGGAAAAATAATACCATACTCCTTGCTTATAATATACTCACTCTTTTAAATCTGTCGTCTAATTTCCCGGCTATCTGTTCCATGAAATTCCGGTTCTTAAAGTTGAAGTTTGTGTTCATAAAGGCTCCAATGGGACGCCGTTTCTGCCACACTGGGGTCCGAGTTGGCGCCCCCGCCGCCAACATTGAGAACCTATCATCTAGCGAGATTCTCGTAGCGTGTATACCGTGCACTTTTACAATTCCCATGTTGGAAACAAACAAAAAATCTTGTACCCTCTATTAGAAAACCACGCAAACTTAACCTTGTCTCAGAATGTCACCGTTACACTTACAACACCGATTCTACTAGCGTGCTAGAAACGCCATAGCGATACTGAAAAAAATGCAACTGTAAGCTTATTTGCTTTATTTATTGAAATTAAGCAAATTTAAGTATAAAAAGCTGACGCTCGCGCTTGAAATTGCTAAGAATGAGTGAATGAATGGAAAATATACAAGGCTTACAATAGCGTTCCGTTTGGCATAAGTTAACTAAATGATAAATCGCGGACACAGATTTATTGAAGCGTATTCATTTAAACGGTATTTTTTGAAGTAACTGATACTTTAGTGAAGAAGAAATAATATATGAAATTCATTAATGTATTTACACAGATTTATATTTCTGTGTTCGAATAATACAGATTAAAAAGCTACTTATCAAAACGGAATGTTCTTATTTTGACATCTACTTTTCAGGCAAGAAACCACTCATTCTATTTCATTCATTGTTTTTCAGCGGAATGTTTTCATCTTATAATTTTTCCAGTAGATTTACCATGGAAACATGAAATAAATATACCTATTTAGTGTTATAATATTGTAATGGAGGACTGTAGGTGTGGTAAAAATGTATATAGCTCAGTTTTAATGAGTTTTCAACCGCGAAAAGTTTGTTTATGCCGGCATAGGTTATGTAAAGTGTTATTCATGCATCATGGTGCAAGACGGGTTTATAAAAGGCCGTCAGCGCGTTCGGCGGCACATTTCGATCCAACCTACGATGTCGGAGGTTGCTAACGGAACGCCAGTGGACGAATCCTGCCTGTTGGAGATGGACGCCTGCTATGAAACCTTCGATAAAGATGGGTAAGTTTACGAATGAGTATTCACTTCAAGAATATATCAAACTCCTTATAAAATACAGCAGAAGCTTCTGTGGTGATTCTTAAATCAATTTAATTTAATTTAGTGAATAAAAAGTAATTAATTAGCATTCAAATAGGAATGCTTTAGTGAGTGTTTTTTCGCGGCTTTTTTATTGTTTGTAGCAAAGTTATTCAAAGTGGACTTTCGTCGATACATTCACGTAACAAATGAACAGTGGAAATTTTAAGAATAATTGGCTATTGTTTGCTTACTAAGTAATAATCTGCTGAACATGTGATTTCTAATTACTATAATTGAAAACAAAACCTAACATTTACTTACATTGTCAGTGTTAATTATATTGTGATAATCAAGTTTTATCACATTGCGAAAACATTGCAATAGTTCGAAAGTAATGCAATACAAATTATAACTTAAACTATGTATTTTTAAAATTAGGATAGGTACACGGTGCCATACCAACTATAATAACTTAAGTTAATTATTAGCAATTAACTTTAAATATGACAGTAAAAGGAAGTATACCAAATATTTTAATTGTTTCTTTTTATTTACATGTTTTTCAACTGGGAATCAATTTATTGATAATTTTAACAACTGATTGACCATGGACTATTTTGGTACCTATGAATCCAAAGTACACTTTTTTTTCTAAAGGCATCCATTTAAGATTTTACTTGATAATTACCTATAATATTTAATTCTTTATGAAACTTTTGAGGAAAGTTTTGAGTTTAGTTTGGAAGAAGAAATTTAATATTTAATAATAAAATTAAGTAAACACAATAGGGAATATGCATGTCATTTTTTTATATTTTTAATCAATTCTGTATGTTATTACATTATCGGAAAAAAATATAAGTCTTTGAAAATATCAATAAAAAAAGTACAAAAAAATAATCAAAACTGCTATCAGTTTCGAAGCATTCAAACGCCATGATGGCGCGAACTCGCTGTGACGTCAAAGGTCACGTTATGAACAACGTAGTATTTGGATTAAGTTTCTTTCATGAATTGCTACAGAACTGTATTTCGCGACAAAATAATCCATTTTATTTAATAGTATAAAGAAAGCACAAAATAACTCAAAACAAACGTAAAACAACAAGCTAAAACTTCATAAGAACGTGACCATTGTCGTCACTTTCCTTTTTAAGCAATAGATCGCGTTTCGGAAAAAATGCGCGGCAAATTTGAAATGTCATTTTTTAAGTATTTATTTTACCGATTTAGAGTTGATATATTAAAAAAATATCTTTGAGGTATAATTCTATATTAATAAAGATTACAAAAAAAATATTTTGACTCATTTTAAAGTCTGGTGCATGTTCCCTATTGCTAGTTATATAGGATTCTTTAATAACTATGTTAGTTTTTAAGCAGATCAAAAATTATTTTAAGTTTAGGTAATATATAAATGTATCTTAGTTCTTATTTCCTCGGCCGATCAATTCCTATGTTGAGCAAGCAGTGCACTGCATTTTATTGTTCAAAGTACCAAAGTTACAATATTAATGTGCACTACTAAACTATGCAGTTTTGTGCAAACTATTTATTATAGTTAGTATGTTAATATGTTTTACCTGCAAATATATTTATTGGGGCAAATCAATACTCTATCTTAAATGTGGACTTCAAGCCTCATCAGCAGGCATCATACGCACTGCACTTTCAATTTAGAGCATCTTGTTCAATTTCTCATATAAAAAAAACTACTATTGTTTATGACACATCCCTAACAATTTTGACAAGTCATCCTCACAGTATAAAATAGTCAATGATAAAACAGAAGTGAAACATAGAACTGACTCATGTATACATAAAGTATTTGTGACATCATTATAATATATATAAACCTTCTGAAATGCACCTGATGGTGAGAACAGTGCAGAACGTATAGTTGACAGCCTCCGTGGCGCAGTTTGTTAGACGCCGGCTGTGAAACGTGAGATCGTGGGGTCGATCCCCGCAATGAGCAAATATTTGTGTGATTCACAGGTATTTGTTCCGGGTATGGGGTGTTAGTGAGACCGAAAATTCCAATAGTTTCCAATACCCACGACACAAGACTCGATCTTAGTGTGGGTTCAGGACTATGTATGTGACTGTTGGGTGTATTTATTTATTATTTATTTGCCATCGACTATCCCACCCTCACATCTGATATTGCAATTCCTGTTAGTCAGGATGCACATAAGCCCCTATTAACACCAAACACTTGGCGATTCCCTGGAAATGCCTAACTTTTCGGCAGTCGATTATTCGGCTAGCATAGGGTTAGCACGTTCGTACTCAAATCAAATCAAAACTATTCTTTATTCAAATAGTCTTTCACAAGATATTTTGAATCGTTAATTTTTTCTACCACCTCTTCGGTACGTGTTGTGCTGTGATGAAGAAACGGCGCGGCGCAAGAAACTCGCCTTAGTATAGTTTAGTCTATCTTGGACAGTGTTGTGCAAAAGGTTGTGCATATATTTTCGGTAAACTGCGTTTTTTTCACAAGTGTTCATTTGTATACTATTTGTATTGACAGCCTCCGTGGCGCAGTTGGTTAGACGCCGCCTGTGAAACGAGAGGCCGCGGGTTCGATCCCCGCACCGAGAGAAATGTTTGTGCGGCCCACAAATATTGCTTCCGGGTCTGGGTGTTTGTGAGACCGAAAAGTCTCTCGTAGTTCCTGATACCCACGACACAAGACTCGATCTTAGTGTGGGGTCAGGACTATGTATGTGACTGTTGGGTGTTATTATTATTATTATTTTTGATCATTATTTGTCACGAAATTGAGACAATTTCGGTATTTTATAAAACCCACGAGCCTAGGCCAAGTGGGTTTCATTTGTGAAATTCAATTCCATAGGGTCCTCCTCAGATTCCTCTTGCAAAAACTTACGCACGATTCGGCAAGTGTTTAAAATGACGGCTTTCTGCATGGTTATATATACGTTTGTAGGCAGATCGATTAGCTTTAGACTATGGTGCAGATACTTCGGTACTATACCCAGTGGCGTAACTACACCATCGGGGGCCCGTGGCAAAAATCATCAAATGGGGCCCTTCGTAGATATAAAAAAAAAAGAACATTGTAGTTTCGTTTTTATGAATATTGTTTGAATCTCAGTGCACTCCTCTGACTTTTCGGACATGTATAGTCAATCTCCACGCACTATGACAGTGAATGGAAACATTTTGAGGAAACCTCCATACCATAGCGATTTGCAAGAATTTTTGTGGTATATAAGCCCGCCAACCCGCACTAGGCCAGTGTGGTGAACTATATTATGGTCTAATCACTCTCAATCGTATTTTCGATAGTAGAGGAGGCCTTTGCCCTGCAATGGGACCTATATGGGCTCATACAGTACATCACAAAATCTTTGATTGACATGGCCTCATATTTCTCATCTGATTATGAAAATAACTCATTTTCTAAAACCTAAACATAGATTCCATTTTCATTTCTTTCTATCACACAGTAGCGATAAACTTCAAATAATTGGTCTATTTTAGAAAAAAATCTCAAGTTGTATTAAACATAATGGAGTTTTAGGCCCAAAACAGTAATTAGCTCATTTTGCATTTTCACTTTCACAGACTTCAGTATTTAATCTAGCCCCTGGACTTAGTTACCCATTCCTCTAAATCAGGATCACATTTTGCTAGTAACTGCTTTATTACGGCTATCAGGGCTAACTCTATGTCCACGAAAACTAAATTAGTACCTTTATGGAGTACTAGCTGTCGGGCCCGGCTTCGCCCGGGTGCAGATAGTTTTTGAGTCCAATCCACATCAAGAACATATTATTTCGCGTGTCTACTAACTATATTTCCCGCGTGCCGTCGACTATATTTCCCTTCCGTAGGAGAGGACATCCCGTGCCAACAATTTGAATTTGAAAGAGTAGAAAATATGTATATTTGGTTTCCTGACTCATCCCACGGGAACACTACATTTTTCGGGATAAAAAGTAGCCTATGTGTTAATCCAGGGTGTCAGCTATCACTATACCAAATTTCATCAAAATCTGTTGAGCCGTTTTTTCATGAAAGAGTAACAAACATCCATACATACAAACTTTCACCTTTATAATATTAGTAAGGATAGTAAGCTCTTGGCGTAAAAAACATGTTTTTTACGCCAAGTGGATCATTAGCATGGTTTTGTCGGAGTTAATGTTAAGACCTACTCGCTGTGAGGCTGAATCTAGACGGTCTAGTTTTAGATAACTTTTTATTTATCGTTTCATACTCCCTCTTTCTCTTTCGTTTTTGTACTACCTATTAAATAATTTATAGAATATGCATGTACAAATTTATTTGGAAAACATTAACTTTATATTCATTAAATTATAAATTTTAAGGTTTTCGGTTCTCGGTTTAAGGCCGAGACCCAATCGAGCCTGGGCCCTATCGGGCTTGAGACCCTGTCGGACCAGGGTCCTGCCGGGCCGGGGGCCCCTATAGCCGGGGGCCCGTGGCATTTTGCGCACTTTGCCACCCTATTGTTACGCCACTGACTATACCTGTGCTGGAAATCACTAATGGCACAATATATACTTTGTTCATCTTCCAAATCCTGGTAATTTTATTATTATACATGTTAATTCAGAAAATATCAATACATATCTGAGGAGCCGTATTATTATCGTTATTCCGACAAAATAAATATACAAATACCACGTAATATAATACGTCAATCCTATATCGTACCATAATAAGTCAATGAAAAAATGACTTGGCACATATTTATATTGCGTTGATTTTTATTCATTACTTTGAGTTGCTTAGAAATTAGAATAAACTCTGTTTAAATTTTCAATCAGAAATCGCGGGGAATGGTGTCATTTTTTTTTTATTGCAATGAATGGCAAGACGATAATTCCGTTCACCTGATGGTAAGCGATGCGACAGCTTATGGACAGTACCAAAACCACACAACACCTTGAATTACAAAGCAATGCGCAGTGGAGTACCTACCCATTGCGCTGTAAGATGTTAAGTCTCAATATGTCCATTAGTTACTCTGGCTACAATGTCCTTCAATCCGAACACAACAGTGGATGTATACTGCTGTTTGGCGGGAGAAATAGACATTGCGGTGGTACCTACCCAAATGGCCTCACATATTTTTTTATGTAATTATATTACTTTTGCAAAAATTACTGTCAGCAGGTATTCATGGCGATTTATATCGGTGGTTTTCATCTTACATCGAGAAACGATCACAGGCAGTTGTTTTAAACGGCTTTATGTCGAGTTGGACATACATTCCATCAGGAGTTCCACAGGGCTCCTTGTTAGGCCCTCTTTTGTTTAATATATTCATTTCGGATGTTATACATTGTTTTCAGAATTCTAAAATACTTCTGTACGCTGACGACATGAAAATAATTAAATTAATTCATAACACTTCTGACGCCCAACTTTTACAAGCAGATCTTAACAGATACAATGAATACTGCATAAATAATAAGTTACAATTGAATGTCTCCAAGTGCTACCATATAAGTTTCTCACGTCTACACAAAACAATTGAGACTTCATATACAATAAATAATATTGATATCAAAAAAGTTACGGAAATACGGGATTTGGGTGTTACTCATGACAATAAACTAATTTTTGACAAACATGTTGATCACATTGTGAAAAAGGCGTCTAAGACACTAGGTTTTATTATTCGCATGTCAGATAGTTTTAAGTCGCTAAAATGCATCAAGATTTTATATTGTTCTTTGGTACGCAGTCAACTTGAATACGCATCACAAGTGTGGAATCCTCAATATGAGATCTACAGGTCTCGTATTGAGTCAGTCCAAAGGAAATTTTTAAAATATCTGGATTTCAAGGCGCAACAATGGTCCGATGACTACGCACATCGTTGTAAAAGGTATCATTTTTTGCCTTTGGAAGTTAGGCGTAATATTAATGATATTTGTTTCCTTATGAATGTTGCTAATGGGTCTATCGACTGTCCTCCGTTATTGTCAAAGCTAGGACTACGCACGAATCAAACAGGACTTCGTCTGAAGCCTCTGTTATCAATACCTTTTGCGTCAACCAATTATAGGCAAAATTCATTCCTGTTGCGTAGTGCAAATATATTTAATAAGCTTCCACAAAATCTGGGCGTGGATTTGTTTTGCACAAAACCAGAAACCGTAAGGCGAAAATTTAGCAAAATCTTTTTTGAAACAGACAGTGAAGAAACTACCTAGATTTGGGTTGTCCATCATAATATATCATTGTAGGCACAATACAGCTTGTGGTTAAGTATTAAGCTATATATATTATAAATATTTTTATTGTTATAATATTAAAATTGTTTTATTGTTAAATCTTGCAGCTGTTGTGTAATTTTCCTTATTCCGTTTATCTCTTTTTTACAACCTTTGTTATTTTATAGTATGTACTTAATTGGTCTTTTTTTTTTTTTTAATTTAATTTGTTATTTCACTTTAAACGGTGCTCTAAATTGTTAACTATATGTGGAGACTTGTTATTAGCAATATGGTTACCTTATATTTAAGTTCTACACATATTTGTATTAGTCTGTAAGTCTTCCTAAAAATAAATAAAAAAAAAATAAAAAAAAAAAATGTGATTATGCGGATGGTCGAACCCGCTGATGCTCAATATTCATTGAAACCGAAAAGTATAACCCTTGCGTTGATTACTATGAGGCGTTTGTTATAAGAGCATCGGCAATCGCTGTACAAGATACAAATAAAAATCGCACCTTCAGAATTAAAGCGACCTAATCCAAAAATATTGATTTTGGAATTTTAATCATATTTCGGCTCAAAATGACCTATCGACTCGTTATTAAAGAAGGACATATTGACGCATGAAGGCAGAAAGATGTATAAATCGGTCTTCTAGGTGTATATTTTATAAGTTAAAACATCCTTATGTTAGAAATCTTCAATGAACGTTACCCATGAAATAAGACTTTTTTAGTTAGGTCTCTATAATTTTAAAGGTGCGAAATGTTTGTGAGACCCACAAATATTAGTCTTAGGTCTGGGTGTTTGTTAGACCAAGTTTAACAGACCAAAGAGTTTACAATGTCGGGATTATTACAAAATTTACAAGTTGGTTTAAACAGAGCAGTTCATTAATAATTTATTGCAAATTAACACTAGTATTTTTATATGAATATGTTTATCTTATAATTAATATGGCTGAAAGTAGCGAAGTCACCCAGAACGAAGAATCGGTATACTCTTTTTCGCCAAAGCAGTGAATAATAGTTTCTGATACCCATGACACAAGACTATGCATGTGACTTTTGGGTGTATTAATTTATTTTATTTTTCTTTCCCCCATCAGTGACGGCAAGTTAAACCTGGACGAGTTCCGCCTGATCTGCAAGGCACTATTCCGCAACGAGAAGGGGCATATCTACCCTCTATCGGAGGACAAGGCTCGCCACGTATTCCAGGTGTTTGATACCGACTCCGACGGGTTCATCGATAAGGAAGAGTTCACTTTCTGCTGGAACCACTGGATTAAAGTCGTGAGTACAATTATCAACTTTATTATGCTTGAATTCATAGCTTCCGTGGCACAGTTAGTTAAACGCTGGCTGTGGAACAAAAGGCCGTGGGTTCCACAAAATGGTTTCAAGACAAATATTTGTGGGATCTTTTGACGGGGTGTGAGACTGAAAAGTCTTTCGTACTTTCTAATACCCACGACACAAGACTCGATCCTAGTTGGATGTTTTTATTGTATAATTCCTTTCCGATATGAGTTTTGCTTCCGTAAGGTGTTTGAGCCGAGCTTTAAGCAAAGTTATTAAAAAGTAAACAATAAAATAAAATACAAGACAGTTTGTGTTTTTGAAAGAATTTCTTTCAAAGGTCTTTGTCCTGACTTACTACCTTCCATCGTAGATTTCACTTTAAGCCTTCAACTATAGATGCTTATAAGCCAACATATAACGTTATCTATTACTTATCAGATTACCCCTTGTATGTATTTCGAACCTATTCCATACAAGAATGATGTAATGGATGCCCAGCATTAGTTCGCCAAAACACAAATAGTGTGTGTCACGCAAACATTTACTTATGTGATTGTATAATGGCAATGTCCATGTCAGCGAACAGATATAGAGATAATTTTCGTATTTTCGTTTTGTAAACCCTTCATTGTTGTACACATTTTTTGTATGGGCCGGGCGTTTGAATTACCGTTATATTGATATTGCAGCAAAATAAAATTATTATTAAGTCACTACCTCCAGTGAAAATTGTAGCTGATTGCCCTGTGTTCAAATCGTTTCCAGATACTTATATTGAAACATGTGTTCTGCCTGTAGAGAAGTTGACAAGATATTAGAGCGAAATATAAACAGATCTAAAAGAACTCTAGGCCATATAGTCCTCCACGCTGACCTAGTGCGGGTTGGCGGACTTTACATACCATATAATTCTTAGAACCGAGAGTACGATTAAGAGGCGAGAATGTTACATCTGTATCAGCCCATATACGTCCCACTGCAGGGCACGGGCCTCCTCTACAATCGAGAGTACGATTGAGAATGGTTAAATGTTACATGATGAAATAAAATTATATCGCAAGAAAAAATCTTTGTAAGCCCTTCAAAATATCTTCATCATCTGACACTTTAAACTCATACTCAAAGCACGCAGACAGTTCTTAACAAAATTGTTGTGTTCAGATCGTGCGGCCGGTGAGTGCTTTCCTGATCGTGGACGTCCAGAACGACTTCATCTCCGGAACCCTCAATATCAGCAAGTGCAATGCTCAGCAGGATGGCAGCGAGGTATTTACAATTCTAATATTTACTAGATACGTTCTGACTCCTCCTTTTCCCATCCCGTCCCGTTTTATCCCGCGTTTTAAACCGCGGGGAAGCTTTGATATCCTCTCTTTTTGGCAATACCATTCTTGGCGGTCTAGAGTCTGTTGGTTATCATCTCTTTTACGATGCTCACACACGATGCTCACATGCGGCCATTATTATTTTCACCCAGAACTGAACCTAAATTGACAATCATTAAATAAAATATCGGGTAAAATTACTTTATGAAGGTGTTCCACTATATTTCAATACAAACTATAAACGGCAGAGCAAATCCAAAGTCAATAAACACAAACTGCAGTTGCCAATTGCGCGGAGGTAATTCCAGCTTTCCGTTCGTTCTTCCTGTCAATTACTATCGTCCATCGATTGAGGCAGTGAATAAAAGGTTTTTCTGGGCTGAATGTAGCAGAAATATTAAAAGCTGGTTAGAAGCGATCTGCGTCCTACGACTTATTGCAAATACATTCGGAAATTGGAGAATTGAAGAGTCTAAACTTGTTTTTATAGACTATCAGACATTTTTATATAATTTAGATTAAAATAAATGTATAAATTTTAGATATTTATATCTTTCAATTCTTGGATTACTGGATTTCAAACTATTGGACATATTGAGACTTAACATCTTATGTCTCAGATTGGCGAGCACAGTGAAATCCCAAACATATCTTTGTAATTCAAGGCGTTGTTTAGTTTTGCTATCGTTCATGAGCGGTCGTATCGCTTACCATCAGGCGACCGGCATGCTCGTCTCGCCATTAATTGCAATTAAAAAACCCTAAAATGAATGTAATTGTTAAAACTATTGAGTTATACACACCCCATGTTTACTAGTAGGTATTCCCTGAGGTAGTAAGCTGAGGCACTACTCATGTCACGAGCCTCTAGCGATGCCAGAAACGAATTCAAAACATTACATTAAAAATAAGAACTACAAACCTATTTCGTGGTTTATTTTATTCAATTGGTTTCGCAACAAATTCATTACCAAGTCGAAGCTAACAGAAACCATTAAAGTTTTATATTTACAAAAGTTAATTTGACAAATAGCTTGCTTGTGGTGACCAGAATAAGCGAAAGAAGTGAATATTCTGCCGGGGCATCGTGCCGTGCCAGTCGCCAATACATCACATCGACATTTTGACATTGACAGTGCCATTGGTAAAACACTAAAAAATATTGAACTGTAATAAAAATTAAATCTCAACGCTATACAACTGCTGTGTTCGTATTCTGGACAGATAAAGCTTCCGTGGCGCTATTGGTACTGTGCAATATGGATTGTTCCGCGTGCAATAATATTATTATCACCAATGAGATGCATCTGAGATGCACGTATGGAAATTGCGGCAAACTCTACCATCGCCTGTGCATTGGTGAGAAAAATCTTAAAAGATCAGATATCGGATCATGGATATGCCCGGAATGTAGTTGTGGGAATAAAAAAGAAGTAAAGAAGAATATTTCGACTCCAACAGTGAAGAAAACAGTGGCCGTAAGTACCGTTACGTCAGAAGAACTTGCTGATACCAATGATCTTATATTAGAAGTTCGGACCTTGCGATCAGAGATAGCCAGTCTTAGTAACCAGCTTACTAAAGCCATCTCTATAATCCTAAACCATGAAGCTAAACTAGACAAATATGCTATTGAAGTTGATAAATTGAACAAGATAATTGAAATATATAAAACGAACGACTGCTTCATTAAGGAAATCGCTGACAATACCATCGAGGATGAATCATGTTCATTTAGCGGCACATTAGTTTCTCCAACTTGTAATAAACATACCAGCAAATCCAACATACCTTTAACTCAACTGAAATCAGCCAACAAAGGCATCTTGAACATTTCGTCACGGCCGCCTGGGAATAAATCTCCACCAACCAGCAAATTAACAAATAAAACTAAATCAGATATTTATACACAATACCCTGATAACGACAGTCCAACTATTCCTACCCAACAGATGAGCAACGAGAAAAAACCTTATGAAATGGAAACAAAAAGACGCGTGAATAGACGACCTTTAGTTCTACACGGGACTGCTGACCCTGCATCTGTATATTTGAAGGCCGTTAAAGAGCGTAAGTTTCTTCATCTATGGAATATGGCTTCGAGCACCGATGAAATTCGTCAATATTTATTGCAATTATGTCCTTCTGGCGAATGCTCTGTCGACGAACTTGTTACTCGAGGCGACTATAAATCTTACAAGATTGGTGTTCCTACAGCCTACTTTGATACATTTTACTCAACTGACATATGGCCGATTAATGCCAAAATAAAACCTTGGATCAACTATAAGCGATCATCATACACCACGAGAGCCAAAGTTCCTACAAGAAACTCTTCGAACTTACAGTCATTTCGTGAGTCCAACCATTAATCACAGCTATATTGAGGTTTTCTACCAAAATGTTCGTGGTTTGAAATCTAAACTTCCTATGTGGCGCAACAACTTTGCCTTATCCGAACACAATTTGGTAGCCGTCACAGAGACTTTCTTGGATTCGTCTGTGCTGGATTCAGAACTCGAATGCGGTGACTGGAGCATAATTCGTCGTGACAGAATTTCGCCCTGCGGGGGAGTGCTTTTAGCATCTCGTACACCTATTGTGCTGCAGCGTCGATGTGACCTTGAGACTGATAATGGTGAGGACTTGTGTGCATGTTTCTCATGGCGTGGTCGCTGCTTTTTTGTATGTGTCGTCTATATAAAACCGACAGCCAATGACGACGAATATATGCGTTGGTTCTACAAGATTGAATCTTTTGTGAATAACTTCAGTGGACTAGTTTTAATTCTAGGAGACATTAATTTAAATAGTGCCTCGACAAATGTTCAATATTATTATTCTTATTTTTTGTCTTTTTGTGGCCTAGTGGACACAAATATTGTTAAAAATAAGTACGGCGGTATGTTAGATGTTGTTTTAGTGCGGGAAGGCTTCCAGAATGCAATAGTTAAAAACATTGATGGACTGGTGCCACTTGATGCTTATCATCCAGCTCTTGATATCGAGGTAAGAGCGGAATCAATTCATTGTTCGGAAAGTATTGAACCTAGCAATATAAGCCATTTTAAAGACTGGAACTTTAAGAAGTGTGATTTTATAATGCTTTATGATATACTGTCGAAAGTATCATGGGTTTCCTTGTTAGAATGTAAAGATGTTTCTAATGCAGTGAATATTTTCTATACCATCATTTATAATGCTTTTGATTTATGTGTGCCTAAAAAGCGCCGTGGCAAATCTACTAGTAAGCGTTATCCTGTCTGGTTTACGCGTGACATCATCCTAGATACCAAACTCAAACTAAAGCTTCACAAGATATGGAAACGCACAAGTTATCTCCATGTTTATACACAGTTCTCTGAACTTAGGAAATCTTTGAAACACAGAGTAGCAACTGCTTATAAATCGCATATATCCCAATTAGAGAATTCTATTCTAAGGAACCCTCGTGAGTTTTGGAGACACATCTCAAATCTACGGTCGAAAGGTGGATTTGAGCCTAATGTAACCTATCAAGGACAAAAACTTAGTGGAATAGCTGCCGCGGAAGGATTCGCGAGTTTCTTTTGTAGTGTATTTCAGCCTGAGGTGCCGCAGTTAGATTCCTTACTTATTAATAGCAATGATACGAGTTCTAATAGCAACTATGTAAATATAACCACGGTCACTGAAGGCGATGTATCATATGGCATAAATAAATTAAAGCCTAATAGCTCTATAGGTCCTGATGGTATTCCTCCTTATATTATTAAATATATGTGTGAACCACTTTCTCCAGCTCTCCATCACATTTTCAACTTGTCTCTAAAGTCAGGTTTCTATCCTACTACATGGAAAATTACTCGAGTCACACCTATCCCTAAAAGTTCTAATAAATCAGCCGTCGAACAATATAGACCCATTGCCATATTATCTGCTCCTGCGAAGGTTTTCGAATATATCTTGCATCAAAATATATATTACCAAGCTGAAAAGCGCCTCACCGACTGTCAACACGGATTTAGACGTAAGAGGTCAGTCAACACCAACCTTTTAGTACTCGTTGATTATATTTCGTCGCAGCTTGACCAAGGATCTCAAGTTGATGTAATATATTTTGATTTCTGCAAAGCATTCGATCGCATTAACAATGATATTCTCCTTATGAAGCTCTGTGCTATTGGTTTCTCGCCCAATCTTCTTCGTCTCTTTGCTGACTATCTCCGTGATCGTAGGCAGTTTGTAAGACTCGGGATTTACGAATCCTCTCCTTATCACACTCGTTCTGGAGTTGGTCAAGGTTCAGTCCTTGGACCTTTTTTATTTCTGCTAATGATTAATGACTTGCCGACTTTTATAACCCATGCACATTGTCTTTTGTACGCAGATGACATTAAATTATACAAAAACGTCAATACTGAAGCCGACTGCATAGCTCTTCAAGCTGACATAGACGCTGTTTATAACTGGAGTGTAGTCAATAAGATGGAATTTAATCCAACAAAATGTTTCGTCGTAAGTTTTGGTCGCAAACGACATCCTATTACCTTTGGTTACAACATCAACGGTAATGCTATTACTAGGTCCACGCTTATCAAAGATCTAGGAGTCACTTTCGATCAAAGTCTCACTTTCCACAATCACATAATTAATGTTGCTATGGAATCTTTCAAGCGTCTCGGTTTCGTCTTACGAAATGCACGGGACTTCCAGGACACCCAAATCATTAAACTTTTATATAGCACATTGGTACGAAGTAAGCTTGAGGCAAGTTCATGCGTATGGAACCCGCACGAAAAGACATATTCTCTTGTTCTAGAAAAGGTACAGAAGGCTTTTCTACGATTTCTATTTAAATTTGTCTCGGGCTACTATCCATATATGTACCCAACAAAATACCTTTTAGGATGTCTAGGATATAATTTGCTTGAGACAAGAAGAAGTTATGACCAATTGATTTGTATGATTAAAATATGCCGTAGTATGATCGATGCGCCGGATATTCACAGTGAGTTGATGCAAATCTATACTCCTAACAACTATCTTCGAAATAGAAGACACAAGTTGTTTGCAACGCCTGTTTGTCGTACGGTGGCACGAGCCATGTCGCCAATTCCAAGAGTTCTTAATCAGCTAAATGCTTTCATGGAAGCTTACCCGCAATTCGATATCTTCAACGACGAATGGAAGCCGCTTGTTAGGAATTGTCTTAATTTTAGCGAAAATTATATTCCTCAGTAAGCTATCTATTATTTATATAGGTACATATAAAATGAATATTATTATTTTAGTATTAGTTTGTTTGTAATGTACGTTAAAATTTGTTAAGTTTTATGTTTTGTTCTTTATATTATAATAGGTAATTGAATAGTGTAATTGATGTTAATAATCGTACTGTTCAAATAAATAAATCACGTATTTATCGTAACATCAGCCGCATTGCCTTGTTACTTGTGGGATGCGGTGAGAGACCTGTTTATTTGCGTATATGTGTGTTTCTGTCATTGCTATAAATGGACAAGACGAAAAGCAGGTAAAATGTAACTACGTAAGTGGTGCGGCGCCCTAATGGAGTGTTGAGTCAACAGTGGCTCTGTAAATTGTCATCGCAATGATTTTGATAATGCTTGCTAGTTTTATAACAGAAAGTTTAGTAAATAATACTAGATATACAATAATTAATATTTATTTTTGACTAGTAATAAATTCCACCCAATCATTAATATGAATAAACAAATAACACCCAACAGTCACATACATAGTCCTGACCCCACACTAATATTGAATCTTGTGTCGTGGGTATCAAGAGCTACGAGAGACTTCGCTCTCACAAACACCCAGACGCGAAAGAAATGTTTGTGTGAAGCACTAACATTTCTCTCTATGCGGGGATCGAACCCGCTGCCTCTCGTATCACAGGCGGAGTTTAACCGACTGCGCCACGGAGGCTGTCAAATCAATACATCAAGCCACATTGATAAATTTGTCGAACCTGATACCGTAACCTAGTTATTCCGCTCTGTTAGCTACTAACAAATCAGATTTTTGGATTACGTATATCATATATGACAATATCTTTCCAAGGTTTATCTATCTCCTGGCGTTTTTTTGGAAAAATGTTCCTTCGGATTAAAAAAATAAATTTTCTTCAATAATCATCTAGTGAATTATATTTGTAAAGAAGTCATTGGCGCTGTTAGTAAAAATCTTGCTCTGAAACGAAACTCCGCAGTTTAGTTATCGCTCGGAGAGAAATGTCTGCTGCCCACAAAAGCGTCCACATCAAAAGTGCACAGTTTTGGTGATCTAATAGTTTCTTAGATTTACGCGAATGTTACACATTGAAATAAAACTATTATTTACGGATTTTATCGCGGATTTGGTTAAATATTTACATTTGTTTCTTCCCGGCGCGGCG
Source organism: Hyles euphorbiae (assembly GCA_023078785.2). Lineage (NCBI taxonomy): Eukaryota > Metazoa > Arthropoda > Insecta > Lepidoptera > Sphingidae > Hyles > Hyles euphorbiae. The sequence goes on from CM041035.1 coordinate 13,515,347, forward strand.
TTTCGATTACTTTTCAGCTTTCGTGGGGCGGACTGAGGTATTAGTCATCCGCTCAGTGACTGTCCTTTAACTAGGCTTAATTTACAATTTTCAGATTTAAAAAAATTACAAAGTTAATCTGTATTTACGTTCCGATCTACATAGAAGAAGCTCACTGTGTCTTGAGGTCTGGCTGTTGGTCTTTTGGGTTCCGATTTAATTAAGTGTAGAATTGGATGCCATGCTGGTGCAAGCTTCAAGCCATGTTCTTTATAGATGAATTTAAACCAAATTCGCGATAAAATCCGTGAATAACAGTTTTATTGAACTAGATAAAATTGCTTGTCGCAGGCCAGGTGCAGGTAGATTTTAAAACCGACTTTGAATAAGTCCGTTATTACTCACATTTTCATACAAAGTTGCACATATGTATATAACTATCAATACGTATACCTCAATGTTATCTAGAATACGCGTAATAGCCTAAACGTGTATGAATATACAATAAATGGCCGCCACATGGGAGTTTCCCGGTGCACGTTTTCCTTGTAGCGTTCTAAGTGGTAAGTCACTTGTGGTAAGTGCTTTCAAGATTAAATTGGTATTCTTATGCAACGAACGTAATCGAGTTTTACTAAAAATACAGACTTTATCATCGGCTGCTATAATGAAATATACCAATGATACATTTATAACAATTTATGATTGGATTGTTTAATTAAGCAATTACTACGAGCATTTTGAAAATAGTATTTTTGTCGGTATATAAATTTTCTTCTAGATGTCTGCTTGGTTTCTCATTATAGTGTGAATTAAATAAATAAGAATTGATAGCCTCCGTGGCGCAGTTGGTTAGACTCCAGTTGTGTAACGAAAGACCGCTGGTTCGATACCCACACCGAGACAAAAATTTGTGTGATCCATAGATACTTTTTTCGGGTCTGGGTGTTTGTGAGACCGAAACGTTTCTCGTAATTTCTGATACCCACAACACAACACTTGATCTTAGTGTGGGGTTAGGACTATGTATGTATTTAAATAAATACATCCAACAGTCATACCAGTAATTTCAATATCAGAAGTTACGTTAGGAAATAAATATATGTAGCGCACACTAACATTTATGTCTATGTCTTTAATCAAGCGTGTCTCTCGCCTCAAAAAAATCTCGCTTGTTATACCATAGTCCACGGTATTGAGAACCGAACCTACTATAGGTGTTTATCAATAAGGCAATGTGGGCGTACTGTGGTATCGACCAAACAGAACACACGTGACGACACGCGCCGCTGCCTCTAAAGGGCATGGGTGAGGCGTACTTCGCGTATTGTTGGCGTATTCTACGTACTACGTAGGTACTTGTAGTACGACGTACTTCGTTTGACGTCATAACACGTCGTAATTTGAAGGTATGGAGGGTTGAGCAAGGATGGGATGGGATGGGATATCATGGAATTTATTTATTTAAACTTTATTGTACAATAAGAAAATACATACAATGAGAAGTTACATACATAAAAAGTACAAGTGGCGGTCTTATTGCTGTAAGGCAATGGCTTACAGTCAACCATGGGTGGATTTGAGAATAGGATAAACAGGACAGTTTAAAGTGTAAAGGATAGAATTTACCTAGAAAGGAAAAGTATTGAAAATGCAAATTGTGATGTATAATATGTATATGTAATTGGATGTGAATAAGTAGGTAGTAGGATGAGCTTAATATGTATTCTAGAAATGAATAAGGAAAATATTACTTTGATTTAATCAGCTTTATGTTATGGCATAATTGGTTACATCTTTTTCATATATATTTTGAAATATTAAATAATTAAGCCCTAAAATATTCCGCTGCTGTACAATGCCTCCTCTTAGCATTTTCATATTGACTTGTTGGAAACGCTTGCATCCAACTACTTCCTGGGAACTTTATTTAGAAAAAGGTTATCTGTAAGAATATAATCCTACAAACGATTATGGCAAAACCGCTGTCACCAATTGCGAATAAATTATATTCAGTGGTATCTTTAATAATTAAAAAAAATACGTATTTTTATTTAATAAAAGGTATGTTGGGACTTAAATTTCCGCTTGGATAAAAATCCCATAAAATAAAGAGAAAAATGTATAATCTTGTAAGTTGTAAATTACTGTGGTTTTGTATGTCAAAGGAAATGGTTTAGTTTAGTAGATTACATAAAACTTTTAAAAATTAATTTATAAATAATTGTGTATAAACTAAAACATGACTCTTCACAAAGTTTACAATTTTTTTTTAATTCAAATCAATATAAAGTTGGAATAGCTCCAAATCCCCAGCGTTGGTTGAAAGGCGTTCGCTTCCGTGTCCAAATATTGGAAGTAAATAAAAGTTATCAGCGCCTACTGCAGGTACTATCATGCGATGCCAACTTGTCAAAACTATTGCCGGATATTGCAGACAAATTGCTTTAAACAATTTTAATGTGCATTGCAGACTGCAGATTATCTATAACTAGCTACCCGACCCGGTTCCGCCCGGGTGTAGGTACACTTTTTATAAATATTCTCTCGCATATACTCATCAATGATAACGCAGGATTCTAATGGTGTAAAAAAATTTCAAATCGGTTCAATATTTTCAGAGCCAATTCAATGCAAAAAATCGGATTCGGATGGTTAAGTAAAAGCAGCACCAAAGAACACCAGTAATGTTGCCTCAACAGAGTCCATCTTGAAACGTTAGCGATCGCAAGCATTTATGTGTTGTTACTCAGTTACGATAAAAGCGCGACTGTATTACGTTTGCATCGCGACTGAATCGTAGATAAGTAGGCAAGGGCACACAGCTACCGAAGCGAATGCACGGCAACATCGCTACTGCATCGCTCAAAAAAGTCCTTTTGGGCCTTAGAACTTTACCGATAAGCGTCCAGGAAGAATAAGCCTATCATTGAAGCCTGTATGGAACGGACAGAGGATAGACTCACATAGACTTACTTCGATAATGTAATCAATGTCCAGCGATATGGGAACTTCGCTGATTAGCTTAATAAGATTAGACTCCTGGCCAACCTGGCTCCTCCCAGTGGCAGATTGCCATCATTATAGTTCTAGAGACCAGAATTGCGTGTCGCACATCCTTATCCAGTGTTCTATGGCAGGTGAAGCGGCGAGGCTGGGTCAAACAAATAGGCCAAATCCTCTCCCTGCTGGTTGTCATACTGGCAATGTTCTAGGGACAGTATAAATGGAAGGTAGCTTCTTTTTGTGAAACCGTCAAGGTAAAATGCAGGGTCCCAATGCGAAATCGAAAGAGAACTGATCCTACTCGGAAACGAGTATGTGTTGCTAGAGCCAGAAATCGCCCCAGCTAGATACATTTTTTGTTGCATAGGAAACACTGAATTATTTCCTCCTTTGGTGCTTTCTAAGTAACGCGCTGGCGAAACTTTGGCATGTTCGTTTTGAGGCCCCGGAGTTTCTCCAGTACTGATTGTCGATTGCGTAACATGGGGTTTTAAATCGACATATCGAGCATAAATTGTTTTGGATCCAAAAGGATTTTGCTTATGGACAGAAAAGGAAGGCTCTTCTCATTTGTGCGACTAACCGTGTTTTAAAAATTAATTTACTCGACTTAAACTACTCGAAAACTTAAATCAATTACATAAAGAAAGTTTAATTGCAACAGAACCAAATCCAAAACTGCAATTAACTTACAAATCATTACCAACTCCCATCAAAACTGTGACACGGCGAAAACCGCGCGCCACTACAGCAAAATTGCTTTTCAAACGTGCCGACAAAGGCGCCGCGCCGAAAATAAACCAAATTCTAAATTTCACACCTCGTATCGCTCGAACCAATTATCAAATCTATTGGTCGGTACCATGCACGAAACAACGCCGCCCGCCCCAAGTTAGGGGTTGTTTTCAAACGCCCCACTTTAAATTGGCAACTTAAATATTGTTTTTTTTTTCTCAAAGGCATTGTGGGCTCTGCGGCAAAGACTATTCTTTTTTTTTTCGTCTGCCGTGCAAGGCCTCGTTTTAATGTGAAAGGTTGTCTATTTATTGGTAAATTGTGGGTTAGTAGTTTACTGGGACTTTGAATTGTGGTGCGCTGTTTGCGTAAATAGTTTCAGCTTTGGTTTACTTTGGTTGACTTTAATATTATAAAGAGGATTTGTTCGTTTAAGATTGAATTGGTTTAAGGTTTGTTTGTTTGCATTGAACAAGCTCTGAAGAAGTCTTCTATTTCTGGTTGCCGTTTATTTCACTTATATGGGAATGGCCTTTGATTATACCACGTTTGCCTAATGCCATTGATAAATATATTTTATTGCAATGAATGGTGAGACAGGCATTCCATTCCTCTAATGGCAAGCGATACGACCGCTCGTGGACAGTAGCAAAACAACACCATAAATTAATAAGCAATGCTTGGCATTCCATTGCGTTCGCCATCCTGAGACATAAATGTTAAGTCTCAATATGTCTAGCTATTAATATTTTTTTTAAGATAATTCTCAGACATTTATGTTTCTTCAGGCTATAATAGCCGTCAAATCAAGCGATAATAAGTTACCAAAAGGAGATCGGTCGATTTCCTAAGGAAATTGGGCCTATTAATAGTAATGAAAACTTGACGGACTCAAATGAGACCTAGAATTAAATTATAAAGATTCAATATGCTTTAAATATAATATAGTCTTTTTGAGCTACGATATGGGGTATTTAAGATATATCCCCTTAAAGTTTTACAAAAACTACCATATTCTACTATCTTCACATATATCTTATTTGGACAATATTTTATATTTTTTGTAACTATGTAAATAATATCGTAAAATGTAAATAAATGTTAATAATATTGTAAAATGTATTACATTATTATAAACACGTTAAATATTTTCGATATAAAGTTGATTAAGAAAGCATTTCTGGGGGTAGAAATATCCGTTTCAAAAGTAGGTAGGTCATTCTAAAAAGGGAATGATGACGGTAAAAATTGATAATAAGAAACACATTTTTATAATAAAAAGTTCTATTGAACTTGTTACTAAACAATATCTCATGTACCTGGTAGTAACAATACATTGTCGAGGTGCTTTGCAATAGGTGTGATATCATTTTGGTACCTAGCCCAACCAAGGCACCACATAATAGTCATTACATGTGCAGAGCATCCCACTGTCCTTTTGATTGCAATGCAATTACAATAATATTGTATTATTGCATTGTGGCCATTTTGAGAGTTGTCGATCTGAATATAAACAAAACATATTTTTGTTCTGTCCTAACCAATAACGCACTAAGTGGTCTGGCATACTATTTATCTCATTAACATCGATTGACGTTTTAGAATTCTTTATAATTGTAAACATGTCTTGTACATGTTAGAACTAAAATAATATAATTAATATTATAGAGCCTTTCCGTCATAAAATCCAATGAGTTATTGCGTAGATGCACTGAGCAAGCTCTGCTATTTTTGGGAATATAATAATTATAATCTTTTTTAGAGTAGGCAAGAGTTGTCGTAAATAATAAACTCAAAATAACCAACATCACAAAAGCACATTCCTTTCGCGACCAAGCACAAAGAATAGAATTTGACAAACACTGAATGAATTTGACAGACGTCAACTCTGATATTATTGCAAACAATGCAAAAAGTGGTAGAATATTTTATGATATCCTTTTTTTTTACAAAATCTGATCCCCACGGTGTAGGATAAAAATAAGTAAAGAAATGAATTTTAAAAAATACGCCTGATTTTTTAGTCATACTTAAATTCTTGTCCGTAGTTGGACCAAATCGACTGATCTCCTTTCAAAAAGTCTGAGCTGTGCGTCAAACCTTGGACTTATACTTGCGTACACTAACTAGTCTTTAGTATCTGAATCATTCTAACTAGGTTAATAGCTTCTAATAGTAATTATTAAAGGAATTTATATCTTATCGCATTAGTATCGAACAAGACCATCACATGGTATTGCCATTGAAAATATCAGCTAATTAATAATTATTTAAATTGTCTAGGAATTTGTATACAGGCATGACACGTATGTATGTGTAGTAATGGGAATTATTGATATTTCAAATTAACACCACCACCTTGTTATTTTTGAAGCCTTAGCCATGCTCTATATTTCTGCTATTGCTAATTACCACCCACAAAATGTATAAACAAAAAACATTATTATAACCATTTTTCACATCTAAAATTACACACGAAATTGATTGTACAGTTTCTTCTTTAAAATGGTTCGTAAAAAAACTCACTCCTTCATAGATTACACGAGATCGTATAAAAATATTAGCCGATCGGCTTTGTGAATCACAACAGCAAATCGCAAAATTTTACTTATTAAAATAACTTGTGAAATTTTATTATGGACTTCACTTGTTATTTGTGATTGGTTTTACTATTTATTCCAATACTAGCTGTCGGGCCCGGCTTCGCCCGGGTGCAGATAGTTTTTGAGTCCAATCCACATCAAGAACATATTATTTCGCGTGTCTACTAACTATATTTCCCGCGTGCCGTCGACTATATTTCCCTTCCGTAGGAGAGGACATCCCGTGCCAACAATTTGAATTTGAAAGAGTAGAAAATATGTATATTTGGTTTCCTGACTCATCCCACGGGAACACTACATTTTTCGGGATAAAAAGTAGCCTATGTGTTAATCCAGGGTGTCAGCTATCACTATACCAAATTTCATCAAAATCTGATGAGCCGTTTTTTCATGAAAGAGTAACAAACATCCATACATCCATACATCCATACATCCATACTTACAAACTTTCACCTTTATAATATTAGTAAGGATTAATATGTGTCTTTATTACCGGCTTATCAAATCGTATATTCACAGAGAGATTACAAAACACTTGCTCTGTCCTATCCCAACTCCTTAGGAAGGTCCATCGTATAAAAGAAACTGCCTGGGTTGGTACCACTACCTTTTGCAAGGTCAACTCAGCGTTTCTTGAAATAATCATTGCTGTATCAGGATTTTACAAAATTGATTACAACACAATCTTTAGATTTTCATTACAATCTCTTCCTGTCCATCTAATCTACTTCATGTCAGCGTGAAAAACTAACTCTGCGACTCACGCTAATCAATCATAGAGTCATTGTGATTTATTACTACGTATAGTGAAATTATCCCACACAAATCTAAATCTCTGCAGTTCGGTATGAATAATTGGTCATCTAATCAATTATCAAAAAGTATATCCATGCAGCGCTAGACCGCTTTCAACATGTAGTTTTCTCGCGACCAAAACGTCGAAAGCGTCGTGAATTTCATGATTTTCACATACTAGTGTAACATTGAACTCTTTTACATAATAATATATAATACAATACACGTATCACATAATATTAATTGCTTATACTTATTTATGTCTGTCGCCATGGAGCGACTCAGCGGCAGAACTTGGTGTGTAAGTAAGAACTATTGCGTTCTGGCTTGAAGGACTATGCAACCAGTTACTGAGCTTTAAGGGACTCGACAATTTAGTCTTGGGGTCAGGAGAGCAGTATTCTGCCTACTGCCTTAGTACTTAAAAATTCTGAGTGGTCATACTCTTTCTGGACGTGTGATATTTACCATCAGACCAACGACCTGCTCTCGTCATTCTCGCGAATATACCAGCTATACAAATTTTTAAATATTCAAAATTTATATTTCTACTAGAATACGTTATACAATCAGGTTTCGGTATCATGTTTGAAAGAATTTGTCTGCTGATGTAACGGTAATACGATGCTTTGTATGCATCACTCATGTAGGTATACAAATGTAAATTCTGTATATGATCGTTGCTGTCCTATTATACGACGGATTTTATATGACAACGTTAAATGTTCGTCGTAAAGCATAATTTTTGCATAGATCCGATAAGGAGTAAACGGTTCGCAAGATGGCACGTGATTATTTGCCCATGGACGTCCGTAACAATTGGATTGTAGAGTTAATTATCTTTTTAAATGGGAAGGGAAATCAGGACGTGAGTCAAGAGATATTACTGTAATAGGATTCTAGAAATCATAATCAAAATGATATTAACCAATATTATTTCGTTCGGGGCGGTACCACTGTCTCAGCAGATCGACGTGAAACGACAGCTTTGTTGTTGCTTTTCGTTCGGAAAGTGAGACTGCCGGATGACTTATACCCATTTCCTCTTCACATTATTTTTCCTTCCCGCTCGCCTTCCAATTTAATGGGCCAGCAACATATGATTCAAGCTTTGTGGATGCTCATGGGTGGCAGTAATCAATTACCAACCAAAAGCCCACCAATCTTCCACAGGCGTCATAATCTCGGTGTTCTGCTTAGTTCTGAGTTTGATGGACATTGTATATTATTGGGCATAAACCATTAGGAGAATGTCTTGGACTGCCGAACGCAGTGCAGTGCCATGCACGCCTGCCAGTAATAAGTTCAAGTGGTTTTACTCTTTGCATTATGACGCTTACGCTTATATGGGAAACATTAATTATAGCTGAATGACATGATGTTTCTTCTCTTCCTTCTAAATCGTGTAATTGAGAAAATTCTGTATGAGAATATTATTTAACTTTTTATGGATTCATTAAATTATTTTCATTTTTACCATCAGGCAAGCGACTTGTTTGTAACTTAATTTTAAATCATTTAGAACAAAGAATGAAAATCTATAATTTTACCAAAACAAACACAAAATTCAATTTGACCTAAATAGTTTCGTTAGCCGCGCACGAAACCAATGTAATACATTTGCGGATTAATTTAATTTAGCAGACAATGTACAGAGGAAGTTCGGAATACAATACGGGCATGTGATTCGTCAAATCATTCAACTGGCTTTGTGTAAAGGTCATTTATTATCGCGCACTTGGGCGATTACAGTGGGGGTCTAATTTACTATGTCTCATAGTTAATTATAACCCGGAAAATAACATTTTATTACAGTCTATAGAGACAACATAGGAAACTCCTGTGATCCTGGTTTGACTATGGCATTAACTGAATTTCAGCTCTGATTCTGAAGCTCAAAATCTTTAAACTGCATTACCCGCAGTGGAAGTAAAATACATCGGTGTTCCTTCATTTATCTTTGGGCAATATTCTTTTTAGTTTATTGCGGAAAAACAAGATGTAGGTTATAACTTAAGCTTATGTTAAAAAAAAACTATGGTGGTAGTTGTACTCATACATATTTGTTTATTGTTGTAAATGAACCGCGAGTTGGTGGACTTCACCCAACCTTGAAATCCTTTGCAAATGTCTATGGTGTGTAGGTTTCCTTACGATGTTTCCATTTAACATGAAAGTAAGTTGTAATTGATTTATCAATATAAACATGACTCCGACATACCACACGTATGCACTAGGATATTAATTTTAAGCGACAGCCGTGTCTCCATCTGCTTCGTTGTCTATAGGGAACCACGTACTAACTTCGTGCGTTGCTAGCATTATTTTGGGAGGTCCGGGGCCCCATGACAATAACTGATTACGTATCTGCATTTACGCATGACAAGTTAAGCGCGGATGGGAGGTCACCTCCATGCTTGTTAAGCTTTATAGACTTTGATTATTGTCAAAATACAATGGATTATTGAAATACGATTAACAAAACACTGTCGTACTTTGATATATTAACGAGACCGAAAATAGAAAGAACTTGAACTAATGAAGGGTATTAGATGCGCAATATGCTGGTTTTCTCACGCCGCAACGCGATGCTTACCTTCATGGTTAATTTGTGAGATAATTAGTATAATTGGAATAAAATAGAGGTATGTGCTTTGTATTCAGGTCCGCTAGCAACGTGACAACTGTTCAGAAAACACAATAATTCAGGCAATTTTGTTTTGGACCCTCGCAATATTTGATAATACTTATGTCGGACTACAGTACCCCAAGCAGGAACATTTTGAAGTATCGTATAGTAATAGTATCGTGACAACGATTACTATACTATAACTACTCCATGTCGGTAGCATGAATCGATTAACCATACTCTCGTGAACTCGATACTATTACGTTACGATAGTGACAGATAACCTAGGGTAATGAACGAATGTTATTGAATGATTCGTGCGGAATTGTCATTCACTACGTGGGTACATTAATTTATTATTATTATAAAATAACAAAAAAATATAAAACATGCATTAATGTCGCGTAGAAAGGTTATGGAAATAAATTAATAAGCAAATACATATTTCTTGCTTTTATTCCGCAATATACAAAAATGACTCCAATTATTTATGCGTTTAGATTTCCGAACGCAGCAATTTTTTTTTGATTAGTTGTCAAACAATTAATGCAAATTAATAACTCTCATATTATTTAAGTTATAGATAAAGATATGTACATATGTTTTATAAAATCCCTCTATATTTTTAAGGAGGAGAGCTTTATGAAAGTATTCTCTATATTTTTGCTCGTTAAGTTCCTCGGCAATTATTTTCACATATATTATGCTCACACTTCTCTGCCCTAAGAGCTTGCTCGACTATACATTGACTTATAAGCTTATAAGTATAACATAAAATGATTAAGTAGGTACGCAAAACGAAAATCAAAGTTCCATGTAAATATTTTATTTATAAGTTTTTTTTACAGTTTTAGGTTAGGTATGTTTTTAACTACAATAAATTCCAGACTTTCTATATCCTCATACTTGTTCGCAAGATTCCCAAGTTCGTTGCTCCGATTCCAAACAGTCCATAGTCTAAGAAATAACCTTCATATTTGAGTTAGGTATCACAATAATTATAACTTCATATCACAGCATTGAATTTCATATAACTAGCGAAATACGGAGTAGATAATTACACACAATAACACTAAGGCATCGGGAAACACTAAGCATGACCGTAATTAACACATTTTTCCTTAATTCGATGTGTAAAAATACAAAAATATACTCTCGATAATGTTCTCACGGTAAAAATGTCGGTGACAAAACAATCGTATTTCTCGATAGTAAATCGGCGATACTATACGTCAAAAATTATTCCTGCTACCACTTTTCATACATTTGCATAGTAAAACTATCGTTATTACCATACTATAGTATCGTAAACGTTTCCTGCTGCCATAATTTAGTTCCAAATACGCTCACAATGGCGCTGTTCAAATTCCCATACAAAATTTTACTATTACGATTACTATACTATAGAGCCAAATGTTCCTGCTTGGGGCACTGAGGAGTGGAGCGGAGATGTGCACACATCGTCCAGTCAGCTAAACTTATAAATGATAATGATTAAACAGATTGGTCGATTTATAGACATATTTGCTTGTCTTTGCTTTGCAGTAATCGCAAGCTTAACTTTGCTTATCTCTTTATACTGCTGAACAAAGGCCCTCCTAAATGTTTCTATAGCAACTTGTTCGAGGCGGCCTGTATCGAAAGAACACCCACAAGCATGGCTAGGTACATTGCATATAGAAAGACCTTGTTATTGTTATTAAAAAACTGGCGGTCCGGTCGATCCGACCGGATGCAGATAATTTTCAAAATGGCGGCCAAAATTCCAACTATCAATTTAGAATATCGACCAATTTTTTCAATTCGAACCATTTTATGACGATATAAATGTACCTACATAGACTTATGGTTACAATGTACGTTATAAGAATCCGAATATTTTCAGAGTAGGTACATTCGTATCGTCATAAACTTCGATCGTCCGAAGATTCGAACTTCATTTCGGATTATCAGAGTAGGGCCCCAGAAGGTCCTGAGATTAGAGGTAACAAACAAATTCTGCATCTTTATATATTACTCCTAGTATAAATAAGCCAATAATGTATACTTCCAGGTGGTCGAGCCCATCAACCGTCTGCTGGAGTCTGTGCCGTTCGACTGCGTGTTCTACTCGCTGGACTGGCACCCGCCCGACCACGTGTCCTTCATCGACAACGTGCACATGCGCGAACTGCACCCGTCCAGCCCGGTACGTACATATCGCAACCCCGGTGCAACAATGTCACATATGCAAGAATGCAACTTTTCAGGCAAAACATTTGAAACTTTCACATCGTATAAAAAAATGATATTTCAAGATAGACAAGTTGAACAGCTTCTATCACAATATCAACTTTTAATTTACCGTTAAAAAAATTATGACCACGTAATATTATAAAAAATATAAGATTGTTTCTTTGTACCTTCCAACCTTGCAATTTTTTCATTTGTGACATTAATCTAACCTACGTGTTTCTAAGCACCCCAGGTCATATGGTACAAAAATTTAAACAAATGCCCCTAGTAGTTTTGTCAACTGAAGTGTTTAAAAATTCAAGATTTTTGATTAGGTTGTATAATTTAGGGTATTTTTACTGCTCACTTAAGACCCAGGGAGGTTACTCTATGAAAAAATACGAACTTCGAACGTTTGTATGTTCAACGGCCGGAGTAGGTATAAGAGATATAAGTTTTCCAGTTCTCAAAATCAATACTATTCTCTATTATACCTATCATTTTCCCCGAACTTAGTCTATGGTTACAACGTACATTAAAGGATTCCAACATTTTGTGGGGTATCTAGCCACATTAGTGAAGTTTAAGGCGGCGTCTGAACATTTAAAATTCTTATCGTTTCATAGAGTACCCCCAGAACCGAACCGAAGTTCAGCTGAACGGGAAAAAATCTTATAGAACATGATCAAAAATCTTGAAATCCATGCAAAATCACAACCTATCCATACACTATTTTTAGGCAGCAAAGAATATTACATAATTATTTGTGCATCCTTCAGAATACAATAAAAAAATAGAAACTCGTATTAACCATTAAAGTTGTGTCACTGTTCGCGAGCATCGGATCGATAGCACTTAAATCACTCGCAGGCTCGCTAATAAAAATATGGGTAGCTTTTAATTTGAACTTGGCCTCGATCCGGCACTATTGTGGGTCTGGAGGGGGCCTTTATTACGTTACCGGCTCACGGCATCAGTTCTTCTGAGGTGGACGGACTTGGGAAAGATAATGTATACTAAATATATCATTTACTGGACGTTTCTTTGTAAAATATTGTTATAAAAAGGACACTATTACTATAACTTATTCATCAACATCATCATCTCAGTCACAAGAAGTCCACTGCTGAACATAGGTCTCCCCCAAGGATCTCCACATCGACCTGTTGGAAGAGGCCTGCATCCAACGACATTTGCGTATTATATTTGTGTTTTCCAAAAATAAAAGGTTTTCTTAACGCGTTTAATGTCGTATAATAGACTGTTACCAGTCAATCCATCTATCATAGAGATATTAATATTTTTGTTTTAGATACAAAGCACTTAAAATATTACACACTAAACAAAAATATAGTCGTATCAATATTTCGAAGCCATAATTTTCATCAACGATATATTTTCATGTGGGTCCTAACCCCCCGTCTCTCACCCTCAATTCGTCCACCATTAAGTAGCGGTTACATCGGCAACGATTGCGAAGAAATAAACAGCTGCTAGTGATGTCGCGTACTACAAAGCGACAATCGACAACCTACTCTATTACTCTATGGTAATTCATAATGGCGGAAATGGAATTGGGTTTCCTATTACCGGAATGTATTGTCTATTTTGAGCTTTGCAGTAAGATTAAGATTTAATGGTAGTAGTACTTAAGTCTACAGTTTTAAGCAAATAACCAGGATTTTGTATTGTATTGTTGGATGCAGTACAGCAAATGTTAGCTTTTATGGGTTAGTTAAGCAAACTTTTCGATTGCACATAGGCGGAACTATTGTAACGGATATTTGTCTCCTAGTTAATCCAATGTATTAATGTTCATAAAATTTCTGACAAACCTGATAAAAGAACGAAAATTAAATCTTAGTAATATAAAAAAATAAGTTAAATTATTTTTTAATAATTATGCTTGTTGTGCAAACAACGCTCATCTAATCAATTCCGAAATGAAAAAATAGCACTGCTTAATAAGTGTAGGTTTAGCAGTTGACTTCCATTTGCTGAAGATACATACTCTAAAAATATTATACCACGTCCCCTACAGGTAATATAAATAAAACGTTGTATCGTACAGGTGTCAGCAGACAAGGCGGCGGCATACGACACGGTGATATTCGCGGGCCCGCCGCCCATGAAGCAGCGTCTGTGGCCGCGACACTGCGTGCAGGACACATGGGGCGCCGAGCTGCATAAGGACCTCAAGGTAACCAGCTGGAGTCACAAGCTACAGTAGTAGTCGCTAGTCTTAAAAAAAATCTATGTTCTACTATATTCCTACCATACATTAGCAAACCATTTGAGATCCTCCAAAATCAAGGCTCCTCGCCCACGGCGACTTTTTGTAGCGATGCATGCGCGATGCTGTCGTGCGTAGCATCGATACAAACGCGATTCGGTCGCGATGCAGTTACTATGACAAAAATAAACTTTGGTGCTGCTTTTACGTAAACAGCCGAAGCGTAGGCAACGGAAGCAGCATCAATATTGGATGCATTTCCTCCCCCCTCTGTTCTCTCTCCGATGCGGTCGCGCGTTTGTATAGATACAATCGCGATGCAGTAGCGCGTTGGCATCGCTATTATAGCGCGTTGCAAATGCGACTAACACGCGTTAGAAGAGATGCTGTCGTGCATTTGCTTAACGCGCGACTGCATCGCTACAAAAAGTCGTCGTGGGTGAGGGTCCCAAGATGTTATGGACCGCGGTTATCACTCGTCATTTATAGAACATTCCTAGTTTCTCTCTGGATTGTGGTGGATATAAAGACCTACCATAAGAAATGATAAAAATCCAAATCATTCCATATTTCAGGTAGTGGAGGGCGCAGTGAAGGTGTACAAGGGCACGAACCCGGACGTGGACTCGTACTCGGTGTTCTGGGACAACAAGAAGCTCACCGACACCAGCCTCAGCACCCAGCTGCGGGCGCGCGCCGCCACCGACATCTACATCTGCGGCCTCGCCTACGACGTGTGCGTAGGTACGTTGCCTACACCAGCCCCGGCACGCGCCGCCACCGACATCTACATCTGCGGCCTCGCCTACGACGTGTGCGTAGGTACGTTGCCTACACCAGCCCCGGCACGCGCCGCCACCGACATCTACATCTGCGGCCTCGCCTACGACGTGTGCGTAGGTACGTTGCCTACACCAGCCCCGGCACGCGCCGCCACCGACATCTACATCTGCGGCCTCGCCTACGACGTGTGCGTAGGTACGTTGCCTACACCAGCCCCGGCACGCGCCGCCACCGACATCTACATCTGCGGCCTCGCCTACGACGTGTGCGTAGGTACGTTGCCTACACCAGCCCCGGCACGCGCCGCCACCGACATCTACATCTGCGGCCTCGCCTACGACGTGTGCGTAGGTACGTTGCCTACACCAGCCCCGGCACGCGCCGCCACCGACATCTACATCTGCGGCCTCGCCTACGACGTGTGCGTAGGTACGTTGCCTACACCAGCCCCGGCACGCGCCGCCACCGACATCTACATCTGCGGCCTCGCCTACGACGTGTGCGTAGGTACGTTGCCTACACCAGCCCCGGCACGCGCCGCCACCGACATCTACATCTGCGGCCTCGCCTACGACGTGTGCGTAGGTACGTTGCCTACACCAGCCCCGGCACGCGCCGCCACCGACATCTACATCTGCGGCCTCGCCTACGACGTGTGCGTAGGTACGTTGCCTACACCAGCCCCGGCACGCGCCGCCACCGACATCTACATCTGCGGCCTCGCCTACGACGTGTGCGTAGGTACGTTGCCTACACCAGCCCCGGCACGCGCCGCCACCGACATCTACATCTGCGGCCTCGCCTACGACGTGTGCGTAGGTACGTTGCCTACACCAGCCCCGGCACGCGCCGCCACCGACATCTACATCTGCGGCCTCGCCTACGACGTGTGCGTAGGTACGTTGCCTACACCAGCCCCGGCACGCGCCGCCACCGACATCTACATCTGCGGCCTCGCCTACGACGTGTGCGTAGGTACGTTGCCTACACCAGCCCCGGCACGCGCCGCCACCGACATCTACATCTGCGGCCTCGCCTACGACGTGTGCGTAGGTACGTTGCCTACACCAGCCCCGGCACGCGCCGCCACCGACATCTACATCTGCGGCCTCGCCTACGACGTGTGCGTAGGTACGTTGCCTACACCAGCCCCGGCACGCGCCGCCACCGACATCTACATCTGCGGCCTCGCCTACGACGTGTGCGTAGGTACGTTGCCTACACCAGCCCCGGCACGCGCCGCCACCGACATCTACATCTGCGGCCTCGCCTACGACGTGTGCGTAGGTACGTTGCCTACACCAGCCCCGGCACGCGCCGCCACCGACATCTACATCTGCGGCCTCGCCTACGACGTGTGCGTAGGTACGATGCCTACACCAGCCCCGGCACGCGCCGCCACCGACATCTACATCTGCGGCCTCGCCTACGACGTGTGCGTAGGTACGATGCCTACACCAGCCCCGGCACGCGCCGCCACCGACATCTACATCTGCGGCCTCGCCTACGACGTGTGCGTAGGTACGATGCCTACACCAGCCCCGGCACGCGCCGCCACCGACATCTACATCTGCGGCCTCGCCTACGACGTGTGCGTAGGTACGATGCCTACACCAGCCCCCCTACTACGTGTGCGTCGTCATCATCATCTACAGAAAATCTACTACTGAAAAAATTACAAGAGACTTCCCACTACCGAAACAAATTATTATAGACATACATTTGTCTCCGGTCTCAAAGTCTCTTTACAGCCAGCTTGTTAATTTAATATGTGATCATAAACAAGACTAATAAATGATTTGTTATTTCCAGGTGCAACAATAGCCGATGCATTGGCCATCGGATACCGCGCGATCCTCATAGAAGACGCGAGCCGGGGGGTGGACCTCGCCGACATCGAGAAGACCAAGGCCACCATCATCAATAACCACGGCGTCATCGTGAACTCCGATGAGGTAACCATATAACATAAAAGACTTACGCCCGAATACTCAAATGCCATTCAAATAATAAGTTGCTCTTAATAGCGCACGGCCCATTTAGCCTGTACATTTAAGCGGGATTTACGTAGTTAAGTTGTGTTCCAGTAGTATTCTGGCGATAGTAGGGCAGAAAACAGTAGGGACTTTTGATGAAAAGTGGGAAGGAATCATGTAATAACATTTCTCTTGAATTATTTATAATTTTAGTTTGTCATAAATATTATATCCTAGGGATTTTCCTATGTTCACAAAAAAAGAAAGAAAGGGAGTGAGATCAGAGAAAAACAAACAACCGTATTAATGAAACCCTAGGCACTAATCTCAGGATATCTCAAAACGGTTTCAACTTTTACGAGTTCAAAATTCTCATGTAAATTGTCTGATACTATATAGAATATCTGTCCAATATGGAAATAAGTTCGCAATAATATACACCAACTGAGGATGGCATTATTATCATATCAACCTAACCTCTCAAACCTAACAAAATATTGTTAATTTGCAGGTGATAGCAATGGTGGAAGGTCGCGACAGAAGACCAGAACTGGGCTACAAACTCGCCATGGAGCTCAAAAGGGCCATGGAAGACAAGTAAACCACATATACTATAGTCAGAGTACAGTCACACCGCAAGGATTTACTAGTATGAAGAATAGTGTGATGGTAAGCCCAGTACAGTCTTACGGCCGATCTCTAAAACATATCTATCTTTAACAAAAGATTAAAATAGCTACTTTTACTTTTTCGATGCAATTCTATGCTTCAATAAACAAACATAGACATATTATACATGTATCCATCTATTTATTTATAAATATATGGACCATATCTATATCTTAATTTTTGAAATAAAACTATTATTTACGGATTTTATCGCGGATTTGGTTTAATTTTTACATTTTTTGAGTTCCCGACGTTTCGATTACTTTACAGCTTTTGTGGTCACGGGGCGGACTCTTAATTTTTTTTTAATAAACATAAAATGTATTTAAATCTTAAATACAGTGATGGAAGATATTGTAACTTCTAGTTAAAGATAGATAGATTTTAGAAACGTTGACCGCGATTAGAAGCAAAGCAAACACTATGACAGAACTATATATTTTCAATGTGATATTTATATAGATGGCTTAAATATCAGACATAGTAACTCCATTCATCCAAATTTTACAGGAAAACAAAAAAACTATCCAGTGTAATTTATTTAAGGAAATTTGTTTTTTTTTTAATTTATTATGGTATTTTGATTGTTTATTTACTCATCTTCAATCAAATAATGCAATAAATTATTTGATCTATAGTATTTTACGCTAGATGGAGTTAAAATATGACTGACAACAAATGGATTTTCGAAGTTTGATAATTAAACCATATTGGTATGAAAGTTGTAGCTTGTACGCAAGTTTGTTCTAACTTCCCTAATGTTTATTAAATTGACATATTAAATAATATGAATGTAATTATTAAGTTCTTGCGGTGTGAAAGATCTCTTACTAACTGGAAATAGTGAAGAAATGAGAAAACTAGTACAATATACAATATGCTTTTAGATTTAGGCTGGTACCGAATCTACTTAGTGTAGGAAAGTTTAAAAAATAAGAATTAATGAAACTTATGACCAAGTCAAGTGAATTGTTACTGGTTTAGGCTGTTATTATGTTTAGTACTTATGTAGTTATTAGTATTTAAATTTTTCGCTTAAACTTTAGGTCACTTTGAGTGTTCCTTTTTAGACTTTCGAAAACTTATTAAGTACTTAAATATCTCCTCTTGCACTGCATGACACTTCAATATCAATTTTATCATGATGTTGATGTTCTGTATTATTTGTTTTATTTCATATTGACGCCTCAAGTTATCAAAGTTCCTTAATATAATCTCCAGATATACGTAATAATTTAACTGTGTTGTCAAAATGTATGTAAAATATGCATATTTGCACGTCATGAGATAGCTTTAATATATGACGTATGTAGTTGTAGACATAAGGCCTTTTCATTTTTAAAATCTCTTTTGGTTATCCAATGTTTTGTGTCTTTTGAGTTCAATTTGAGCGAGGAAGACAGTACATTTGATAAATAAATTAAGTTTTACAACTGTGTTTATGATTAAGGCCTATCATATTTATTAAATGGTTTATTCACAAAAAATAGACACAAATAAACACATTATATCTAATGTGTGCAACAAAATGAAATACGGAATTAAAATCATCAATTTAATTACTTTACAGTAATTTGTATTCTTTTGTATTCCTATTTATATTTTTTTAATTTTTTTACATATTTATGTTACAATATAAGTTTTTATTTATTGACTACCCAGTTTAAATAGAATAAGTTTGTGCTGTTACAATTGCTTTTAACCGTGTACGTAAGTTTCCTATGACTTGTCATCTTGATGTGGGGTCTATTATTTATTAGAAAAGTATTGTACCTGAAAAATTGTAGAAATTATCCAACCCATTACAAATAGCCCAATTTTCAACAATTTGTTATTATTTGATTGTCTCTCATAAACGCAAGAAAGATGGATTGGATAATTACTTCATCAAATTCAATCAGAATGTTATTTTAATATATATAAAAGTTGAATTTTAACTATTCATGTGTTGTACTATTTTAGTATAAGATAACCCACTGTTGCAAAGGATTCCTAGCCCATAATATGATTTTATATAATATATTGTTTGGAGAACAATATAATATTGCCTACATCCTTAGTTACTGATTTTGATATTAAGTTATTTTTGAGGTATTAAATATAACCTGTAAGTACAAGAATTATGATGAATTATAGCGCGGATTATGATTTTTTTTTTCCTTAAATCTATATTTTTAACTACGTAATACACTGCAAATAGCACAGTTCTCGGCATTTAGTTCAAATATGAGCAATGTTAGAATAAATAACACCCGTTTTTAATTCTCTTCTCTCTCTCTTAACTCTCTTTTTCATTCTATCTCTCTTCTAATTTTCTCTCTAACAGCACACTATCACATTCCTGTAAGACAAACATAGATGTAGTAAAATAGGTTTAGAAATCTAGACTGTAAAAATAAATTGAAATCCTAAAAAGGCGAGAAAATGTACAAATTATCCGAAGTAATTCGGGTTAAGTTATTGGCAGATAAGACTTGGGTATTCTAGCTTTTTACTCAAACGTCCAGCTTTGGGATGTAAACTTCGAAAATTTAAAATATGTTTAAACGAAAATTTCTGGCTTATAAAATTAAGCCCAGTGACTTAAAAATGAATCTTATAAAGAAAATGAATGTTCCTGTGTTTTTTATTAAATGTTATTTTTATTGGTTTATGGAATGATTGTAATTTATTTGTTTTTTGATACGTAATTTTTTTGTTTTGATTTATTTGAAATAAGTAGAACTGTTTTAATTTTGTTTTTCAGTCAACCTACTTTATGTAGAAACTGTACAGTCCATATGATACTTAATGTTTCTCGTATACGATTTTACATAATATATTATTAAATATTTGTTTTTTTTTGCTATAATAATAGTAAGTATTGTTTTTTTTTTGTTTTCGTGACATGTTCAAAGCAATAAAATTATATTTTTTTTTGAATTAAAAATTCAAACGGAAGAATTGTAAAAAATATGTAATCCAAATTAAAGTGTTGTGATTATAAAATTACGTAAACATAGTGAGTATTTGTAGGAATAATATTGCCTAATAGATGTGATAGCTTTGTTCCTTTGTCACTGCACTGTCTCAATAAATAATGAAAAGGTATACTGTTTTTTTCTTTATAATATATCCATCATAATCGGTGATACTCTCTACAAGGATCAGGTCAAAAGTACCCTGAACCGACGAGAATGCATGAAAATGTTGATGAAAGTGGATGAAAGGAAAGTAATATGTCAGGATCGAGTAGAGTGGCTTTCTATAGTCTCTGCCTACCTGTACTTATGTACGCTCGTAAAATGTTATACTTCTTTGGCATAATAGAAAGAAATAGCTTATGATTTCATCCCATTTGTCACAATTCTTTATTTTAAACGGAATGATAAATTATGAAACAAAACAAGTCATCATAAATATTGCCTTTCCATTTGAAAAGTCACCTTCGTCTATGATATTTTTTATCTGATACAAAGCCGTATGTATGTTTATCATCTTATTTCATTGATATTTGAAACTGAGGGTAGTATAAAACAACATGGCAAACTACACTAGTTTCTAGAACATTCATACCAATGGTATGACGTAACATAACGGAGATGTTGATTGGTCCTTTGCAGTTGGTGGGCGTGGCATCTGGTAGGAGGATCTGGTAGCCAATAGGAAGTTAGCTTCTTATTTTGAATGAAAATATCTCCACCAACTTCATGCGTTCCTGGTACATGAATAGTGAAAAACTGTTGAATTTGTTGATATTTTATCAAATAGAACAAACATCTCTATCAGTTTCATAATAATCTTATTGCACGATGCATATCATTTATAACGTGATAAAATGATAGTTGACAAATAATATGTAGTTTTACTTTTGGTAGGTCTCTAATACGTGAAAGGTCGCCTGAGTAGGAACCACCGCAATGTATATTTCTCCCGCCAAACAGAAGTGTGAATGCACTGTTCTGTTTCGGTTTGAAAGACATTGTAGCCAGAGTAACTACTGGACATATTGAGATTAACATCTTCCGTCACACTATAGCGGGCGCAGTGGAATGCGAAGCATTACTTTGTAATTCAAGTTTTGCTACTGGTCATGAGCGGTCGTATCGCTTACCGTCAGGAGAACGGCATGTTATTCTCGCCATTCATTGCAATAAATAAAAAAGAAAAAAATGATACTAAGGTAAAATGATAAACTGTGAGTATGCGCGGTAAGACTGATGACTTAATCTGTATCTGTATCATATGCGTCCCACTGCAGGGTACTATATATTTCTGCCGATATATATTATTATGTAAAAGAGGTATTGTTAATATTATTTAATTAATACTCTATACATCTCTTTAGGCCATACCACTCTCAATCGTACTCTCGATTGTAGAGGAGGCCCGTGCCCTGCAGTGGGACGTATATGAGCTGATACATATTAAGTCATCAGTCATACCGCATGAAATATTCAATTATCTACTCAAAATGCCATCATTAGGTTACCAGATGGAATGGAAGGTGGAGCCTGGCACCGACCTTACCATGAGCTGAAACCAGCTGAAACATAACAAATCACCATCATATCAGCCCGAATTTATCCAACGCTGGACATAGACCTCTTCTCCATCGCACCATTTTGGCCCTGCGTATCTCATCCACAAATTTCCTTGAAAGTTAATTATGTCTATCCATCAAGAGGGCGGTCTGCCTATCTTTCTTTTGCCTCTCTAGGCCACCATTCCGTTACCGCTTTAGTTCACCTGCAGTCCGTTCATATGGCCAAGAGCCCTGCCCACCTCCACTTGAGCCCAGCAATGCGCTGTCCCACATCAAACACGCCCGTTTCTTGCCGGATCTTCTCATTGTGGACTCGAGCCCTGAGAGATATGCCTAACATGGAACGCTCCATGGCAGGTTGAATAAACAAAATGCTAACAAAAAGGTTCACGATATTCCGGTCATTAAAAAAAACTATTTCACAAAATATATTTATTAAAAACCAAACACCGTTTCTTAAATCTACCGTAACAGCCATTTATTAAAACTAATAGTTGAGCAATATGTGATTCATGTTTATTACTTCTACAAGCATCATGTGCATAGTAATACATAAATAACTGCGAAAACATAGAATACAAACACATTTCATTTTTTTAATCTCATTTCGCTAAAATGTAATCGTACAAATATTTTATGTTTTACCCAATTATAAAGTCAGTATCAATTAAGTAAAAGTAAATTTTGTGATTTTTACTTTGTATCGCTATACTCGTATTTTGCAGAGCCCTTTTCTCACGTTTATATTTTCTCAAATACAAATATGAAAAAAGTTGGTCGGTCAAAAAAAACACGATTTTAAGTTCGACTTCTTGGCTGCATTTATTCGTCACAAATGAAAAGTTTATTTGGATTTTAAATTTGGACAGTAATATCATGTTAAAACCGTTCTGGTGGGGCAACTTATTACAATACCTATACAAAAAAATCGATGGTAAAATATTCTCTGGCGAAAACAGCCTTGTGAACTGGGTGGTAGTGGAAAAAAAATGACTGAATCTAAATAGTGTATGACATTTTATGGATTCAATAAATATTTTCATTTCATTTCATTTCATTTCATTTCATTTTCATTTCATTTCATTTCATATATTGTGTACATTCAAATAGACTATTAAACATCATATATTTTACATTTAATGGATCATTAACCGATGTATAATCTATTGGAATAAAGGATAATATTTCCAAATTTATATTTAAGCCTTATTTGAGTCATAGATAGCACCAAAAAATATTTAAAAAATAACAGGAATTAATATTTAGCATACAATATTTTATTATATTTATGAATCACTATTATATTACATACATATGTTACAAAAATACCTACTAATAGAAAACTATTTCATTTACCTACTATACTGTACGTTTTGCCGGACTGCATTAAAATTTTGCAATATGAAATAGAAGTCATTACAATCATTTGAATCATTGATAATTTACTTCTATATTGCGATATCTAAAATATTTTACATACTTAATGTTATTATTTAAACGTGTACAAGGCACTTGAAAAGCTTTTAGACATTTTACTCCATATACAAATCTAGTAGTGGATATTTATTGAATACCTTGAGAAATGTACACCTCATCAACTAAAACTAGACTTAAAAAAACATAAACCAATGAGCGCAATTTATAAATAATAAAAAATCAATTTTTTTCCAAAATCTGATAAAACGTCACATCCCTACTGTATTCGGGGAGCCCCTGACATTGCAATGTTACAACAAATATGATGCAAAGTCTCTTCAACAATAATTCACAATGCTAATTTTTTTATCTGCTTTTAATTCATGTTATCAGATAAATAATCAATCTTTATCTCTACTTGCAATTAGTTCAATAAAACAAAAATATCATTTCATTTTCGAGATTTCAGGTAGGAACCTTCGAACTGCGATAATAACTAATGAGGACGATGTTTTGTTTTAATTGCTAAACATAGTTTTAGGCGGATAAAACCTTCATAAGCCAAGGCCTAAGGGAAGTATTTTCTCAGTTTTGCTCCCCGACAATCCTCCGTCCCAAGTAACATCCCCTACCTACTGTTGATTCTAAGCATATAGACATACAATATTAAGCACCAAACAAATCAATGGAAAATATAAAAATAACAATTACGCGACACTTGTGATGTGGTTACTTGATATCGTTAATAACGATGTCAAAAAATAAACTATGAAATACTACTTACATATAGCAAGACAGGATATTGTAAAACTATTTTTTTATTTTGTTTTCTGGTTGGGCAAAATGGTGATTCTATGTCTGCATTAAAACTACCTTGAGAGATCTTAAATATTGGTGTAAGACCGTTTTTGCTTTTTGTGTAGCCTTAAACTGTTTTATTAATATGTCTAATATAATATACGGAAGTTAACAAGGTGCTTTTAAGTGCAATTTATACCCAATCCACCAACAGTGATAACAAATCCTCTAAATTGCAGTTGCTATGCTACGGTTTTGAATGTTATTTCTAGAAGATACCAAAGAACTGTACCTTTGTTACCCAGTAGTCAAAATTACATTAAATTTGGTTATTAATCCACAAAAACATAATTTCATTTAAGCATAACTAATAACTTGATCATTGCCTTTTAAAATATAAAGTTGGCTTCACTATGCTATTTTATTAGGCTACAGTAATGCTAGACAATACTTCCCGTCCCAGTTTCTGTGCAATAAACTCCAAGATTGTGAGAACCAATTCCCTCCTGCTCGACGCACAGGCCATGAGGATTTCAAACGCCCGTATGTAGTCAACTGTGTCCAATCTTCGAAGGTAGTTGAACACTATGAATAGCAGCTCTTGGAGTTTCTCTTTCACAGTTGTCCAGATCTCCCTTAGTGAAACCACAGCTGTAATAGAAGATAATTAATTAAGGTTCAAGTCCATGTGTATATAATTTGCACAAAGAGTAAATAACTAAATACACTGTTTGTCAGATTTAACCAGGTCACAGACGGACAGATAGCAGAGGCTTAGTAATAGTGTCACATTTGTACCTTTTAGGCACAGAACCCTAATAAAAATAAATAGCAAACAAAGAGGAAAGTTTATTTTACAAGGGAGTATATTCCGTAACTCTTCTTGAAACATACTGGTTTTATAAAATACTCAATATTTTATGTTCTTGCAATTTTATACCACATAATTCTGACCTATTCTGCAATTTAATAAACATTTTAAAAGATTTTGAAGAGTGCAATATATCTCTAAAAATGCAAAATAAACTGTAATGACTTACTGGAGACTCCAAGTCCTGCTGCCCCTCCAATGCCAGCGCCAAGGGCGGCTCCAACCCTGCCACCAGCATACCCACCCAGCAGCCCACCAGCTATTGCAAATGCCCCTGTTAGTAATGCTGTCTCAGAGTCCCATACTATTCGGATGTTGAACAAATCTCCTGCAAATGGAAAATAATCAAAATAAATCTCTGTAGTGATAAGAATTAAAGTGGCAGTGAGCTGAGCATATTGCGCAAAGAACTGATAAGTGATGGGGCCAAAAGGTGCTGGAGTGGAGGTAACAAACAGATAAGCAGTGTCGGTTGCCTGCTTACAAGGTGAACACAACCGGGATAAGTTTTCAGGATGCCATTACATGCAGACTGTTTCTAAAAAGTTAATGTGTAGAGCATTGGAGCAGGCCTTTTTTCAATGGTGTTGTCTGTGGATAAAAGGAGATAGGGACTGATGTCCCTAGAAAGACAAGATACTACTTATCTTTAAACCAGTATCAAATTATTCAGAAAAAAAATAGAAATTAAAAATAACTAATTATCTGTCATTCTTATAACTGGTATTACGAAACCAATTTAACAAGTATTAACACAGTGCAAACAAGGGAAATCAATGAACAGCTAAACTTCTTCCAGTAATGTAAATATGAGACAAGTGGAATGTATATTATGATCTAATAAGCTTAGGTATATAGAGCAGTTATAAGTAATTATGTATTGGTTAATAGGAAAGAGTATATGCTAAAGGTCGCACTTAGGGCTAATATGCTATATCAAGTAAGTATATTTATTTAATCCACAGAATAAAAAGTAATAAACTAAACCAAAATATAAATCCTAAATAGTTCAAACATTAAAGCATAAATGAAATTAAAGGTAAGAATTAGTATTACTGTTAAAATAAACTGAGGGGTTTCAAAATAAAATGTAACTGATGAATTTATGAGTAGCACTTCTAATATATACTCATTTGATGTTTAAAATTAAGTAGAAATCAAATAATATCCCAAAAACTAATAAATAAACTTGGATAGCACTATCTTATAAGTATCAAAGATCAATTATCAACGTTATTTTGCCTCAAGTAACAAGGTTTTACAAACTTACCAATTTCTAATAAAATTTCTTCCAACCAGATAGAATTGAACCTGAGTTCATTGGCAACCAAAGGCTGTAAATCCGTCTGCATTTTAACAACAACAATTAAACAGCGTGTTTCACTAATAACATAAAATGACGACGATCAACACGATCAATGAATGAAAATAAAAATAAATTTGGCAAATAAACAGAAACCAAGACAAACTAGAGTTGCGCTTTGCCAACTGACTCTATATGTCACACTATATGTCAAAACCAATGCGATTAATCGATAATCACATACATGCAATAATATTCTAAATTATAGATTGTACGGTATTGTTTAACAGCTACATAGAACTAATAAAATATTACATTACATTTACATTTTATGACAGCCTCGATGGCGCAGTTGTACTGCGGTACGATTGCAACGCTGAGGTCTTGGGTTCGAATCTCGGATCGGTAAATTGAGAGTGAATTTGTGCACGAAATTATCTAAGCCAGACAAATTGATTGGACTGACACTTGTTAGTGTAAAAATGAGGAGTAAGCTCAAAAAAGTAATGAAATATTCATCGTAGCGAGAATTCTGTATCAGCCCATATACATCTCACAGCAGGGCACGGGCCTACTCTACAATTGTAAGTACGATTGGGAGTGGTTAGGCCATATAGTCCACCACGCTGGCCTAGTGCGGGTTGCACTATTTTTATTGAATAAGTACCAGGGTATTTGTATTGAATACGAGGGTACTTATTTTCGTAACGTTTTAATTATATTAAAATTTAATGTCGTCTGTACTGTTTTTCCCATCCCGTCCCATTATATTTGCCTTTTTTCGTGTCATTTTCACTCAAGTCATGTCGCATCCCATCCCTTTCGAGTTTAAAAAAAGAACAATTATAATTGAATTCCTTGATTATTTCCATTCGATATAGATTTCACATATTATTAATATTCTAGGTTTCACCTCTCTAACCTCATCTTTAGGAATATGTATTTGTCTACGTGATATTTACGTAGTTACGGGGATAAGCGTAATGAAATATAAATATTCTTATATTTTTGTAAACGTGCCAACATTTTGTATCAGTAACAATTTTACCATATAAAATAATTTGTGTAGCTAAATATAAGTAATAAGATGGAAATTCTTTGTTTGTGCCAACATGCAATGTCGTGTAATTGAATTTATTTATTTTTTCTATTACAGTGACTGAATTCCGTCGGTCTCCTCGGTTTATTTGCAATCAAGTAAAATTGGCTTTCTTATCTATGTATTGTTACTTTTAAGTTATGAAGTAACGTAGGAATTTAACTTCTAACATTAAACTTTAAAGAATACAGACAATATCACAATGTACTAAAATAATGCTTTTGAAAATTAATATCGATTTCAAAATATTGATAAACAAAATCGTAAAGATATTCGTATACCGCACTGATAATAAATCAACAATGCTAACTCTATTTTTTAGGTTTCAAAAGGAGTTTGTTATTTCGGGAATCCCCGATATACTGTGTAGCAATATCTAATGTTCTCCACGTTATAATTTAATTAACCGTTTTAGAGCGCTTTTGCTATCAACATTCGGTACATCCCCGTATCGACTTATCCTGACGAATCGGGAATTTTGTTACGAAGCTTTATGATAAGTATTAGCATCTAGTATATGTTTAAAAAAACATAAGTCTACCATTGTTACTTACTTATTTTTCTATATTCTACTAGGCTTATTTTAACCACTCTCGATTGTAGAGTAGGCCCGTGCCTTGCAGTGGGACGTATATGGGCGGATATAGATTTCACTAGGAGAGTACTGTGCTAAATAGTGCTTCGAACTGTAGAAGCAGAAAAACAGAAGCGGCGTTGTACCAGTGCCTCGTAGGAGATAGATATGAAGCGACGAGCAACAAGTACAATTACGCCTTACAACCAAAAAACACCACCTTACCAATATCTTTAAGTAAGCTATACTAGCACGACAATGAGAGTAGAGATTACAATGACCTAATTCTGTTCTTATGAATGTGAAAATATTTACCAATTTCCATTTATAATCCTGGCCTCTGAGTAAGCGCCCGATAGTCGTCTTATCCTCTCAGTGAAAACCGGTATTACTGGTGGTAGGTCTCTTATATGTGAGAAGTCGCCTGGGTGGGTACCATCGCAATATCTATTTCTCCCGTCAAACAACAGTTTAAATGCACTGTTGTGTTTCATATGGAAGGATATTGAAGCCAGAGTAACTACTGGACATATTGAGACTTAACATCTTATGTCTCAGGATGGCGAGCGCAGTGGAATGCCAAGCATTGCTTTGTAATTCAAGGTGTTGTTTGGTTTTGCTTCTATTCATGAGCGGTCGCATCGCTTACCATCAGGCGAAGGGCATGCTCGTCTCGCCATTCATTGCAATAAAAAAAATGGTCAAACCAGACCGCTAGCAGTAGGTAGTAAAACGTTATTATAACATTATTCTTTTTATTTTAATAATTGGCCCCGGCAAACTATGAAACAGGTCACCTAATGATAAGTGATGACTGCCGCCCATGAACACCCAGGCTTGGATCACTTATGTGATGCCCGGTCGTCATATCGCGAGGGGAGCGAGAAGGAAAATTATGGGAATTTGGATGATGACTGGGATATTGGGTAATGTGCGTCTAGCAATCTCACTCACAGGACGAAGCGCGACTGCAAAATTGTCGCTAACCCTCCTTTATGATAGTGGTATAGTTTTCATTGTATAAGAAATTGATTGGTCCATTATTAAACTATGTTATTCTTATTGGCGAGTTTTACTACTACACTACTACTACTGTATTAACCAGTGAGGACAAAAATTATATTTTGCTTTGAACCGAGTTAAGCAAAACATTGTTTTGAATTCGGAAATTGGACTCTTGACCTTACGACATCTCCACAAAGCGTTTTATTCATCTGTGTACTTATATAAATGTACCTCATATTATAAATTCATTCAAAAATATAAGTGTTTACAGTTGTTTATTGTTTTTGGGGTTATTTTTATAGCTATATATGTCGGCTATAATGATACAAATTGATAAAAATATATTCTGTCGGCGCATGTCCTTTATAATAAAGTAACAAAGTTGTGTGACATAAAAAAAAGCAACAGTTAACGAAGCTAAAAAGAAGATCCCAATGTGGTTAAATAGTCTTGACTACGATGCGACAGAGACCCTTTCCTCTTCATATTCATAGTTTGCTTTATTTTTCTCTATAACGTATATATTAACCTTTTCCTGTAATTATGGTTTATTTATAATTTCTTTCAGTGCAAAGTAACGTGTTTTTTATAACTTTAAGAATGACTGTTTTTATAGAGTTCATTTATCCGATTATATTGCAGTTACTGTTTCGACTTATAAAATATAACTAGGCTATTAGAATTACTCAATGGCTTCCCAAGACAGGCTAGGCCTAGTTTGGGAGCCCCTGGCAATGTTATTTAGTTTAGAAACAATGTTATTTAATTAGCTTTTAAGAAACTGTAACAAAATTTGGTTAATGAATATATTTTATTATATTATTATTATTTCAATTGCGTCTTCCTATAGGAAGAACCACAGAGTAATTTGTAAGGAAAAACTTTCTTATTGGTCTGTGCGAAAAACCAATGAAAGTAATGACATTCCTTAATATGCATTGATAACATCAATGGTTGTAAGTGGGTTTTGCTTTCTTTTTATTACTAATATAAAGTATTAGATAAAAACATTTAGTAATTTCTGGGAAATGATGTTGGGTAAAAGTAAAAGAGAAATAAGATCCAATAGAAATATTAAGAGAATAGCTGCAAAATAAAATTTTGAACAGACTTGTCTATAATATTATTGGTTACTGGTGGTAGCTCTCTCATATGTAGAGTACCATATGAGGTATCACCGCAACATCTGTTTCTCCCGCCAAATAGCAGTGTAAATGTACTGTTGTGTTTCGGTTTGAAGCATATTGTAGCTAGTGTAACTACTGAACATATGAGACTTGACATCTTATGTCTCAGAATGGTGAGCGTAGTGGTATGCCTGTGGGAATGCCAATCATTGCTTTGTAATACATGGTGTTGGTTGCTTTTGCTATTATGGTTGAGCGTTGGCATCGCATAAAACCAGCCGAATGGCACGCTCGTTCGTCTCGCCAATTAAAGAAATAAAACAAATACGATTTATTTGCCATATATCTTACAATGCATGCCTTTGTATAGGAAAGGTTGAAGGACTATTAAAATTAACTCGTAATAAAATACTTTAATTCTTTGAATATACATATACATTAATGATGTGTTCAAGACTCCGGTCTAAATAAATAAATAATAATAAATCCCCTTAACAGTCACCTATATAATCAATTAATTTTAATGTGGGGTAATTTACGATTAATTATGTCTTGTATCGTGGGTATTAGGCTGTGGTATTAGGTACTAGGAGAAACTTTTTGTTCACCCAGACCAGAAACAAACATCTGTGGATCATACAAATATTTGTGTTAGTGCAAAGATAGAACCCGCGGCCTTTTCCGTTTGACAATTACCGACCTACCAATTGCGCCACGGAGGCTGTCAAAATGTTATGAACCATACAAAATTATGTAAACACATTGTAGATGTTTATTACTTCAAAGTTCTGTGTTCTGTTGTGTGTGTAAACAATACGTACATTAAATAAAACGTTTATTGAGTACTTTATCATATTTTTAATACATTTTATTATGACAATATTTCACTTAAACATTAACAATTTACAATACAAAAAGTCAAGGTCATATCAATATTTATTTTAAAAGACGTCAACATATCACAGATGTACTTTTATATATTTATTTTATAATCAAAGTCATTTTTACAAAATTTACTAGTCGCTTATTAGTTCATTAACATTAGGAAAGAGAATAAATAGTGTTTGATACGAAAAAATTGTATCAAAGAAAATACAGAAAAGAAACTAGAAAAACGAACAAGATAGTGAAATAAAGAAGAATGTTTACTACAAACGTTTAAAATGGTAAATCAACTGAATACCATACCTACAAAATAACAAAAATTGACTAAAATATCCATCAGTGTTTTATGTATGACGTCATACAATATTAATAAATAATATCGGCCCAGCCGCATATTTTAACACATGTAATTGAAATATAATAATTCTAATAATAAAAGTCGTGGTAGAATTACATTTTAAAAGAAATTTGGGAATCGGTAAATAATTGTATTTGGAGGGATGAAAGGGAAGAAACATGGAGAGCTGTAAAGAAGGTAAATCCGTCCCTAATATCAGGAAGCATACACATCAATATTATTTTAAAATTCTAATATACCTAAATCTAAAATAGTCTCGTATTATAGTCACTGTGTTGGCTAATTAAAATCATCTTAAATATTAGAGTTCATAGTATGGCCTATTAAGAGCACTTTCAATTTTCATACTTATTAGGCGGCAGTAAGACTTGAGACAATTTTTTTACCTAAAATGTTGGATGCAGTTTCTAACACGATCATCGCTAGTTGTGTGTTGGGCCCACTGTGAGTGGTGAGGAACATAGCGGCCCTCTTGTAGTCCTCCAGGCCCATACCAGCTAGGTAATCGTAAACAATGTCGAATAACTCTGAAAGTTTCTCTTTGATGTCTTGCCATATTTCTCGCATGGATACGGCTGAAACAATTAAAAAAAAAAACATGTTATAAGGCTCTAATTTAGAATTTTACGGATCACAGTTGATAGCCGTCTCGCTTGTTAAATAGAGGGTAGAAAAAATACTACTCTAAACTTTATATAACCGAAACTAAAAATTAAATAATATACAAGTGAAATAAAGCCTAAGTATTTGTTTTATTCTTAAAATTTAATTTTGAAATTGTTTAAAATGAAATAAAACTAAAATTGACCTCAAAATGTTCCACTACCCACATTCACTGTAAAGTTTTTATTTGAATTCACTTAAAGAAACAACACTTATTTAAAGTACGACAATATTTAGTTTAAACACCCCTTACCTACAAAGCCGAGTCCGCAGGCGCCGCCAACTGCCCCTCCAACCATGGCCCCGATTTTCCCCCCATAATGTCTGCCTATGAGTCCACCGGCCAAAGTAAGCCCTGTCGTTACCAACAACGCACCTTTCGCCCTATTATCGCTAAGTATCACTTTAAAATCAAACTTGTCAGCAATTGTTAATATAATATTTTCGATATTTGTTGGATTAAAGGGCAGTGCGCAGGAATTTGACCTCAATGGACACACTTCGTAGTCGCTATCACTATCCGATTGGTAATCCATTGCGTCAGTTTTAGATCAATAGCGCGAATAGCGTCCAGATACAATTTTTCACCACGACTGATGTTTAATTTAATTTGCGGCTTAATATATCCTCGGTTGGTAGTTGCGTACAATCTCAAGAAAGACAATATGTGGGTATATGACACGGGTATTATTAGAACATAGACAATGTAGAATAATTTTATTAAGCTGTATAAAATTGACTTATTCATACACTCGAATTTAATAAAACTATACTTAGTGTAAATAGTTGTGTTAATATTTTTAAGGCACTTTATATTGTACAATTATTATTATTTAAAAACGATGCACTCATGCATTCATGACATGCAAGTCTTTGCTTCGTTTAATTTTGACTTTTGAGTGGTGGAAAGTGGCGGTGACAGTGACATTTGACAATTGACAGAATTATCAATACAAGTTGTTTTCATCGTGTTTTGTAAATAGCTAAATTATAGCTTTGTTTTCCTTTGAAAAATATTCATTTCGACTGTTCTAAGGATATTAAAATGAGTAATCGCTTAAGCCAGAAGTATGCGGAACAGTCACAGTTGCTGGCAGAAGAAAAATGGATTAAAAACGCTTTGAAAAAGATCAGAAATCAACGTAATTGTTTACAGGTTTGTATGTATTTCGTTTAATTTCATTTATTCCAACAATATCGCCCCCCGGCCCCGGTGCCACACTGTCACATATGCAAGAATTGCCAAGGTTGGAATGTTAAAAATAATTGTATAGTATATTTTTTACAATATTATGTGGTCATTATTTTTTGTAAAGTATCAGTTTTAATTAAACAACAGTTTTGGTAATGCTTGGCTTGTCTTTTATCTCTACAGATAGAACGTTTACATTTAGAGGGTATGAAATCACAGCTTAAAATGAAGCTAGATGGAACTCAGAATGAAAATAAAGAACAAACACAAACTGACTCACAGCTCAATGGAAACACGGAGAAACCAATTCGCGACATTGATTTTGATGACCCCATTACAGAGGCGGGTTGCAATGAGGAACTCAACTTGGAAGTCAACAATTTCCCCTATGGTAAAGACACTTCTTTATGATCATTTTATATTATTTCATTTTAATAGTGTATAAATATTCATCACTTTTTTCGATTATTTTACCACTGATAATTGTAAGTTCCTTTATTGGTATTGTAGGTTCTCACACAACACAATGTTACACACATTGCTTCATTAAATTATTTTTATCTAAATTCAATATATTTTATTTTACTGTTTTAATTATAAACTTTTTGTATACAGGTAATTTAATACAAAGAGAAGCATTTGACATGGAAGAGGAAGAAGACGAAGAAGAGGAACTTAATGAAGAAGATCTAGTCATTGACATGAACATGTTCATGAATGGCAAGCCTGACAAGTGGGACTGAAATATACTTTTGAACTTAGGTAATTACTAGTGTTTTATTATAACCTGTTTGTACTGAGAACCAGCCTTAGTCTCTTCTGCCACAGGAGGATCAGTGCTAAATATCTGCATCCCCAAGATTGTCTACAACTATGTTGGAAACTGACTGCAATCAATAACTTCCTAAATAGATTGACAACCTATAAGTGGAGTCCCTGCTAACACTACCCCTCCTCTGAAAAGATACTGCATACTGCAAGTTCAAAAGTTTTTGTGGTGGAGACACTGTTTGAAACATTTGGATCAATATTTAATCATATTATGGGGAAATACAAATGTTATGCAACAATTTTCTAAATTATTTTTTGGAATTACACATGATTTTTTTTTCAGTGATGTGAAGTTCGAAATATTAGGAGTCACTCCAAGAAGTTCTATTTTGATGATTGATAATGTTTACCTATAGGACAGAGGTTGTGAGCCATGGATTGGGATAGTACATATGAACATTCTTATAAAATATGTTTTAATATTGCATGATCTCAATTTTGAATTGTAAATATCTCCTAGCATAATTTTCCTCTTTGTTGTGGGTTACAATCCTCTGAATATGAAGTAAACTTTCTTCTGCCTATGCTCTACCACCTGTTCTTGTAAAGAAGCATTATGTTAAGAAAAACTTGAGGAATACTTAATTAAATACAATTTCATTACAAAAAGTAAAGATTGTTTATTGACCTGAATATGACCTGCCCAAATTATGCAGCTATTGTATGTTGAGAAATAATGGAGCTAATACCCAGACTTCAAAAATATGTCTGCGCCTAGTATGGATTTATAATTTATAAATATTTTTTTATTTTTGATAACTAATTATACTCCAGAAATATGGATTCTGATGTCCAGTTCAGTGTTATTTCAGTTTTGCTTCATCTTGAATGAAGAGCTGCAGTTTAGAGTATCTCTTGTTATTGAAAATGTAAACACAACACAATGTTATATTAACAAAGAATTTAATAAAGTTTCTTCTTACATTAAGTTATACATACAATAAACGGTGTATGTTATATACAATTATACACACAACAGTCATTCAATGTAACAGAAAATCACCACCAAATTCATACGTCACTATCTAAATTTTAATTCACAAATGGCTTTTACATATATTTTAACATTTAGCATCCATACTAAATAAGACCATATTCCAAAAGTTAACGTTTACTACACTGTCACGACAACAGCGCCATCTGCATGACACTTTCAAGTGACAGATGATGCCAAAATGTCAAACGCATACATATAAAATACATCAGGCACTGCGATTCGATACAAATACGATGCGTAATTTAAAGTTTAGGAAACTTTTTACACAAGTTATTGTAAAACGCCAGCTATCATACAAAAGCTTCTAGCTCAATTATTATAATATATTAAACTGAGTAATTTCGTTATAAAAATAAATAATACATAGTAAATATACATTGTTTACACATTTATATAGGGATTAAGACTTATGGCCGTCCCGAATGTCGTTGGCTCAGTGAGAGTACAGGACCGATGGAGTATAGATCCAGCCACTGGACTACGTAGTGTAGAAGAAAATTGTATTCATTTATACATATTGAAAAATATTATTCAGACTTGCGAATCAGTGTTGTC
Organism: Hyles euphorbiae; assembly: GCA_023078785.2. NCBI lineage: Eukaryota > Metazoa > Arthropoda > Insecta > Lepidoptera > Sphingidae > Hyles > Hyles euphorbiae. Next base: position 13,551,168 of record CM041035.1, read on the forward strand.
CAAATAATATTAAAATTGAACCTGCAGTATTTTACATATAAATTCTTTATGAGACCTGAATTACTTGAATTAAAAAATCGTAACAAAATAAGAATGGACAATACTAACTCCAGAAAATTTATAAAGGCAAGACAGTGAACTTTTGACCAGAACATTTCAATATTCAATAAGAAACTAAATACACCGCGCGTTAAAGCCAACAATCATATTTTTAAACAATTATATCACCATTTGAGGCGGATTTTAACATAAAATCGCATTTACAACCACTCATACACATAGACAAACTTGTGATTTTAGCGTAACACTGGAAAGATACATCCTTCCAAATATCCACTCTAAAGTCCATCAGAGATTACTTCAAGACCTGGTCTTAAGCCTCGGCACTAAGCATTAACTATAATAAATTAAATAATCACAACAATCATTAAGTATAGGTGTGAACAATAAATTAAAACATTGAGTAGCCACACTGCTAATGTTCTACTGTTTATGGGGACATCAAATCTTTGTGTCCCAACACTGACTAAAACTAGGTAATATGTGGGTAGGTATGGATACTAGCGCGCCATTTTGTTATAGTGACATCTAGCGCATGTTTCGAGAACTATTTCGCTGTAGTAATAATGTCAATAGGTGTCAACATTATACCGTGGGTAGATTACAGAAATATATTTTATTATCTACAGCAGTGATTAGCAAAAGAATCCACTTGATGGTGAGTGGTTACTAAAACCAGTTAATTTGCTGCTGTATTGACAAATAAATCGAGGATTTCTAGCTAATTAAAATAGAATTACACTGAGTTCTAAGTACAGTGTTAATCCTCGGGAGACATTGAACTTCGCTATATTGTAATTCGTCTCATTGGTGTGCCGCAAATGACTTTTCTGTTTGACACCCAGTTATTGTTGGCCCTTGTACAAATTAATTTTTAATTTATACAAATGGGTATGTTTGTTTCCCAGGCTGGTTCACGTTGGTATTGAGTGAGCGACGGCGTGCTAGCATGATGTATAGAACAGTATGTAGGCGGCGCTGGACTTCACTTCGCTGGACGGTATCTCCGTCACTACATGGTCGTCATACTTGTACCATCTGAAAATAAAAAGATTATTTATTTCATGGCCACATTTTTTCCGACGAGGTAGCTTACTAGGTGTTAAGCCTCCCATACGTGAGAGGCTGCCTGGATAGGTAGCACTTCAATGTCTTTTTTCCCCGCCAAACGGCAGTTTTAATGCACTTTTGTGTTTATTGAAGGACAATGTAGCCAGAGTAACTACTTGACATTGAGACTTAACATCTTATGCCTCAGGATGGCGAGCGCAGCGGAATGCCAAGCATTGCTTAATTTGTAAATAAAAAAACAGGGGCAAACGGTTTCACCTCAGTTTTATGTAAATGTGGTACACTGCTTGAGTTTATGTTGCAGTTCAAGGTTACTACAATGTCTACATACATACATCTAAATACATACATTACTACAATGACTGAGTATCTGATGGGGGTAGAAGATAGAGTCAGATTTTAAAATACATTAAAGAATACTTTGATCACCACTTTGTGGCATTGTGACCAGTGATTTCTTTTGACATTTTGTAAGAAATATAAATTCCTTCAAAACACCCTGTAGAATCTAATTGAAACGCAAATTAAACTAAGTACTTACTTTCCATACACGCTGCTCTTACAATACGCCGTGTAATGTCCGCCCTCCATAGACCCGTAATGGTTAGACACGGCATACAAGTTATAGAAGTGGTTGCTAGGACAGTGTAGTGAGAACTGCCTCATATCCAGGTTTTCCAGCGGGAAGTCGATGTAAGTCTGTTTCTTCCTGTAGGCATTGCACATGTACTCTTTGGGGTCCACGTAGAATCGTTTGAAGTGGATGACCAGGACTGGTGGGAGACGGGAGATGTCCAGCTTCTTGACAGCGTCCCGTTTGTCCTTGCAGTTGGGGCAGTTCCAGCCTGGTATCGTCTCGCCGTTCAGGTATAGTTTTAGGCAATCCTGGGGTAGGAAATAATATTATGAATAAATATACTGAAGTCTCATTATCATGTCTTGTTAACAGAAGCTATGGGGAGTTAATTTGAAACCCTCTTTATATTATGTCAATAAAAATAATACAGGTCCACATTGAATGCAATAAAATGGGTTGAGGCTAAAATCCATCTTTTCACTTCAAAAATAAAATTCGACTCATAATCTATACATATAAATAAAATTGAAGTGTCTGTTTTAAGAGTGAAAATAAAAAAAAAAATGTCCTACTACATATCGTTATATACACGATACCTGTGCCAAAAATGATATTAAAAAAAAAAATTGTCTGTCTGTCTGTCTGTCTGTTTGTTCCGGCTAATCTCTGAAATGGCTGGACCGATTTTGACGGGACTTTTTTTGTCAGGTAGCTGATATAACAAGGAGTAACTTAGGGTACATTTATTTTAGAAAAGTTCTTTTAGTATTTTAGAAAAAAAAAGTCTTGTTAAATTCCACGCGGAAGAAGTCGCGGGAACAGCTAGTATAATATAATATCAGTCCGCCTCGTGACTACGAAAGCTGTAAAGTAATCGAAACGTCGCGAAGTCAGAAATGTAAAAAATTAAACTAAATTCGCGATAAAATCCGTAAATAATAGTTTTATTTCAACTCATAATATTTACTCCTTTTGTTACGACGAAGTATGCATCGTAATTGTCTGATGAGAGAAGAGTAGTGGTTGCTTGAGATAGAGCGTGGCAGTATCGTGACCATGTGCGGTACTTGGTAATATTATGTGGTATTTTGTAGTAATGGGTATTCTATTCGTTCCTCACTGGTACTCAGCGGTACTCAATGGTACAGTGTAGTACTCATCACTTACTTATTGGTACTGTGTAGACTGTAGTAATGTTACTATTTGCTACACAACATTACTGAGTGGTACTAATCAGTAGCTGTAATTACGTGTACTCACGCTGAGTATCAAGTGGTACTTATTGGTACTGCGTAGTAATGGTACTATTTGCTACTCAACACTACTGAGTGTTACTAATCGGTAGTTATACTCACGCTGAGCGAGCATCGGTTGGCGTTGGCAGGCAGCTCGAGCGACAGGTTCGAGAACGACTCGTATGTGACGCTCTGTTTGGCGCACACGGTGCACTTCACCGTAGACTTGATCTGGCCGTAGAACACGCGCAATATCAGGCTCTCCTTCGACTTTGTGTACTCGTACCAAGCTTTTTCGGAGGGCGGGAGACTGTCCTGTGAAACAATTTATAATAATAGTAACAAGTTTTCAGTCAATTACCATTTAATAGCAAATGATGTGAAAAAACCGCATACTAAAGTTATATCTTGAGAAGATATTTTACCATTTTATGTAAGATCTGCCATTCTGGTCTCTGCCAGCGTGGTATAATATCAGATTGTTATTGAAAACTTCCATGATCGTTAGGTATTATGAAAAAAAAAACAGTCCTATTATATCATATCATAACCATCAATCTAGTAATCTTCATTGTTTCCGCTGCTGTGTACGATGTAGACAGTGTTACCTGAACCATGGACCTCCCATATCAGAATCAATACTAGGCAGTATGTGTTGGTTGTTACCTTGTGCGGCGGCACTGCGATGGTGAACTGCAGGTCGAGGTGCAGCCAGTCCATGAGGATGGTGAGGAACTCGTGCGAGTCCTGCTGCTCGCAGCCGCGGAACGCGCGCTGATGCTTGCCAACCTCGTTCTACAACACAACGTTATACCATCATACACTATGTCATACTCATCATACTCGTACACGTCATACTCGGATAAATCATACTCGTACGCATCATACTCGTATACATTATACATGTATACATCATACTCGTATGCATCATACTTGTATACATCATGCTAGGATACATCATACTCGTATACATTCACCACTATCTATATAACAAAAATGAAAAAAAAAAACAAAAATTTTATACTGGTGGTACGTCTCTCATATGTGAGAGGCCACCTGGGTAAGTACCACTGCAATGTCTATTTCTCCCGACAAACAGCAATGTAAATGCACTATTGTGTTTCGGTTTGAAGGATATTGGTGTCAAAGTAACTACTGGACATAATGAGACTGAACCTATTATGTCTCAAGATGGCGAGCGCAGTGGAGTGCCCAAGCGTTGCTTTGTAATTCAAGGCGTTGTTTGGTTTTGCTGCTAGTCATGAGCGGCCGTATCGCTTACCATTAGGAAAACGACAAGCTCGTCTCGTCATTCAAAGCAATAAAAAAAAATCGCACCTTTAGGACTACAGTGACCTAACTAAAAAAGCCTTATTTTTAAGGAAACGTTCATTAAACATTTGTAAAATAAGAACTTTTGTATTTATGGAAGGTACATCTAGAAGACCGATACATCTTTCTGCCTTTCATGCGTCAATAAGTCCTTCAATAAAGGGTCAACATTTTGAGTCAACATATGATTAAAATCCAAATTCTATTTATTTTTTTATAAGGTCAGTCTAATTGTAAAGGTGCAATATGTCGTGAGTGCTGTGGTACATACCCGCAAGTCCCTGGTGGCTATGAACCGGTACTGTCCGGACCAGAGCGCGCGCACCACGGCCGCCAGCTCCTCCGCGATCGCGCCGCGCGTGCTGTGAGACCTGCACCACGACGTGACAATAACCCATGACTACATGACACACGCCTGGACCTCAACATGGATGGGTCGAGGCTTCGAAGACGCATATAGACTAAAAAACTATGGCTTTATATCAGGGAAAACATGAGAGCGAATAATTTCACATTCGAAGATGGTAAAGACTGGTTGATTTCAACCAGTCAGTTATGTTACTGACTGTACGAAGTCTGAACAATTCCTTAATCCTAGATCCTTTAGCCGTAGCGTGAAGAGGCATCTTAGCATGCCAGCATAATTGTATCCAATGGCATTTGACCGCCGACTGATGCCTTTTGATACTTTGTTTGGACGACATTGGCGCTTCCATCGCTACCATCAGATGCAGGGGGTTACTCTATAAAAACGATACGAACTTCGAATGTTCGGACGCCGTACGTAAAACTTCACTAATTTACTTAGATATTCCACTTGTATTCCTCTATCTTACGTCGCAACCATAGACTAGGTTCGAAAGAAATAATAACTATAAATATAGAGTATTGATTTTTAGAAGTGGAAATCTTATACCTTACTCCGGAGGTCGAACATCCGAACATTCGCAGTTCGTATCGTTTTATATTGAAACCCCCCAGTCATTATGGGGGAGCAGTATATGGTAATATGGTTGAATGGTTACCTGTTGACGTGTTCGAGATACTGTCCGTTGCAGAAGTATGAGACGAGGTAGGCGGTGTTGTTGAGGCATTGTATGATGGAGTTCATGTAGCACGTGTTGCCTAGGTTCTTGAGACCGGTGAGACCGCGGCCCTGGACACATCAATATTTATTTATACATTTACATTCACTGTTTTACATCAAGTTGCTTTTTTTATATGTCAAAATAAAGGTAGGACTTACACTGTTTATATTATTGAGGTTTTATATTAGATCCGACATCGCGAAGAAAATATATGTCGGGGTGTTCTTATGTAGAGCCCACATGTTAAATAATTGTAAATCGGTCCTTAGGATTCTACGGGTAGTTGTAGAAGTAATTTTATTAAAGGAAACCCGATTGTGGTTCTATTTCACTACCCACAGTCAGAGTAAGGGTGGGAGCATGACAGTTTGCAATATAAAGCGCGTCCGGACCGTAGACAAGGCATTCGAGATCCAGCAGTCGGCAGTGAAGCATAGACATATGCGTGTTTACTATAAAGTAACAAGTTGTCACAGATATTCGGATAAATCGTTAATCCGTTATTTATAACGTGTGGTGGTAATTATAATTAAATAATTAACACAATGGATTTTATTTCCGTCATCCGACATATATAAATACTTCGAATGCACCAACAACAACCGCTGGACAACCAGTAGAGAGAGCGAAGGAGAGGGAAGATGTGTCACAGCATAGGAGTGATAGAGATAGAAAAATAACAGTGGTATTTGAACGGGTTTTTGTACCTAACAAACATTTGTTGCAGGGTCCTCTGTAAGATTCTAGTATACAATCTCACTGATTATAAAATGTGTTTATAAAAAATAAATAAGTTTTCAGTAATGTTTCATTTACATTGATCAATACTACTCGAATGTTTGTTGCGGGAGGTTTTTGTTTACGTGTGTCTGTGTGTCTTTTAGCCTACATGTGCGAACCGTTATTTTAGTCGATTCTGCCCGCAAGCGTGTGATGATGAAGTTTTGCTTCTGAGAAGTGACATTTTCTGGTAATCAAAGAAAAGAGAAAAAAAGAAGAGAAAGTTGTATTTCACGATACTACAAGAGCGACAGATCTTACTCCAATCAACTATTGCATAGATGCATCAAATAACTTTGATATTGTTAAGGTAAATCTATTTCACATCGTTAAAATAAAAGTTATTTGATGTAACCGAGTCGAAAAAATAATTTTAGAACTGATTGGATAGCAATTTAAAACAAAAATATGCACATGACAATGTAATCATCATACTGTCACGAAAAAAAAAAACTTAATATAATAATGAACTACCAGGGTCTGGTCTGGTCAGAGCCTTCTTACAGTGCGCAACCAGATTTGCTTAGCAATGTCTTCAAATCAATTTTGGAGATAATAAGAAAATAGATATAACCAACAGTCAAATTCATAGTGTATAATTCAAACTATGGTCGAGTCTTGTGTCGTGGTATCAGAAACTGTAATACTTTTCACTTTTCAGTCTTCGAATCCTTTGCAGCACGTTTTCGACTGTTGTAGGTCGGTATAGAAATTAGTATACTTTAGTTATCAACATTCTAAAAGGTGCTCATATTGCACGAATAGGTTAGAATATTCGCAACTAATTTAGATAAGTATAATTGTGGCACAACCTAAAAATATTTCTGTTCGTGTGAATTCCACGTTTTTACATACAATTCAGATATTAAATTGATACAATCAGCGGCGAGTTAATTTATAAACACATAACTGTTTCGCATACCGTAAGGTCGGACCTTGGCCGGTGACCTTGAACCTGACCTTTGTTTTAAATAACGGGGTGTTTTTTTCACGAGGGCGCGCGGCTGAATTTATCATTTCCTTGGATAGGAGTAAACATATTATTGTTAATGCATGGCATTGGTTTAATGGTAATGTTGATGACCACCCCAAGCTGGGAATTGCAAATGTTCTAGATTTTTTTGGGTTTTAAAATGCATGTAACTGACGCTTGGATTGGTTATGGAAGGTGTTTAACATTTTTCTGAAATAATGAACACAATGAACAAATGGAACGAAGAAAACAACATTGCTCGGGAATTCCCTTTTCTCGTTTCACAGAGTCATGCGTTGCATCTTACCCATATCTTTATAATAGCTGCACGATAAAAGGAAACAATATTAATCATCATTGGGGTTTATTTAAAACCATGCATCATTGCTTTCAAATAAAGTGATTTTTGCAAGCCCCGTTATCATTGGCAAAAACAATTTTAATATTAAACAGTACAGTAATTTTAAACAGTATAGTTTTGTTTTACCTTAGCTTTTGTTATCAAGACCATAATTGAGTATCTATTAAAGAATCTCAAAAAATATAGAAACAATATACTTGGCAATTGACTATTGTATTTGGATATGTAAATATCCAACAGTGGACTGCAGGCTGATGATGATTGATGCCGAAATGTATAGTAATAACCGGCTGTATGAAATTAATTCACCAAATTTCATATAAAAGAAAGAGTGAGTCTAGGTGTCCATGTTACTTTATTTTTATCTAATAATAGACTTGAGATTAGAAATGTAACCGACGTACTTCTTTTCGTGTCCTTGTTACTATCTCTAATAGTTATTAGTTATTACAATGGGCCTCATACATAAGTATTCCCTTTAATTAGACTAATGCCTTCTTATTAATCAATTATAGTGTCGAAATTTTAGTATTGTTTCTTTATTTACATGGACAGCGATACACGTAGACTAGACTATAATAGCTATAGTTCACACAAATATTCATTTCGGTGTGATAATCGAATCCTCGGCCTCTCGTTTCGCAGTCGGCGTCTAACCAACTGCGCAACCGAAGCTGTCAATTTATCATGATACAAATAAAGGATAAAAAGATAAAGATACAACTCAATTGTCCCTACGAACAACGTAATTATATGTAACAATAATATTGCATACTTGAATAACGCATTTTTTCAGAAACTTTGCACTAAACGGAAACAGAACAATTCATGCAATTTGTTTTTGCTGTTTCGATTATAAACCCTTTTACTAATAATGTATTGACGCGAGGAAATTTAGATAGGTGTAATCGTCTGTCCATCTTGGGCGCTTAAATCAACCTAATATCTATAATGGATGAATTTGTCAACTACCATGATAAATATATTAATATGCCTTCTTTAAATTAATACCTCAAGGTATAGAGTACGCACGTCATAGGTTTTCATATTTACATTCGTGAATATTCGGGGCATGCACTATTTTGACATTGGTAAACGAAAAATTCATGCTAGGCCCTAGGGTCTATCTATCATTAACATAAGTCTACTTGTATAGTCGATCACAACTAGTTTATTGTCGTGTTGTAAACAGATGGCAGATCACCTTGCTAGGGTACATTTTGAAGGTTCAATGTTCAGAAAAACTTAACACTACAATCATACTTCACAAATACAGTGAATATATACCGCTCTATTTCTTAAAAATGATCTTATAATGTGACCTTTACCATACAGGTATAAAATCCCCAACTTTAGTCCGATGGTGCTTTAAGTTTGGGTTTGTCGTTAATCTTACAATTTGTAGAACTTTTAATGAGTCAAAAGTTATTGTCGTTAAGTTGAGAAATGTTAAAGGTTAAGGATTTACTTTGTTTCTCGATGAAAAGTGATACTAATTGTTCAACATTAGGCAATAGATTTTCATTAAAAAGACTATACAAGTTTGGACAATGGCCGCGGGTTTGATCCTCGCACCGAGACAAATGTTTATCTGTTTTCGTTGTATTTGTTGCAAGTTTAGGTGCAATAAATCTAAAAAGTTCCATTCCATTCAGTTTCTGATACCTATAACACAAGCCTTAGAGTACATTCGTACTATTTTCGTTTATAGACAACAAAATGTATGTTACTGTTAAGTGTTCTTTTTTTATATTTAAAAATGAAGTGTTATTAATCATACTCTTCAAATACTTTTAGTTAACAAAGAAGATTGGAATTTTATACAGTAATGTTTCACCGAATGAATAAGAAAATGTTTTAAAACAAAAATGAATTTAATTAATAGACACGCACAATTCTTCAAGACAGTGAAAAATGATTTTATTCTACGGAGAAGGAATGACTCATAGGTTAACTTTATGATTAATTTCTCTGTTTTTTTTTCATACAGCCTAATTTACTTACACGTCTGAACAGCCATACTATGTGGTTCTGCGAGTATTTGAGCCTCACTTTCACCTTCAGCACCATGTTAGCTGTATCCAGTGGTATGCATCGCGGCTCGTAGCGCAGTATCTTTGCCACTATTACCACTACTACTCAACTTTCAACCCTTTGCGTCAACACTCACTTTAATTTATCTTTTTTATTGTCAACACTTTTTTCACTTTTTTGTAAAACTATTATCACAAAAATCCACTGTTTGTTTTGCACAAGTCGTACCGTATGGACGGAGGTTGTCAATTTTCACGACAAAACAAATTGGACCTGAAGTGTTTGGACATGGGAAACACCAAAACAAGCAACACAATCAGGTAGAACATAAACAACGTCGACAACACCGCCGCGAACATTTGTGTTGACTTTTTTAAATTATTTTTTTTGTCGTAGTAATTTCTTTTTAGGTGTAATGAAGTGGTATTTTAGCGTGTTTTTGTTGGTACGTGCCGCAGTTTGCATAGCTGTATGTGTACTGGAGCTCACGTGTCCCGCCACCGTCTCGTTGGCTCGCGGGGTGGTATGGGGTGGTAGTGGGTGGTTTCGGGCGACCATCGTAAACGAGTGGGTGGGGATAATTATTGCAGTAACATGTGTACGTTAATTGTATTTTGATCTTAGTACTTTGTACGTAATGTGTGTATTTAGTTGGCAGGTCTCGATGCCTTTTTTATGTGTTATTTTTTTTTCTTAAGAAAGTTTGTTTTATTGCTTACGTCACGCATGTCTTGTTTTATCATATCAAAACATACGTTCGTACTAGCTACGTAGATATTCCGCAATATGATCGTTGCAGAAATGCAAATCTACTAATAAATTTATACAACGAGCTGTTTGTTTTTGTATGGCGTTAATTATTGTGAAAATTAATCTAATACTGAATTACCCTTTCTTTTTTATAACCCTGCAGGGAATAGGCCAATTCCATGATTAATTGCATTCCGCATTACAATTAATAAATTCGAAAGTCACAAGTATGTGAAAATCACCAGCCCGCACTAGACCGGTGGTGGACTATGGCCAAGCTTTCAGTTGTAGAGGTAAAAGAAGTGTCTGAGTATCTGTAGACCACACAGATATTTTCTGCGATAGAACCTGCATCGTCTAGTGTCACAACCGACGTCTAACCAAAGGCGCTTTAGAGGCTGGCAAGTTAAGTCACTGTTACTCATTGATTTTAAAACTAACGATAGACTCTTCAGTACATTTGGAGTTAGTTTAAAATTAATATTAAATTAACATAATTTAATAGATTTCGACCAAGCGGTGACATAAATTTTGATCTTCATTTTTTTTTCATACTACAAGAAAGTATTTCTAAAATCGTTGCGAGCGACGATTACTTCCAGTATTACTCCACTAGCGATGTACTGGAGCGCGCGCACCACTTACGCCGGAACAATTTACGCGCTTTCCGCCCTGTCTTTATATGTATGTCAAATCCTAAAACGAACTACATGTATACTAGAGAAAACATTACGCTGCATGTAGGGGTATCGCTGTCCATGTAAATAGTAAATACACAAACGATACTAATCTTTCCACAATGGACACATTTATATTAGCTTCAATAATTTATTAATAGGAAGGCTTCACGCGCTTTCCGCCCTGTCTATTTATTTATATCAATGGTGTTACTAAACACGGAAATTGCTCTGGAGAATTGTTCGGACTTATCCCTGCTGCTGAGTTCCGCCACCGTACAACACGGCAAACCTCTAAACACTACCCACATCACCTTGGAGGTTGGAAATCCACCACAGTATGTTTTTCTAGATACTTTCTCCCACGTACTGTACTGTAATCTGTGGAACCAGTTGCCAGCGGCAACATTTTCGGACAAATACGACCTTCAAAAAACGAGCGTATTCCCACCTTAACGTTCGGCAACTCCATGCATTACGGTGTTGCAGATGTTCATGGGCGGCGGTGATAATTTCTTCATATCAGCCACAGGAAGTCCACTGCTGAACATAGGCCTCTCCCAAGGATTTCTTCATTGACCTGTTGTCGTCGGCCTGCATCCAGCGACTTCCTGCAATTTTAGCCAGGTCGTGTGTCCACCTTGTTGGGGGGCGTCCGACATTTCGCTTGCCTGTATGTGGCCTCCACTCTACAAACTTTGTTCGGTGACCACTTACCATCAGGTGAACCTCATGCTTGTTTACCCTATATAAAACAAAAATAAAACTTTTTTACTGTATTGTGGTCACCCTGCTAGTCTGGGTGCGTGGCCACTAAACCCAGCGATAACTAACCGGCCCAGTTGATTGATTGCACGCTGTACGCAAACACTGACTCCTATACGGAATTGTTTTCATACTGTTTCTCTGTTGTGTAAGCTCTTGTTTACCGTGTATTATGTAAACGACATTGAAATTGTGTGCCTTTATTTTTATTGTTATATATTGGATTAATTCATTTAGATTCGTACTGATTGTTTAGTTATTGAGTATTTTATGTATAAGGCATATTTGTTATCGCATATACGATTGGTTCATTTCGCTCTGAAAATACATAAGGAGCGCGGACTGGAATATGGGCTCAAATATATCCCTTTTTGAATTGTACCAAAAAGTTTTGTTGTTTATTATTAAGTTTAACGAACTCTTGGTAGGACTAATAATTCTGCCTTTTTTTTGTTTCATGTGTAAAAACTCTTGGTAGGACTAATAATTCTGCCTTTTTTTTGTTTCATGTGTAAAAGCTATTAAGCTCCTCTTTCGGTACCCCGGGGAGGCTGAAAGAGGTGTGTATTTTTAATGCAATGAATGGCGAGACGAGCATGCCGTTCGGCCTGATGGTAAGCAATACGACCGCTCATGAACAGTGGCAAAACCAAATAAAAACTTGAATTACAAAACAATGCTTGGTATTCCACTGCGCTCGCCATCCTGAGACGTATGATGTTAAGTATCAATATGTCCAATAGTTACTCTGGCTACAACGTCCTTAAATCCGAAATACAACAGTGCAGTTACACTGCTGTTTGGTGAGAAAAATAGACATTGTTATGTATATATAGTCAGTGTCACGGGACAACTTACAAGTTCTCGAGTGGTATTGTTGTTTATGGGCAGTCATGACCCTTAACAATTAGGTGGTCGAACTGCACTTCTCGCTTATAAAAATAACCACGGGTATTAAACCTAGACATCATTTTATAACCTAGTCAGTCATTAAGTGAAAAAAGCAACATAAGCCATTTAACTGTTGACCTTTGCGTGGCGGGTCCACTTTGTTGCACAAGACCGATGACTTAATTGCGCTTCGTCATTCATTACGCCGTTTAGTTGGTTCAGTTGCATGTTTGATAAGCTTTTAAGGTAATGGAATCGTTGTATTTTGTTTTCGTCGTTTAATGTCAAATCTATGATGACTTTTATATTTTTTATTGCTTGAGTAGCGGCCCGGCCCGGCTCCACCCGTTCAAAATGTTAAATTCCAACTATCGATTTAGAATTTTGGAGTAAAGGATCCTTCAGATATCGGTTTAGAGACCAATCGGACCACGAAAAATGAATAAAATTTCCTCGGATTTGCTAGAGTTTTAACTACTACCTCCCTCCTATAGCGGCATGATAGCCTATAACATTCCTCGATAAATTAACTATCCAACACGAAAAATATTTTTTTCAATTCGAACAAATAGTCCCTGAGATTAGAGGTGATGAACAAACTCTTCACGAAAGAAGGCTTTATAAGATTTATATTTTATAAAGCCTTTATCTTTTATTTTATAGAGCCTTGTATCGTCACTTGTGTGTATCATAAACTCCGAAACTGTTTCGTCTCACAAATAACCAGACCCGAAATAAATTATTGTAGATCACGCACATTACGATTACATTATATTATGGAAGTCTTGCATGCATGGATGAGTATGACATTTGCTTAGAAGTAACATATTACAACTTACACTGAAAACACGTTTTCGTGAGTATGCAAATTGCATGAAATTTTTATTAGATGTTTTAAATTGGATATTTAGGTTCACCTGATGGTAAGCGGTCATTGTCACTCATGGGCTTAAGCAATGCCAGGGGCACAGCCGAGCCGCTGCTATTGTTTGGTGTATATCTCTTGAAGGACATGTCATAGCGTTTAGGGGTCAACAAGTTTCATAAAACTTCATCTATACTAATATAATAAAGCTGAAGAGTTTGTTTGTTTGAACGCGCTAATCTCAGGAATCGCTGCTCTGATTTGAAAAATTATTTCAGTGTTGTATAGTACATCTATCGAGGAATGCTATAGGCTATATATCATCACGTTATGACCTATAGGAGGGAAGCAGTAGTGATATTTCTGGCAAATACGAGGAAATTTTATTCGCTTTTGATGGTCCGATTGGTCGATACTCTAAATTGAAAGTAGGAATTGAGCATTTTGACCGCCATTTTGAAACATGTATCTGCACCCGGGCGGAGCCGGGATGGACCGCTAGTAATTCATATACGCCAACAAAGTCTCGTGTCAAAATTAATGTCTTTTATTTCGTCGGTGTAATATAAACTATGTTTTATTTCGATTCCGCAATACCAAAAATACCACCCACTTATTTACGGATTTTATCGCGGCACAAATAATAGCTTTAATTTAATGTGTAACATTTGCGTAAATCTAAGAAATCCTTCTTCTACATCGATATCATTGTTAGACTAGATAAAACGAACTTTGTGATAAACGTGCCATGAAATTCAAAACGCTTTCGACCTTTTGTTTGCGAGAAAACTACACCCTAAAAGCGGTCTAGCGCCGCATGGTTATACTGTTTGGTTAGACGAATAAATATTTGTTCCACGCTGCAACGATTTTGTTTCAACTTTTACCAAAATGAAAGAGTATGGTATAGCTTCTCTATACACAGTAATATATCCCAATGTTCTACTACTTAAAAAATACTTGTATCCCGCCCCAAACAAATAATATTTCAAGCAGTGGCCATGTATAATCTCATTAGTGTCCACACGGTATGAACAAACGTGAGTCCCCACGTGTGTCAATAGCCGAAACAAACAAATAAATAATCCTAGATTCGGCCACGAGGCGGGGCGCCTGTCGTGTCGGCCGCGTGTGGCAACGATGCGACACCTCTGAATCGTTGTAATAGGGATTAACTTATACCACGTGAATTTACATAGTAACGAAAAAAGGATTTACTATTGCGAACTTTAAAAAACGTGGTTCTGTATTAGCGAATTCAATTTATGTGTGTATGTCTTTGTAATATGAATTTATTATTATTATTTATTCTTAACTGCACATAAAGAGAGTACAGAAGGCGGTCTTATCGCTTTAGGCGATTTCTTACAACCATTGAATTTATTACTAAATACACCCAACAGTCACATACATAGTTACACTTATTTACCTTTGTGTCGTGACTTGTGTTAAAAAGGGACTACGAAACTTTTAAGTCTCACAAACGCCCAGACACAAAACAAATTGTGTTTCGCACAAATATTTACGAAAACGGGTATTGAACCCGCCATATCTTGTTTCACACTCGGCGTCTCACCACAGAGATTGACACAGACTATCACGCGGTTTTTCTTATTAACGGAAGGATATTTTTATAGTGGCTTAACTTACTGACTATAATGCTCGGTTAATATAATTATGCCATATATACGATAAACGAAGAACGAATTAAAAATATAAAAATTAAATCAAATCCGCGATAAAATCCGTAAATAATATTTTTATTTCAATGTGTAACATTCGCGTAATTCTAAGAAACCATAATGTCTATGCAAAATTGAAGAAACGAAAACACAAACATTTTTCGAATATGTAATAAATAGTAAAAGAGTATGGGTAGAAGGCACAAAAGGCAAAAGGCACATTTATAAAAACCGGCAAAGTGCAAGTCGGTCTCGCGTACAAAAGGTTCCGTACTATCTAATAAAATAAACTCTAATAATCACGTTTCTTCCTGTTTATTATTGTATGGGAGCTCCCCTTTAATATTTACTTTATTTTTATTTAATGATTTATTTTGAAAAATACAACTAAATATTCTTTGGAAATGATAAGCGTCTACCTATTACTGTTATTAATAAAATCCGAGAAAAACACTAACATTGTGTGGGGATCCCCTTAATATTTACATTTTTTTTTGTGTTTGTTGTTATAGCCGCAATGGAATTTTTTTTTAATTAAGCTTTCTAGCTAACACAGTTTATGAGATACAGCCTGGTGACAGATATACAGACAGCGGAGGCTCAGTAATAGGGTCCCGTTTTTACCTTTTAGGTACGGAACCCTAAAGAGGGAATACGAAATAGAATTTGACATATTTGATTTACTTACTGTAATAATCCGCGTCAATATAGTTTTAAGATGCAACAAAATAAGGGAAGCCGGTAAGAATTGGGTTGTACTCGCTAATGACGGGTAATGATTGCGCTGTAATGGCGGATATGCGTTCGTCACATGGTCAGTAATGTGTGCACGTTTACTTGTAAACGTGTGGGATTAGCACGCGTGGGGATTCCGAGCCTTGACTCCGATGCCCGCCGCCACGCATACCGACCTCTACACGTTACATCTCTACTGCCTTTTTTTAATTGCAATGATTGGCGAGAAGAGCATGCTGTACGCCTAATGGTAAGCGGTACGACCGCTCATAAACAATAGCAGAACAAACACCTTGAATTACAAAGCAATGCTTTGCATTCCATTGCGCTCGCCAACTTCAGATGGTGTATCCATCGATATTGTTATGCCGGCCTGCTCAAAACCAGACAGATACACAGTCTGAACCGAAATGCGATATAATTAAGAGAGCTAAAAATCTACTGAGAGGAGAAAATTGAAGGAAGATGTAATTACTGTGACAGCAGCTTAGAAACTTGATCTTTATAAAAAAAATCGCATATTCCTCAAATGTGTGCAAATAAAAAAATATATTTCGATTAAGGGTGGCCTTGTGGTGGACTATTGGGGTTAAAATCTATATCTATCTAATATCTATACTGATAAAAATAAAGCTGAAGAGTTTGTTTGTTACCTTTAATCTCAGGAACTAAGGGTTCGTTTTTAAAAAGATATTTGAGTTGGATACGTCATGAATCGAGGAATGCTATAGAGTGTAGGCTATCATCACGCTATGATCTATAGGAGGGAAGGAGCAGTGACAAATTTAGCAAATACGAGGAAATGTTATTCGTTTTTCGTGGTCCGATTGGTTGATATTTTGAATTCTGTATCTGTATCAGCCCATATACGTCCCACTGCAGTGGCCTCAGCCAAGCCTCCTCTACAATTGGCAGTACGATTGAGAGTGGTTAGGCCATATAGATGGCCATATATTTTATACGGACTTCACGAACTTAGGAATAAAAAAAGAGAGCAAAGTTATATAACCGATATGTATTGAACACGTGGTGAGATGCGTGGGCGGGAGTTTGTTGCGACGTGCGTCTCTATGACTCATGCACAAAGCTGCACAGACATTTCTAGTAGATACCACAGAGTTCCAATTGCAATTATAATTTTTAATGTTTTAATTTCAGGAATTTTATGAAGGATTTGGTTTCGATAGATTAATACACTCAAGAGCCACACTCGTACTGATCCCTCAATGCTTAGATATCAGTCTTAGAAACTAAGAGACTTGTTCGTCTCTCGATACCCAGAAAACAAATATTTGCAGGCCACATAAAAGTTTGTCTCAGTGCAGGGATGGCAGGCAAACTCATATATCTAATATTTAAACATTGGGTTATATGTATTGGGTTGATTTTTATCCGGCTTAAAGGATCAAAAAAACTTTTATAGGATATAATGAAAAATCTTTTCTCTGAATAGGCCTTTTCAAAAGACTTTCAGAAGACTTATAATTAGTTTCAAACGACATTTAGCTACCAGGTTAAACTTTTATCAGGTGGATATTTTTAAACCTAACAAGTATTACATTGGCGCTTTTTTCCACGCCGAAAAAATGAGTGTACAAGAAGCCTGAGTGTGATTCATTATTGATACCTGATTTATCATTATTTTTGTCAATACGTCTTTAAATAATAACAAACCTTTGAGGTGGTATACTAGAGGCGACATTACCAATAATTGTGCTAAATTAATAGCTATTTCTATCTCTGTCACTCCTATCCATTAACACTTGCGTCTCGTTCTACTGGCGTTCCTCGGTTGTCTGTACATTATCCGCAGTATGATACCTTACAAGCTAATAATAATAATATCATAATAAATTCACGCAACACTCACATATATAGTCCTGACCCTTCACAAAGATCGAGTCTTGTGTATTACGAATTACGAGAGACTTTTAGGTCTCACAAATACTCAATGTGGTTCACACAAATATTTGTTTCAATGCAGGGATCGAACCCGCGGCTTCTCGTTTCACAGCCGGCGTCTAACCAACTGCTCCATGGAGGCTTTCAATAATACATTAAATACTCACCACGTCTCCCCACACAGGTTGGAAGTCTCGATGCTGCAGGTCGGTGATGGGCATGCGGCCCGGCTTCGTGTTGCGGTCGAACGTAGGAGCCTCCACCTCGGGACCGTCAGATACCTGACAACATTATAGCCTTTATTGAATAATATTACAATATTAACTTAAGCTATAATAATTTTCATTATTTGAAACTGGGATGAAAACATTGTCTTGCAATGAAGCAAAAAATAATTGAAAATGTATTATGGTTTTGAATCTACGGTCAAAATTTTAATACCTAATAGAAAATAACTTTGTATGGTCCTGACTTTACATTTAAATATCAAGTTTCATTTGGTAGGTATAAGAAACCCCTAGAGACTTTCTGCCTACAAATCCTCCAGAGCAAAGACAAATACATGTGATGGATCCATCCAATGGCGTCTTGCTCTACAGCTGGCTACACCACGAGGTTTTAACAGTAATCAAATAACCATTTTTAAAGGCAATTTACCCATGTTTTTACACAATGTGTAAAATCAAATTATTTTACCTTGGCTATATTAGGTGAGGAGTGTGATCGGTTGAGTCCAGTCGCTCCGGGGCTGTCTCCAGGCGAAGTCATGTAGATGTCTTGGTCATCATCCTGGGATAAAATACGTCACTATAAGAATAATTTGTATATACTTGTATACAACAGACATACAGAGTATATCAAGACTGCTACCGAAAACGAAGTCGGGTGGTAGTTTAAGCAATTTCAGACACAATGCAACAGAAAATATAACCTTTTATTTATAAAGACTCTAAGGTATAAAAGAGTTTTAATTAATATATTAGAAAAAACTACGGCTTTGCCACCCAAAAATGAGGATATTTAAAAAATTATAAAAAAATTGTCGCGTTTCTTTGCGAAATTTTTAGTTGCATTGTGTTTGTAGTCACTAAAACTACCACCCGGCTTCGTTTTCGGTAGCAGTCTTGATATACCCGGTATAGCAGAATGATGCAATTGGATTATATTAATTCCATGGCAGTTGTTCGTTTCTTATTCTGTATATGTTTAAGCCCAAACATGTCCCACTGCAGGGCGCGGGCCTCCTTTAACATCGGGAGTATGAGTGAAAAGAGTTGGGCCATATAGTCCACTATGCCGGCCTAATGCGTGTTGACGGACTTTATATACTATAGAAACTCTTACAAATCGCCATGTTAGGATATTTTCTTACGATGTTTTCTTTCACCGTTATAGTGCGTATGCTCAAAAGTCAGATATAATAGCTTGGTGTGAAGAGGCATCTTAGCAGGCCGGCATAATTGTATCAAATGGCATGGGACAGCAGTCTGCCCGGATGGCATTTGCCCATACCATCGGGTGCAGTGCAGTCATTATGCCGGACCAGTATAAAATAATAATAGGGGTAATGCTTCGATCAAATATACACTAGACTATAAGTAACGACCTAGGAAACGGCAAGAGAAATAAAAGCACAAATAAGCATGTGGTATTATTTGATTTTGGTATGATCCAAACAATAATAAATCTTAATTTATAGGAATAACGTTTAGTTTTACCTGAAGTTGATTATAATTGAATACTTTTTGCTACATCTCGTAGTTCGAAATTCAAATGTATAAGCAACCTCGGCCACTTTTAGCGTGTGATTTTGTTCTCTTAAACAGGGTGTTATTGACACATGGAACATAATTTAACCCACATGTTTCTCATCACTCCAGGTGACATTGTACATAATTTGAAAAAAAAAAAAACATATATTTTTCTTAAAAATCATGATTTTAGTTTCGACGATTTTTGGGCACCTGTATAGATACGAGTAATTTTACCGCTAGTTGAACTTCAGTAAGGTTTGAGAACTTAGCTGAGCCGTAACAAAACTTGGTATCTATAGGGGCTGATAAGAGCCATGAAATTTAAAATCGCTATTTTTACAAAAGTATCAGGTAGTTTTTGTCCTAACTTGGTACAATGTTACCTGGGGGGGTTAGGAATAGGTGGTTTAAATTAAATGCCATACGTCAATTTCACTAACTCAAATATTTCTTTCGGGTCTGGGTGTTTGTGAGACCGAAAAGTCTCTCGTAGTTCCTGACACCCACGACACAAGACTCGATCTTAATGTGGGGTCAGGACTTAGTATGTGACTGTATCAGCCCATATACGTCACACTGGAGGGCACGGGTCTCCTATACAATCGAGAGTACGATTGAGAATGGTTAGGCTATATAGTCCACCATGGCCTAGTGCGGGTTGGTATGTTGTATGTAAGTGTTGGTTGTTATTTATTTATGAATAATGCTTGTAGACAATGTGTGTAGACACTGTACCTTGTGCAGATGCGGCTTGCGCTTGTCGCGCGCCTCGGCGAGCTTGCGCTTGCGTTCGTTCTCGAGGTGCTCGCGCGTGCGGTGCAGGCGCTCGCGCTGCTGGCGAGCCGCCGCGATGTATATACTGTGTGTAGCTACTGTGTGTAGACACTGTGTGTAGACACTGTACCTTGTGCAGATGCGGCTTGCGCTTGTCGCGCGCCTCGGCGAGCTTGCGCTTGCGTTCGTTCTCGAGGTGCTCGCGCGTGCGGTGCAGGCGCTCGCGCTGCTGGCGAGCCGCCGCGATGTATATACTGTGTGTAGCTACTGTGTGTAGACACTGTGTGTAGACACTGTGTGTAGACACTGTACCTTGTGCAGATGCGGCTTGCGCTTGTCGCGCGCCTCGGCGAGCTTGCGCTTGCGTTCGTTCTCGAGGTGCTCGCGCGTGCGGTGCAGGCGCTCGCGCTGCTGGCGAGCCGCCGCGATGTATATACTGTGTGTAGCTACTGTGTGTAGACACTGTGTGTAGACACTGTACCTTGTGCAGATGCGGCTTGCGCTTGTCGCGCGCCTCGGCGAGCTTGCGCTTGCGTTCGTTCTCGAGGTGCTCGCGCGTGCGGTGCAGGCGCTCGCGCTGCTGGCGAGCCGCCGCGATGTATATACTGTGTGTAGCTACTGTGTGTAGACACTGTGTGTAGACACTGTACCTTGTGCAGATGCGGCTTGCGCTTGTCGCGCGCCTCGGCGAGCTTGCGCTTGCGTTCGTTCTCGAGGTGCTCGCGCGTGCGGTGCAGGCGCTCGCGCTGCTGGCGAGCCGCCGCGATGTATATACTGTGTGTAGCTACTGTGTGTAGACACTGTGTGTAGACACTGTGTGTAGACACTGTACCTTGTGCAGATGCGGCTTGCGCTTGTCGCGCGCCTCGGCGAGCTTGCGCTTGCGTTCGTTCTCGAGGTGCTCGCGCGTGCGGTGCAGGCGCTCGCGCTGCTGGCGAGCCGCCGCGATGTATATACTGTGTGTAGCTACTGTGTGTAGACACTGTGTGTAGACACTGTACCTTGTGCAGATGCGGCTTGCGCTTGTCGCGCGCCTCGGCGAGCTTGCGCTTGCGTTCGTTCTCGAGGTGCTCGCGCGTGCGGTGCAGGCGCTCGCGCTGCTGGCGAGCCGCCGCGATGTATATACTGTGTGTAGCTACTGTGTGTAGACACTGTGTGTAGACACTGTACCTTGTGCAGATGCGGCTTGCGCTTGTCGCGCGCCTCGGCGAGCTTGCGCTTGCGTTCGTTCTCGAGGTGCTCGCGCGTGCGGTGCAGGCGCTCGCGCTGCTGGCGAGCCGCCGCGATGTATATACTGTGTGTAGCTACTGTGTGTAGACACTGTGTGTAGACACTGTACCTTGTGCAGATGCGGCTTGCACTTGTCGCGCGCCTCGGCGAGCTTGCGCTTGCGTTCGTTCTCGAGGTGCTCGCGCGTGCGGTGCAGGCGCTCGCGCTGCTGGCGAGCCGCCGCGATGTATATACTGTGTGTAGCTACTGTGTGTAGACACTGTGTGTAGACACTGTACCTTGTGCAGATGCGGCTTGCGCTTGTCGCGCGCCTCGGCGAGCTTGCGCTTGCGTTCGTTCTCGAGGTGCTCGCGCGTGCGGTGCAGGCGCTCGCGCTGCTGGCGAGCCGCCGCGATGTATATACTGTGTGTAGCTACTGTGTGTAGACACTGTGTGTAGACACTGTACCTTGTGCAGATGCGGCTTGCGCTTGTCGCGCGCCTCGGCGAGCTTGCGCTTGCGTTCGTTCTCGAGGTGCTCGCGCGTGCGGTGCAGGCGCTCGCGCTGCTGGCGAGCCGCCGCGATGTATATACTGTGTGTAGCTACTGTGTGTAGACACTGTGTGTAGACACTGTACCTTGTGCAGATGCGGCTTGCGCTTGTCGCGCGCCTCGGCGAGCTTGCGCTTGCGTTCGTTCTCGAGGTGCTCGCGCGTGCGGTGCAGGCGCTCGCGCTGCTGGCGAGCCGCCGCGATGTATATACTGTGTGTAGCTACTGTGTGTAGACACTGTGTGTAGACACTGTACCTTGTGCAGATGCGGCTTGCGCTTGTCGCGCGCCTCGGCGAGCTTGCGCTTGCGTTCGTTCTCGAGGTGCTCGCGCGTGCGGTGCAGGCGCTCGCGCTGCTGGCGAGCCGCCGCGATGTATATACTGTGTGTAGCTACTGTGTGTAGACACTGTGTGTAGACACTGTACCTTGTGCAGATGCGGCTTGCGCTTGTCGCGCGCCTCGGCGAGCTTGCGCTTGCGTTCGTTCTCGAGGTGCTCGCGCGTGCGGTGCAGGCGCTCGCGCTGCTGGCGAGCCGCCGCGATGTATATACTGTGTGTAGCTACTGTGTGTAGACACTGTGTGTAGACACTGTACCTTGTGCAGATGCGGCTTGCGCTTGTCGCGCGCCTCGGCGAGCTTGCGCTTGCGTTCGTTCTCGAGGTGCTCGCGCGTGCGGTGCAGGCGCTCGCGCTGCTGGCGAGCCGCCGCGATGTATATACTGTGTGTAGCTACTGTGTGTAGACACTGTGTGTAGACACTGTACCTTGTGCAGATGCGGCTTGCGCTTGTCGCGCGCCTCGGCGAGCTTGCGCTTGCGTTCGTTCTCGAGGTGCTCGCGCGTGCGGTGCAGGCGCTCGCGCTGCTGGCGAGCCGCCGCGATGTATATACTGTGTGTAGCTACTGTGTGTAGACACTGTGTGTAGACACTGTACCTTGTGCAGATGCGGCTTGCGCTTGTCGCGCGCCTCGGCGAGCTTGCGCTTGCGTTCGTTCTCGAGGTGCTCGCGCGTGCGGTGCAGGCGCTCGCGCTGCTGGCGAGCCGCCGCGATGTATATACTGTGTGTAGCTACTGTGTGTAGACACTGTGTGTAGACACTGTACCTTGTGCAGATGCGGCTTGCGCTTGTCGCGCGCCTCGGCGAGCTTGCGCTTGCGTTCGTTCTCGAGGTGCTCGCGCGTGCGGTGCAGGCGCTCGCGCTGCTGGCGAGCCGCCGCGATGTATATACTGTGTGTAGCTACTGTGTGTAGACACTGTGTGTAGACACTGTGTGTAGACACTGTACCTTGTGCAGATGCGGCTTGCGCTTGTCGCGCGCCTCGGCGAGCTTGCGCTTGCGTTCGTTCTCGAGGTGCTCGCGCGTGCGGTGCAGGCGCTCGCGCTGCTGGCGAGCCGCCGCGATGTATATACTGTGTGTAGCTACTGTGTGTAGACACTGTGTGTAGACACTGTACCTTGTGCAGATGCGGCTTGCGCTTGTCGCGCGCCTCGGCGAGCTTGCGCTTGCGTTCGTTCTCGAGGTGCTCGCGCGTGCGGTGCAGGCGCTCGCGCTGCTGGCGAGCCGCCGCGATGTATATACTGTGTGTAGCTACTGTGTGTAGACACTGTGTGTAGACACTGTACCTTGTGCAGATGCGGCTTGCGCTTGTCGCGCGCCTCGGCGAGCTTGCGCTTGCGTTCGTTCTCGAGGTGCTCGCGCGTGCGGTGCAGGCGCTCGCGCTGCTGGCGAGCCGCCGCGATGTATATACTGTGTGTAGCTACTGTGTGTAGACACTGTGTGTAGACACTGTACCTTGTGCAGATGCGGCTTGCGCTTGTCGCGCGCCTCGGCGAGCTTGCGCTTGCGTTCGTTCTCGAGGTGCTCGCGCGTGCGGTGCAGGCGCTCGCGCTGCTGGCGAGCCGCCGCGATGTATATACTGTGTGTAGCTACTGTGTGTAGACACTGTGTGTAGACACTGTACCTTGTGCAGATGCGGCTTGCGCTTGTCGCGCGCCTCGGCGAGCTTGCGCTTGCGTTCGTTCTCGAGGTGCTCGCGCGTGCGGTGCAGGCGCTCGCGCTGCTGGCGAGCCGCCGCGATGCGCGCCGCCGCGCCGCGAGCCGCCGCCTCCGCCGCCTGGCGCACGCGCTCTGCTGATGTACAACGCCTTTTTTTTACTACAAATACATATTAAAGGAGGCCACTCAGTATTAAGTCCCCATCCCAAATATACAGGGTGAGTTTTTCAAGTGGGCGTGGATGGCCAAATCCGTAATAATACAGCATGTGTATTTTTTTTTTCAAAATCATTGGGTTAGATTACTAGCTAAGCATATTGATTTATTAAAAATCTAAGTATGTTTTAGTTTTCGTAAAAATCGGGCTCCTAGTCCTTTCAGCATTTTTCGCTATTCATCATAGTTTCGGATTTGGCCATCCACGCCCACTTGAAAAATTCACCTTGTATATTTCTTATATTTTCATGCGGGAAATTCCATTGAAAACATTATTTTCGGACACTGAGCTCGAAAACATGATCGTAGCCAGCCGTGGGATCAGGGTGGGGCAGCAGCCTTAAATCATATGTAATTAGCAAATTGTACCCACGGTATTCTTCTATAACAGCTTGTTTCTGTGTTTATAATTCGAATTATCCTAAATACTTTGTTATTGCTCACCTGCCTAGTACTTTACCTAGATAAATTATTTTTTTAGAGTTGGTTAGGTATCTTACAGGTCAAAGCCAGGGTGGGGCAAGCGCCCCACTCTGCCCCACCCTGGCTACGCCCATGCTCGAAAACTATAAAATTTAACCTACATGTTAGTCATCACCCCAGGGAACATTGTACATAATTTGCAAAAAATATAAAGAGACTTTTTGTCAAAAATCGTTCTTTTTGTTTCACGTTTTTTGGACACCCATATAGATACGAGTATTTTACCGTGTTGCTAAACTTCAGTTTGGTTTGGGAGCTTACCTGAGTTGTAAAAAGACTCGGTATCTATAGGGGTTGATCAAAAGTTTTGGAACATAAAATCACGATTTTTGATAAAACTATCAGGCAGTTTTTGATCAAACTTTGTAAAATATTACCTATGGGGGTTAGGAACATATGGTTTAAATTAAATACAATATGTCATTATCACCCTGTATATATATATCTCCACCATATTCCTCCCGATACGTATGGACCCCACAAAACTCGACCAACTTCCTAAGCGTATAAAATGACTTATCAACAAGACCTCACCATCAACATCAGGCACGGGTGCGGCGTCCTTGTTGGATCCGGCGATGGTCTCGGCGAGTCGCGCCGCCTCCTCGCGCTCCCTGCGCTGGTACTCCTCCAACTGCTCGCGAAGACTCTGGTTCTCTTGTTCCTATATTCACCATCATCACAATACATGGTAAACTAAATACTATACATCAGCGCCGGATCTAGGTATTTTTCGAGGCGGGGCAAGAACTGAAAAATGCCGCCCCCACCTGCCTATATTTTTATCTTAATCATCATCATCATTTTTAGCAACCATATTACACAGGTCACAGACCTTCGGGAAAGAACACCATTTTAGCACCAGATTAAGCATTTTATACACACATTATATTAGCTTCACTTGTACTATATGTAGCTTCACTTTTGAGGATTAACGTCACTGGCGTCCGTAGGCTTTAACTCTAGTTTCACTATACGTGACCTCGTGGTGGTGCCAAATGAGTGATACAGTTGTGGTGGCAGGACTTAAGTGTCCGCCTGAGTAGCGATCACCTTTCACGGCGCGTAAAGACCGCCATAGTGACCCCTCTACGGGACCGGTTTCCGGGATCAGCCCGTGTTATTCTAGTTTTTCGAAGCTAGGTTTTTGGGTTTGACTCTGGTCATGAGGTTGTACTGTGTGGGTATTTTCGGTCGCTGTCGAAAGAAAAAGTGTTAACTGTTGACCCGCTAGCCAGGGAGACTCGTAGAAACGGTTGTTCGCTGGCCCCCGCGGTACAGTACAGGGGCCCAATCGTGGCTAATCACCACGAGAGGCTGCCTCACCATGCCGCGCATAAGCTTGGGTGGGTCCGTCGTCGTCGTGCTGATTGGTGACCGAATGTGGTGTCCCAGCGGCTCATCCCGTGAAGGTACGAGGCCCTTCCATACGGCGGATCAATACGCCACCTGCCGACCCTTTCGTACAGGTGCCCATTCGGCCTTCTTAATGTCCGGACTTAGGCTTCTCGTTACCTCTTCATCAAACCCATCCCCTCAATCTCATGACAGTGCAATTAAACAGAGCAGGTCCTTCAGCAAACCACCGCGTTCACTTTCACTTCATACGAACCTCAATGACGTCCACCATGATTTCGAGACGGCTCGGCCTGCTTTGCTCTTCTTGACGGAGACGCAGATTCGTTTGTTTTTCATCCGGCTAAAAATTCCTAACTGCTATACCCCGGTTATTCGCTTAAAGAAAACTTCAAGCCGAAAGCCGGGGTATGCTTGTATGTTCGGTCGGACATCGGCTGTCGCCGTTTGCGCTGCATAGAGGACCCATCCTTCTCAGCTCTGTGGGTGCACGCGGATCTAGGTTCCCTGAGCCGCATCTACGTGTGCCTTTACAGGTCTCAAAACGGGGAAGAAGAGACGACTCGGCTGTTCAGGTATCTTAGCCACATGGCTGATGACACGCAGTCACAGTTCCCGTCGGCCGAAATGGGGGTCTTCTTGGGGGTCCTGGTATTCTTTCAATGCACATCACGAACTATGGCTGGGCTCCTCCAAGACTGATCATGCTGGTTTCTCTGGCCTCTGGGCAATTCCGATCAATGTCTGTTTGGGTCGCCAGTACCTTTCGCTCCACCTCCACGTCCCGTGCAGGTTAAGTGGAAGGTATGGCATTACTCGTCGGCAGATTGGAATGGTGTGTAAGATTATAACTCATCCATCCCTTGGAGCACTGCTTTGTGGATAAAGATGCCTCAGCGAGTGCCAACGCTATTGCTGACGCAATCAGGCTTGGAATGGAATACTAGATTCCTTCCTCTGAGATCGCCAGTAAAGGCCGTGGACGCTTCTAGTTCAATCGTGCATGTGACGATGCTCTCGATGACAAACAGGCGGCGTATCACGCTTAGATCAGGGGTCGCGCCATGAAGGATGCCAATATTAGTTTCCTGAAAGAAGCCTACAACCGAGCTACCCAGACCTGCAAGAAACGTAGGCCACGTTAGAGCGGATGCCCAGCACGTTAGCAGGATTGGGCGTGCGTTGGCCAATCACCCAACTAGCAGTCGTGCTTATTTGAGTTTGGCCAGGGCCGTTCATTCTAACTTCTGCCGTCCAGCGTTGCCACTGCTGAGGTATCCGGAAGCGTCACTGGCTCACAAGCCGCAAGAGAGGGTCGCCTTACTGGCAAATCTCTTTGCGGCTCATTCCCGCCTCGAGGACCGTGGTTGCCAGACGCTGCATACACTTTCTGATTGCGGTTTCTTAATGGCGGATATCTGCATTAGGCAGTGTGATCTGTGGCGTGAGCTACGGTTTTTTGATGTGCGAAACGCCAGTGGCCTGGATGGAATACCGGCAGTGGTTTTAAGAGCCTGAGCAGCCAAGTTGTCTCCTGCACTGACTTGCCTCTACCGAGCGACCTACCGCGCAGGAGTTGTGCCTGAATCTTGGAAGGAGGCCAATGTGCAATCGATCCCTAAAAAGGGTGATCGGTCAGACCCTACCAAGTATCTCCCTATCGCTATTACCTCAGTGATATGTAAGGTCTTAGAGCGGATCATAAACTCTCAATTGATACACTAACTTTATCGCTTGTTTAATGCGTAGGTCCGGCTGGGTATGGAATATTGCTCGGACCTCTAGGATGGATTTGCTCAGTACCTGCTCGATGCCTTGGATGGATGGCAACGGTGGGCCATCCACATTATGAATGATGCAGACGTTATGTACAACTTAGAGTCGGTACAGTTTCTCTTTCTTTTCTCCGTACTAGAAATTTAATATTGTAACCACTACCTTGATTTGTTTAGATACAAATCCAATTTGTCTTGGATTCCAAAAAAAATATAGCATGCTTTGTTTTTGAATATTAGCTATAAGGGGTTGAAATAAAGGATAATTTCATAGCTGAATAAAAGATGGGAAGGACCCAAGATAATGTTTTATGTTGATTTTTGTAAAAAGCTTTAGTAGAGTTTACAATGTAATGTAGTTGTAGCGGTATAACGTTGGTTTGCTTTTACAACCATATTATCATAATATAAACGTAGACGAAGTCGCGGAAAAACTCCTGTACCAAATCAAATATGTTTCTTCGTTCGGTTATTTAACAAAACTAACTAGTAAGTAAACACAAATTGAATATATGATAGCGCCCCGCGAAAAAAAAATTACTTCTGCAGTGCCCGTGTAAGTGGTGTTACGTTAATGGATAGTTGTGTGGTTGTCTCCCAAGATTCAATATGCCGCCCCCTGAACTTGCCGCCCGGGGCACAGACCCCGTCATGCCCCACCCTAGATCCGGGCCTGCTATACATTTATTTGTTATGTTATTTATGTAGTATTTTAAATTGATAATGAATACTATCAACGCTTCGGCACTGTAGCTTTGAAGGAGAAATGAAGCAAAAAAATCCCTCAGTAACACGAACTGTTCTTGTTAATTTTATAAACAGCAATTTTAACGATTTTTTATTAATTTTTGCGTCCGAAAAACTTAAGCTCCAACAAAAATACGACCTTGAACCACGTAGTTAATAGTTATTAAAAAAAATAACAAACAGAAAATTCAAAAATGGAATTTAAATAAGTAAGCATTACAAGATTTCCTTTAGCTACAGAGAGGAAGAAGAAAGAGACAGCTAGTATTAGTGGCTAGTGTTGACTCACCATATCATACTGCTTGTTCTCGAGCTGCATGAGCTGCGAGATGATCTCGTGCTCGCGCAGCTTGTACATGGCGCGCAGCTCGTCCTGCTCCTCCGCCTCGCGCTGCACGCGCACCTTCTCCCAGTCCTGCCACAACAACATCACCGTCATCACCCTCATCACCTACCGCCTCCATCAAACTTCATCACCTAACACTTTAATGAACAACATTATCATCATCACCTACCACTGCCATCTTCATCACCTACCATCTCCATCAACACCATCACTATCATCACCTACCAGCTCCATCAACATCATCACCTACCAACTTCATGAACACTATCACTTTCATCATCTACCACCTTCATCAACGTCATCAACTAATACTTTCATGAGCAGCATTATCATCACTTACCACTTTCATCAACATTATCACCAAACCATTTCATGAACATCATCACCGTCATCACCTGCCATCTTCATGGGCTTGTAACAAACTGCTGTTATAGTGTAAACAATTCCAACTAATGCCATTGGGATCTCAAGCCTCCTTCACATGTTTAACACATGCAAAACGTCTGAATCAATTTATTTCGCAATTTGTGAAAGTGACCAAAGACAAATGTGACCTAAATACTTGAATATCAAAACCTTTACCTAACATTATTCTTTTAGGAGTATTTGTGATTGAAGATGATCAAGGTGATGAAAATAGTAGGTTAACTTTTGCCTTATCACTAACTTTCACCAGGCAGCATCCCAAACCTAACGAATATACAACACCAAAATTATCGTTTGTTCAACCATGTAAGTTCTAAAGCTGAGAATGTTGAAGATGATGAAAGTGATAGGCTAATTTATGTATGTCTCATCACCTATATTCACCAGGCAGCATCCCAAACGTGACCGATATTAACAACACCAAAATGATTATATTTTGTTCAACCATGTACGCTCTAAAACTGAGAATGTTGAAGATTATGAAAGTTTAATTTTTGCGTCATCACCTACATTCACCAGGCAGTATACCAAACCTGACAAACATACAACTCCAAAATCACTTTTTTTCAACCATGCACCTTCTAAACTTGAAGATGATGAAGGTGATCACTTCTATACTGTTTCCATTCGTTTATTTTATTTTTGACACATCGAGTACTGAATCAAATAGTGATGGCCTGATGCGTTATCGAATCAATTTTTTATAACAAACGATTTTATTTTTGAACAAGTTTTAATCGATTTAATACATATTTTATTTTTTGCTCCATGCATTGTTTTATAAAACTTCAGGGATATTTAAGTTACTTGATTTAATAATTATATTAAAATAAACCATTTACTCATGTTAAGTTAATATTCTTATCACTTCCGTCGGCAATAGTAATGTTGTTAAAAACAAATTGTGAAACGGCAACACTGGGCAGACAGGTGACGCGCGCCGCCATTTTGTGGTCACTCACAACGAGACGCCCGCGCCCGTGCTAGTGTTTTCCGTTCGCTGAATTTTAATTCACATTTTTCATACGTCGAGTTGAGTATTTATATTCCTCCGTATTGTTTTACCCGTGAATTCCTACATTTGGTTGAATTGAGAACATCGTACCTGCCTTCATCACTTTCAAAATGCCTAAAGGAAAGGTGCTTAAAGGACAAACAAGGGAGTTTGTGTTGCGACTTCATGAGTACTTTGAAAGGGAAAGCCGTAATGGTGGACCTCTTATACCAGTGACTCAAATCAGAGACCGTGTTTCAGCAGCATTAGGTATTACTGCTCCAACAGTTTCAAAAATAATTAAAGAAGGCTACGGCAGTAGTGGCATGGAACAAAACAAGCCATCTACACCTAAGAAAAAACGTCAGCCCTTTAAAGTGACAGCAATTGACAGTTTTGATGGTGATGCTATTCGTCGTCATATATACGATTATTACCAAAGAAAAGAGATTCCTACTTTACATAACCTAGTACAATCTCTGAAAACTAGTGGCTTGTTCCGTGGTCAAAAGTCTTCTTTGGCGAAGGTATTGAATAGGATTGGATTCCAATACAAAAAATGTGACAAAAGAAAAATATTGATGGAACGCAATGATGTTGCTTTGTATCGATGCGAATTTTTAAGACAAGCTAAAAAAATAGAAGACTGGTCGAATGTTGTTTTCACCGATGAAACTTGGCTCAATGCGAATCACACGGTATCAAAAACTTGGACTGACAACACTGCTAGCTCCTCGACCGCAGTGCCAATGGGAAAAGGTGAAAGAATTATAATTTGTCATGCAGGAACCGCAAAAGGATTTGTGCAAGATGCTATGTTAGCTTTTAAATCAAAGAAAACAGGGGATTACCACGAAGAAATGAATTCCGAAGTATATGAAAAATGGTTTCGGGAAATGTTATTGTCACTCGAACAGCCATCAACAATATTTATAGATAATGCGTCCTATCACTCTCGGCAAATTAACAAAATGCCAACGCAAGCCAGTAAAAAAAATGAAATAATAAACTGGCTCCGTAACAATGGCGAGGAGGTGGACGAGTCCCTATTAAAAGTAGAGTTACTTAAAATATTAAAAATGAGGAAGCAGCCTAAACGATACGTTATAGATGAAATGGCTGCAGAACATGGGCACACCGTCCTTAGAATTCCTCCATATCATTGCCAGTATAATGCCATAGAGCTAATATGGGCGCAAGTGAAAGGATATGCTGCGAGAATAAATACAACTCCTCCTTTCACCGCAAACAAAATGCTGGAGTTGCTTAAAAATGCGTGTGAAAATGTGACGCCTCATAACTGGGCGAGTGTCGTAGATAAGACGAAGAAAGAAATAATGTCTGATTGGGATCGCGATGTCGCATTTGACAACTTACCCATGCACTCATTAATAATTAGTGTTACTGGGGATACGAGTGACGACGACGCCGATTCCGACGAAACAGACGATTGTTTATAAATAAAAATATTAACAAATTACCTTTTAGTTGTTTTAATTATTTAATCCTTAAAGTACTATGAATTCCAACATGGTTTAACTGTTTATTACAAGTAGGTACTAAACATTTATTTTCGTTGTAATCATTGTAATTATTTTAAATTAAACTCTTATTAAAAGTCACTTCAATACGTATACCTTTATTCATATTAATTAATTTGCAGCAAATACATTCGATCCTAATATTGGGTACTATATTACGTTTAACTGTTTTCATTAGCATTTTAATGTAATTTTATTTCAAATGATTCCGATTGATTGATTCTATTCAAAATCGTTTTTGTTATCTGTGGTCATTCGTTACGAATGGCACAACTCTAAGTGGGCGTTACCCGTCAAGAAAGTATCTACTTTTATTTCAAAATATTGTTCTACTGTAATGTCGTACTTTATAGGCGTGAACTGTCAAAAATAAAATAAACGAATGGAAACAGTATAGTATACCTGTTCCGCCTCGATCCGCTGCATCTCTAGCGTGAGCGACGTGTCCGCGATGCGCTCCTGCTGCTCCAGGATGCGTTGCATGCTGCGAGCTCGCTCCTCGTACACCTGCACAGCAGCCGCCTGGGAGGAGGGGGAATTATTTGTTAATTATACAGGGTGATAATTATACAGGGCGATATTTATACAGGTTGGTAATTATACAGGGTGATATTGACATATGGTATTTAATTTAAACCACATGTTCCTAACCACCCAAAACACACCAAACTGCCTGATAGTTTTGTCAAAAATCGCGATTTTAGGTTTCACGAGTTTTGTTCAACCCTAATAGATAACAAGTCTTTTTACCGCTCAGGTAAACTCCCGAACCGAACTGAAGTTAAGCTAAGCGGTAAAAATACTCGTATCTATGTGGATGCCCAAAAATCGTGAAAACTAAAATCACGATTTTTTGACAAAAAAATCTACTCATATTTTCTCAAATTATGTACAATGTCATCTGGGGCAATGAGAAACACGTGGATTAAATTAAGTACCATGATTAAATATCACCCTGTATTACTGCTGTATTATGACTTTAATATTATCTTTACTATTTTTAATATATTTTTTATAAACCATACATTCGTGATATAGCAAGTTGCTGGAATAATTGTATTTTTTAGTCAATAATTTATGACTGTTAGTTCCCATCTGTAATAGGTTAATATCCAAGATTTGCTTTTGAGAGGTATGTAATGGTTCTAAAAAAAAATGAAGTTGAAAACAGCAATAATAAAAATTGATGACATTAGTCTATTATCTTGAGCGTTGGTATAAAATAATGAGTGTGTGCTTAACGTAACCTTTCGATACAAATATTTACAATAAATTTTAACACTAGTCTATGAGTGTGTGTTGTGGTACCTTGCTGGCGCGATCAATGACAGGCTCATTGGTTCGGCGCGGCGCGGGCGCAGCGTCCGTCCAGCTCGGGTACTCGATGTCACCTGCACATACAATTTAACAAGTTATATCATTGATATACTATACTAGAGAAAACTGAGGATCTGCAAAATGGGAATAGAATGAGTTTAACGAAAATTTGCCATATTGCATTTCAATGTGTATTTCTGCACGCGTGACTCATTTATAGTCACATCACCTTTCATAATACTTGAATAGATTCTCGCAAGCCTTGTGTTTTGTTCACTGATTTTATTCGTACTCTCTAGTATAATACTTTAATTGAGGGCGCTGAATATGCCGTCTTTACCCATTAGAGCCTTAGCATACGGTACGTCTGCTATTTAGCTAATCTGTTACCAAATATGATGAAGGTGATGATCTGTACTACTATTGATGATGAAGATGATGACGCAACTAACCCAGCATGTCATCAAGGAACTCCTCCTGCCTGGGCGGCACTGCCTGCGGGTTGGTGGTGAAGGCGGGGTACTTGAGCAGCCAGTCCTCGTAACCACCAGCGAGCGCCAGCGGCGGCCGAGCGTACTGCACTTTGATGTCCCACTACAACATAGTATAATACATTGTTTACTATTTTTTTATTACTTCAGAATGTTATACTTACTCTAATTATTAATTTCCAACACCTTTTTTTTTCTTTTTGATTAATTTTGATGTGGATTAAAGACAAGCTAGTGTCCCTGAGAGACTCGCCGAGCGAGAACATAGTTTAGATGTACTGTTGTGTTTCGGATTGAAGGACATTATAGCTAGAGTAACTACTGGACATATTGAGACTTTACATCTTATGTCTCAGGATGGCGAGCGCAGTGGAATGCCAATCATTGCTTTGTCACTCAAGGTGTTGTTTAATTTTACCTCTGTTCATGATCGGTCGTATCGCTAAACCAACAAGTGAACAGCATAGTCGTCTCGCTATTCAAAAAAGCTTGCAACTTGCTCACTATTAAAAGGTTATCAACTGCTAAATACAAACACATCACCACCAATAATCTATTTAAATCATACCTTCAGCAGTATAGTCTTGAGTAGATGCAGCGTCTTGCCGGGTATGACGGCGGTGCTGTTCCAGTCGAGCATGACGATGAGCTCCATGCTGGCGCGCTCGGCCCACACCGGCCGCGACGCACTCGGCAAGTTCTGCTCTAACACGTGGGCGGATTGACTGTTCATGAGAGAAACTGTTAGTACGAGGACTCCGAATTTATTTTAGAACGAAGTTCCTTATCGCTCGTTGCGAAATTAAGCTAGACGTATATGTATCTTTGACAATTATTACTAAAATTGAGCCTACTTATTAAGTTTATATTACATTATATTTGTTAATAATGAAAAAAATATTATTACAAATTAGAAGAAATAAAATTGTATTACAATTCCTTCACTAATTCATAGAAAGGAACTTCGTTCCATCCAGGTGTCCCTTCACACCTCTCAAGTTTATTTTATTTCATTTAATATCCTTTATTGTACATTATTTTCTTCTTTCTTAATGAAGAGAATTCTTAATTCCTGCTACCACCGCTTCGAAATGTGCCTTTAATACATATGTTTTCAAATATATCTTCATTAATTTTGTGAGTTAATGACAAACTCGAAATTAGAAACAAATTATTTCTCACTGGCTTTCTTAAAATCAAATGTACGATAGGCATTTTGGTATATTATACATCTGATATATAGCGGTTGTTATCCTTCCAATACGAATTTCCTACCATGAGCATAATTTACAGAAACTTAAAGTTCTTAAAATAATATGAGTGTAGAGACAACACTTGCATAGTATTTGGCAATGTGACAGTATTTATATAGATGCATTTGGCATGCTCATTTAGATGTCAAATAGCAGGTGTTTCTAAAACATTAATTCTTAAATTGAATACCAATCAGTTTTATTACTGAATATAACAAATAACAATCCATAGACTCTTAGATTGATAAAATACCAGAGTATTTAAATAATCCTGTTTCTTATTTTTATATTTCTGTATCAGCCCATATATGTCCCACTGTAGGGCACGAGCCTCCGCTACAATCGAGTACCTGCGATGAACAGTGGTTAGGCCATATAGTCCACCACACTGGCCTCGAGCGGGTTGGCGGACTTTATATGCCATAGAAATTCTCTTAAACTCGCTTTGGTTTGCACGTTTTCCTGCCCTGGGATTCGAAACCGCGAGCACCGTAAACATGCTGGTAGCCGCAGTTGGTTCGTTTACAAATAGCAACACACCGTTGTGTTCCGGTTTGAACGACATTGCAGCTAACTAATGGATAAGATGAGACTTCATCATCTTAACTCTTAGGATAGCGAGCACAGTGGAATGCCAAGTAATTAATTTATGGTGTTGTTGGGTTTTACTACTGTCCATGAGCAGTCAAATTGCTTACCATCAGAAAAGTGGTAAGCTGGTCTCGCCATTCATAGCCATAAAAAGCTGCAAGAGTTGAAAGTAATGACTCCTCTCTGCCTTGGAGTCTTATGGGCTAGTACACTAAACACTCACCCAGGCGATATGCATTCCTCCGGCACGCTGATGCAAGCTGGATAGTTGATGTGCGAGTTCTGGTAATCCTTGCCGGGCCTCGCATCTAATATCATCACCTTCAGCTTGCCAGCTTTCAGTATGGTGTAGAGCTGCTCGCTCTTGATTGTAACTTCATCTGGACCTGTTAAAAAATTGAATAAAAATTAATAACAAAAAACTATTCCATTATAATGCACTTATGGTTCTATGAGCTTATGTCCAGCTCATGATATCATTTTTATACTGGAGTGTGAAGATTTCCAGGGGTATTTTGAATGTTGAATTTGTAACCATGACTTTGAAAAATGTTAATGAAAATTTTCATGAGCAATGCTATTACGACGGTTTTTGGGATGGGATTTGGAAATGCCTAATTGGATATTTTAGGTATAATCCATAATGTGTTTAACACTCAACATGTCAAGCTATTAAACTACTATCTGACTGACACAGTATTTAGCATTGGCATAATTTCATTAACTTTGTTAAAAACTGAATATTTAACTCGAAATTCAAATTTAACTTGAATATTCTCCAACCCGCACTAGACCAGTGTGGTGGACTATATGGCCTAACCACTCTCAATCGTACTGTCTATTGTAGAGGAGGCCCGTGCCCTGCAGTGGGACGTATATGGGCTGATACAGATTCTCTTACCAGGTAAACCAACAGGTTGCGGCGGCTCATTAACAGCGACTGCCTCAATAGCTTTCTTTCTGTTCTCCTCAATTTTCTGTTTGATCATTTCATTCTCCTTGATGTCATTGAGACGTTTTGTTTTCTGCTCCATTGAGTATCTGTGTACAAGGTATTAAGGTTAGGGTATGACATAGTTTTTGAACCATCTCTAAATTATTTCTTGATTCAACCTGTAAGTATGATTTGCAAATTACTTTATTATAATTGTATTTTAATTTAATTTTTGGTTATTGATGGTTATGTTTTGATAAAATTATATTCTGTCTGCCCAGCATAATATTGTTTATATTTTTAGACTTATTATCTAAGAATTTCCAATCATTTTAGCATATAAATTCAGAGAAATCACAATACATATTTATATAGAAAAAAATAATTTCTAAGTATATTTTTTATACCATCCTAACATAGTACATTCAAACTAATATTGTGATTTAGTCACAATGAATATAAAATATTTGTATATGCATACTAAGGATAAACTCCAAGTAAACACACTAGTTCTGGTTGAAGATAAAAATAATATTTATAAGTAGTCTCAATAACTTCTATGGCACATTTAAGGTTTTATTATTTATTAAACATCTCAAGATACCCAAAACTTACACAGTCCAAAATTAAATAAATTATATTTTTATAATATACTCATACATACATAAACTCACACCTTTTTCCCAGAATGGGCAGGCAGAGGTGCCAGGACACCCACTTTTCGCCTTGTATGTTTAGTCCCATGACGTGATAGGGAGCGAGCCTATCGCCATATTGGGTACAAATTCTTGACTCCGGACTAATAATAAATAGAATAATCCAATGTCTCTTTGCCCAAGCTGGGATTTGAACCTGAGACCTCAGCTTTCTAACCCTACTGTAATACAACTATGCCACCGACTCTGTCAAGTCTTTTTATAATACTAGAATATATAATATACATAAATAAGTTCCAACTTGTGGTGTAGGAGTGTTTATAATCTGCTTTAAAATACTAATCTTATCAAGTACTTCCTGGTCATGTGCATCTGGTGAATTTAATAGCTATTTACCATTCATATAATGTTGTTGAGCATTCTCTAATTATAAGGATGTAAATAGTTCTCCCATACAATGTCTGTATGGGTATCAGCCCATATATGTTCTACTGCAGAGCCTGAGCCTCTTGTACAATTTAGAGCATGATTAATAGTAGTTAGGTCATATAGTCCATCCTGTTGGCCTAGAACGAGGTTGGCAGACTTGACATAACATAGAAATTCTTTTATAATTACTATGGTTGGCAGGTTTCTCTGCCCTAGGATTCGAGACTATGATCACCATAAATGTGTTGGTAGCCGCGTTTGGTCTGTTTACCAACAGCAATGCTGTGTGTTGTGTTCCAGTTGCAGGACATTGCAAACAGAGTAACTAATTGACAAGATGAAACTTGCCAACTTATGTCTTAGGATGGCGGAGTTTATACACAACAGAAATAGAAACAATTCATCAAAATTATAAACAAAACATCAAATTATAATTTAAATGCTCCAAATATTGTTTTATTTGGTTGTGTGTTTTTGAAATCAACACTTGATTTTTTTTTTAATTTATCTGTTTATCAGTGATGTTGCACTTTTGTGTCAGAGGTTAAGGTTTAAGTATACCAAATGAGACCTGTATCCAATGTTTAACTTAAGAACCATGTATTGTATCATGTATGTCTCATATCATATTACCATATTAAAAGAAATGCCACTGTAATAGACTTTGCACTTTTTTTTACAAATTCTTTTTAACTTCCTGGCAAGTATTTGTTTAGATATTTATATTATTTCAAATAATTGACAGTTATTAATAATTATGAAATGTTAAATAACAACTAAATTGTAATGCATTTCATCGGAATACATTTGTTGACATATTTTATATACAAAATTCTTATCAGTGACAAATGTATTGATAAAAATATGTCTCACCTGTCAATGAGGCTGTTTTTGAGCTGCTCAGCAGCATCAATTGCTTTGTTTGGATTTTTTGCGCCCAGCATACTGTTGAAATAGGATTTATCCTTCAAATACTCCGTGTCCTTGCTCAAATAAGCAATAACTCGCAAATATTTCATATAGCAGACGTAGGAGTACTCCTCATCTCCCTTCTCCCGAGCCTCCTCAGCGCTTTCAAACAATTTTTGAGCTGTTTTGCATAACCTGCAAAGATCATTGACATTGTTATTGTAATTTATAAAAATATCCGCGTTTTCTGGTCCCAGATGAACATAAATACTTACATATTTGCCCTTTTCGTCTTTAATTCTGGCACATTGTGAAGTTTGTCCAAATCTTCAATGCATTTTCCCAGATGCAACTGTTTTCTACGCGTCTCCGTCATTTTGTCAATTCTTTTCGTCTTCACCGTATTTTTATTGAGTCACAGTAATTTAAATTCTACAAGCACACTATCAACTACATTTGTTATAATAAAACACAGAGATTGTTGCGAAAAATCACTTTAAACAAAAAATCATGAAATCTATTCGAAAAATGTCATTTTGATTTTTTAATGCGTGACACAGACAAAACAGTAAAAATCCTTGCGTTTGGTTACTACATTTGCATTACTCAAAAACCACCCATAAAATTAATAAATTATTTTTATAGTAATTATATATTCTCAACATATTACAGAGAACACAAAAGTATCCTCCGTTGTTATTACAATTTTATGAATAATAAACACTGCCAATGTGAAACACGATATATCAGGGCTTCGTGGGGCTTCGCAAACTGGGCGTCTGTATCGATGAGACCGAGTCGATAGAGCCAAACTGGAGCTGGAACCTTGTTTTGGGAGGATATGTTAAAAAATTTCAGGAAATTCTTTCCAATATGAGCAATTAAAAAGTCAAAGTGATAAATATATAATTTCTTTTCCTACTTATTTTATGTTTATATTTCTTACTTTCTAATTTTAACTATTCTAATAACATGTTATTACGCTAGTATTATTATTGGTATTTTAGGCCCGCGAAGGGCGCAGAAGGAAGGGGAGAGAACGAAATGGTCTGAGGGTATATTTAAAAATGACAAAATCCTTAGGAAACCCTAAGATATCCTATTAATTTTAATATGTAAACGTTTATAACAAAGAATACCTACCTAGTTTCTTATTATGGAAAACTAGTTCTAGTGCTCTGTAACGAAAAACTCACTTAGCCGATTTTGATTGATCTTTCGTGTGTTATAAACTTATAACCATAAACATCCAAATTCCAAATTCATAATAAACGTCGTCTGAACCAATAAATTATCAAAATTATTTTAGTTTGCGATCTACAAACCTGTGTTAGTTTACGGAAAATATTACGTAGGTACTTATAACAAAAAAGGAGATTTACACGGGCTATTAAACGCCTGGAAGAGCGACTGGTCTATGAAGCACTTGCTTAAAAGCGATCTCCCACTCGCTCTTAAACGTAAACTCATGGACGTATGCATTCTCCCTATTCTTACATTATGGCTCTCAGACCTGGTCCTTGACTAAAGTGCAAAAGTCCGATCTCGGGGTTTGCCAGCGAGCTATGGAGCGCAGTATCCTAGGTGTTAAATTATGCGACCGCATAAGAAATAGAGACCTGCGCACCAGAACGAAACTTGTGGACGTTGGGCAACAAACAGCCAAGTTAAAGTGGGACTAGGCAGGCCACGTCTGTCGCATGTCAGGAGAGCTGTAGGCTAGGACTGCTACCGAATGGACGCCCCAAAACACGAAAAGACCACGTGGTAAGCCGCGTTGAAGGTGGAAAGATGACTTAGATAATTTTCATAACAACTGGAGGATGAAAGCCTTGGATAGAGACGGATGGAAGAAGGAAATGGAGGCCTTTGCCCTGCAGTGCACAGACTAATAAACAAGACTGCAGTGGGTCAGAAAAAGATAATAAAAAAAAAACGTCAATAAGTGCCTAAATAATGAGAAACTATTATTTAGATTCAAAGAATACTCTAGTCAGATTTATGTACAACGTGACAATATAAAACACATGACACCAAAAATTCAAAGATGTGGCCTGGGATTTGAACCCATACTGTGAACATGATAACAGACAGGTATGGTTCGTTACCAATAGGCCACCACGAACTTTGCGACCTCTTTAATCAATGTAAAGATTTCTGAGGAAGTAAGGTAAGCTTATGTGTTCAAGGTATGCTATGCTAGCATGGTTATTTTCGTGATTTAATAGTTAAGTACCTAAGTGGGAAATATTGATCTAGAAATATGTATAATATTTGTATAAAAATTATTACTAAAATATAAATATTTCATATTATTTAAGTACCTGGAAGCTTAGTATATTGGAGTAGTTTAATATATTATAGAGCATTATTAGGTACATACGTAAAGAAAACATAAAAGATTCTGACTAACAACATAATTGCAATAAAGGATTCTGGTGAATTATTTAATTTTTATCTGTGAAACGTCAATTTATTATTTTGACATTTGCAACTTATGTACACCCGCTACAGCAAGTATGTCGAAATATTTAAAAAATGACAAGCAATTATAGACTTTATCACAAAGATATTTGCTTTAAAATTATAATTGCGGTGTAAGGGAAAAACTGCGCCCGTATATGTACAGAGTGTAAACAGCGCAGAAGCAGTGGAGAATTCATGCGCAGTGAAGTGTTCCTGTTTTCTCCTGGTCGATTGTGGTTTCCCATTTAGTTTTTCAGCTGATCACGCATTCATCGGGTGCACTGCAGACCGTCCGCGTCGCGGGTCATGTGTGAAACTGTAGCGGCGTCAGATCGCTGTGTTGTGTAGTTCGTTAGCTAGTGTCAGTGCAATATGTTTTCAGGACTCACTAATCAGGTCAGCTCGTGGATGGGAGCAGCCAAGGGCGAACCCCAAGATGAGGAAGTCCCCACACCCACCAAAGATGCGACGACCGCTGGCGAGGCGGCGGCCGCGGAAGGAGAAAAAAATAGGTGAACATTTTACTAGAGTATTTGTTTCAGGAATTTCCGGGACACCTCATGCTGGGATTGAGCTGAAAAATCTTTCTCTTCACTATGACGAAGAATTCATCCCATGTCGAGTTTTATCAAAATTTCGCTATACTTGATTGTATTGCATTCCAACATTGAGATTCAGATTTTCTCTAACATAATTAAAACTACAGCCTTCGATGCGTTGGAACGACGTAATTTCTTTCATTTACGTAATTAAAATACTAAAGCTTAGTATTTCTGTAAAATATAGATCATATTATATTCATGGTTGACTTATTCAGGTCAATAATACATTGCATACAATTCTTTGTTCAAGTACTTTCTAGAAGGTGCTTTGTGGAGATTGTTTCATTCCAAGGTTGTAACTTAATGAAAACATGTCCAGTTTACCTTTGATAACTAATTTTGTATTAAATTTTTCAGATGTGCAGTACCATTATTGCAGAATGGAAATCACAAAGTATAGTCTTTCTGAAGTAGGAGACAGAGTAGAACAGAGAGTAGGGCGGGGGTGGAACAAATTTTCATTATAACCCATTATTACATAACAATTTTGCAGATCCCCAAAAATTAGTTAATGGCCCATTGCCAATAGGCATGGTTATTGTATAATCATGTTGAGTCAGCCATAGCTCATTACTATATCCACCCAAGTCTTCTTAATTATATTAATGTTAGATTAAATTTTTCAAAGCTTACAAAGGCATGATGTATGTAAAAAGAATTACAATTTATTCTAAAATAAACTTAATATTTTCTCTTATATATTTACTCAGAAGTGTAACATTTTATTTACAGGTCCTACATTAATAAATATTTTATATAATATTCTGTTAAACATTTAATTCTTATTGGACCTCTTTTTCCCTTACAAAAATATCAAAATATTGGGAGCATACAGAATTATTCTAAAACTGACTAAGAGATATTAAAAATCATATTGCTAGGCTAAACTTGAAATCTTTTCTGATCCTCACATTAATTGGGATTGCCACAAAAGGACTTAATTTAATTATGTAACCATTCCAATTTGTAACCAATATTATTCTTTCACAGCCCAACCAAAGGAGGCAGCAAGTTGGACATCATCACCAATGTAAAGTCACAGATGACTGGCTGGCTTGGTTCCGGCATTCCCATCCCGGGCTTAAGGAAAAATGAACCAGCTCCTGCTGAAGCTGCAGAACCAGCACCAGTTGAGCCTGAGGCTGAACCCAAACCTGAGGCCAAGGATGATGATGATAATTCTAGGTATAATAGGTATGAGGGGTTGGCGGATATAATGAGTTTTCATATTTATTTAGCTTTTCTATCATGGGTTGGTTGGTGTTTAGGCCATTTTACTTTTTAGTTTGTATGATTTGTATAAAAAAATGGATATTTAGCCATTGTACAATTTCAGGGTGTGGCCCTGCATTTCTAAAGCTTATCTTAAGTTTTTTTATGGCAACTGTGATATTAATTACAGTACCACTATAAATTATTTATTCACATTTTCAATCCTTTTGATGGCTATAGTTTCAATTTGAATTTGGAGTGATTTCAAAATAAGTCACATAAAAATAAAATATTGACAATTTTTGGCAGAACACCAACCAATTACAAAATGCTGAAGGAAAATTTTCTGAGCTTGCAATATGACTTTTTTTTTATTGAATTCACAAATGCTTTACAATTGGCACATGTTATTCTATCAAATTCAGCTTTGCTTTTTTCACATATTTAGTGATATGTTCTCATGCATTTCATTACAAAAATTTTGCAAAAAGAGCACTTGCCTGAGCACTATTTTATCAAAAATATTTTTTTAATTCTGTCAACACTGGCATTCACAATTTTTAAATAAAAAAGTACACATTGAATATTTTAAATGAGTTTCACAATACAACATTGATATTTTAAGGTTTAGTGCCATAGTTATATTTTATTTGAATTTCCAGATTAGACTTTTTCAAGAATGTATTTGTAGAACATGCAAGAATCAAACTCATTTAATCTGCTCAAACCCCATTTTTATTTGTTATAGTTGTGCATTGTTACTGTTCTAGTATCTAGCATAGAGGTAAAATAGACGTTGGGGCACATTAGGCTT
This sequence comes from Hyles euphorbiae, assembly GCA_023078785.2. Classification (NCBI taxonomy): domain Eukaryota; kingdom Metazoa; phylum Arthropoda; class Insecta; order Lepidoptera; family Sphingidae; genus Hyles; species Hyles euphorbiae. The sequence goes on from CM041035.1 coordinate 13,594,785, forward strand.
GGAAATAGGTAGCTAGGTGATTATTAAGATTCACCAGACTAATCGTATTTTTTAATAATTTTAGACGTTACGTAATAGTAAAACTTAAAGGAGGTTTTTTCTATATTATAGTTCAGGATTTTATTCTTATATTTGTGAAATATCCTCAAAAATTGTGATTTTGAAAATTTTGGAATCTATAGCAGCGATGTCCAAATTCAGCGAGGGATTAATTTCGAAGGCGTACAAAGTAGGTAGTCGACGCGACCTCGATCTTTTTTGTAGTCAAATTTACAGTTTTTAATTTTTTGGTTCTTGATTGAATATGGTTTTTTGGGGGTATATCCGAATGTCAGGCAATTTCGATAATCACTAACTTCTCCTACATACGGAAGTAAATTTTGCTCCAACGATATTAATCTAACCGCCATGTCAATTTTCTGGCTTTACACAGATGACTCAAAGTACTTTGTAGGAATTAATGATAACAATTTAATGATGACCGGAATTTCTTGACTCGGATTTGGCCGCATAAATTATACCTTATTTAATTATATGAACACTTAAACAGCAAGATTTTTATTATAAAAACACTGATCGATTAAGTAGTAGTACTGAAGTTGTTTTGTGTCAGCCAAATGGCAAACTGCGTAGCAAGAGACTCCTCTTCAATAGAGGGTTCACTTGAGAGGGCTTAGACCATAGTCCGCAACGCTGAGGAAGTGCAAAGAAGTCTATTGTAATAGAATTTACTTGAAATAAAGAGTCCTTTAGCGGATATTGATTCTTTAAGTAGGTGTTATCGGAATGCGGAACACGGAAACTGTACGTTTCATTGTTTCTTCTCTCATTGTCAGATGTAACCTCGATCATTTCTACGAGAAACCTTCTATTATCTTACCGGAACTGATATTCGATTGTACTTTTTCCAGTCTAATCCAAAATGGGGAGTGGCCATATTTTTTTAAATTCATTTATAGCTTCATATACAAAACAGTTTAGATGGACTTAATGCCAAAGGCATTCTCTTACAGCCTGCCTTTGGGTGTTACAGAAATGAAGTGAAGCAGATTTCATTCGCATTGAAAAATATTAAGTAAAAATATTTAGTTGGAAGATTCTGGAGTCAGTCCATGTTTCGGAGCGTATTCTAAAGCTCTTGGTCTCGGTTTTATCGTTAAATAAAGATATTGAGACATAAAGGCTTCTTGCATTCATATCAGAGCTATATATTTTTATGGGCGCTGTAGAAAACACCGTTTATTATTTTACGAGTCTACCGGAAACGATTTTGTCTCTTCAGTTTTCTGAAATAAAACGTGTTTTAAGATCGAAAAATGAACACGGTCGAACCAGTATAAAAACTTTTGTCCTTCACACCATGCTGGTCAAGAATTTCTTCACATAATCCTCTAATACCTTCTTAAACCCGAAGTACAAGTATACCGCACCGATAGAAACAACATATCTTTGATTAATCTTCCAGAATAAATAGTAGAAGTATTAAATTTATTCAAATTTAGATTAAAATCAAAAGCAATCAGATTATCTGGAAACAATCGTATTTAAACAGTTGGATGTAAAGATAAAACTGAACAAGTTACAAGTTCCTTTCGCACGGAACATGGTTACAGCGGCAGATAAGTGTTATCGTACAATTAATAAATCGAATTTAATTCCTACAGGTCGCCGATAACGCGAATAGGTTTAGTTTACACCGTAGAGTTTGCTATTGCTCTAGAAGAAATTAATGTACGAGAGTTTGGACTCTCAATCGTACTCTTGATTGTAGAGAAGGCCCGTGCCCTGCAGTGGGACTTATATGGGCTGATACAGAAGAGTATGATGGTGTTAATAAAAGGATAGCCTCCGCCCATGATCCGTCACTATCATTATGAGAAATAAGGTGTATTCCTGGAATTTGAGAATTCAGAATGAATGGGATAAAATCATAGTGCCCCAGCAGCAAATCTCGTACTACGTTTTTTACAGTGATACTGCCCCGATCAATACGGACTCGTTCATGCCGTAGTATAATCGGCTAAAGCAGGTCTAATCTATTTAATAGAGAAAATGTGTGTTAGTTGTTCAAATGACTAAGTTGTTCCTTATTGATTCTATGAATTTGCGACTAGGGAGAGCCTATTGTAGGAATATGACTTCAAAATAATGTCGAGCCACTACTGTGGGTATTATATGATCTAATTTTTATGAGACCTACTACAGTTTCTCTATCTTGCTGGACGAATGTGTTTTAGTCGTATTCATAGATAACAAGTTTTCGAATGTGTTTCCTATACTTATTGACTTTGTAAACATTCCGCAAGTCAAGATCATCTCAAGATCTTCGTGAAGGTAATTCTAACTCATCTACATACACAAGTCTAATAATTGTAATGTACAAAGAAATTGCAACGCACGACCTACAACTAATCGTCTTTCTAATTGCGAGTAATAGATATTCCTTCAGTTGGTAAATAGCTATCTTCGAGTGCATACGAGTTACGTACATCTGTATCAGTCCATATAAGACCATTTTCGGATTTGGATCTCTCATCCCCTTACATAATGAGATACTATGTGTAAGTATTTGTGGCCTTTCATATATCGCTTCCTAATTTTGTGTCCTTATATTTAAGACAAGGCACATTAAAAATCGTCTCGTTTTTTAATATATGGGGCAAACGAGCATCAGGTTAGGCATAATGGTCAACGCCGCCCATGAAAATCTGCGGCACCATAGGCATTAAGCTGCGACAGCCTTCACGGCGTAGTTAGTTAGACGACGCCTGTGAAACGTGAGGCTGCGGTTTCGATCCCCCACAGAGATAAATGTATGTGCGGCCCACAAAAATTTATTTCGGGTCTAGGTGTTTATGAGATCGAGAAGACTCGTAGTTTCTGATACTCACGACACTAGCCTCGATCTTATGTCTCTAGTGTGGGGTTAGGACTATGTATGTGACTGTTGGGTGTTATACTTTTATTTATAAGTTTTCCTTGGAAAATAACATTCGTGTTCCAACTCCTCCTTATTTTGTGATTAATTACGTTGCGGATTAAGACAGTTTGTGCCTCAGAGTGTCATCTATCTTGTTGTTTTTCGCCATTCTGGTCATTACAATGGGTTCTGTTAATCCTGGCTCATAAGATTTGCACAGGATTGTGGCTGGACAATAAGTCTCTAATGAAAGCGATCTTTCGCATTTCCAGTGTACTAATCGTTGCTGAATTTCGGATGGTCAGGCAGGCAGTAAAATAGTCGTAAAATTATAAGCCAAATAATTCTATAGCATGGTTTATTTTGTTGTGTTATAATGCGCAAATCTCAAGAAAGTATAGATGAAGAGCAGGCAGAAGAGCAATAAGCGAGAAAATTCTTTAGGTTTCGTTCTCATTTTGTCTTAGAAGGGTGATGATTCATATCATTAAAGATGAATGAATTGGTTCGACTATCAAGATGTTTTGAACACGTCCTTCCGATAATAATGATAACTGAGTTAATTCTACACGGCTTGCATATTGCAATATCGTGTATTGTTTAGCAGTGAAAGATATTGATCTGATTGGGGTGAATAGCTTGGGTATACGTGATAATCGATTGAAGTTACAAAAATAGAGACCTAAGTGATAAAACGACTTACTACGATCTTGATTCATTGGTTTAGACAGGTTTATATTTGTGAATTGACAGAGCAATTGGCATGCCTTCCCCAGAATTTTATTTTGATACCTATTCCATATTGGGAAATATCGATTCAAAGACGCCAGTTATCACGTCTATTTATAGTTACCTCTTTACATTGTTGATCGATCGATCAGGTGTTTCGTAATTTTACAGACGTATTTTTTGATAGCATTGGTGGTAATAGGTTTCCATTCAAAATGTATATGTGTTTGTGCATTGTTAGGCCTTTTGAGTAGTCTCTTATCATATTTACTATCAGTGATCACTCTCCCGGCGTCTCTAGCGTTTTATACCCAAAGTACGAAAAGTATATATTTGCTTGTAAATATATGAGTGAAAGAATCTTTAAATTATAACTGTTTTTCGTATGAAGTATCAGGACTAAGAATAAACAGAAGCGCATCAAATAGACTTCTACGATGTTTCATCAGCGATTCTATGTAAGGATAGAATAAAGAAATGTTAGAAAGAGAGACACAATATAAAACTAATCTTTTTTAAATAGTGTATTTTTAATACCTTAGAATAAAAAAAAGGACTATGAAAATTTCGGGATCTTCGATAGTTATAAAGAAGATAGGTCTGTGGGTATATGTACAGGAGGTTTTACTGTCGCAAATAGTTATATTTGGCGGCGTCGTTGACCGTGTTTGTTTTGTCGGTGGCAGCGCGACTGGCGGCGCGGACAGCAGGCCTGCGTCCACCGGAGGCACTCCCACTGAAGAACAGCCTGGCGGAGTTGGCAATGGTAAGCTGTAGACCTTATGTAGATTATTATTCTGTAGATTGTTTAATGCTTGTGGTACTTTTGTAGTAAAATCCTTGTTTTCTTTTACCCGTACCTATTGTTGGGGAACCTACTAAGTGAATTTTCTAATGGCAGTATTAGGAATATCAGAAGAGAAGAAAGGAACGAAGATTCTATGGGTTTATATTCGTGGAATTTGACTACTGAATTAGGATTTTTATCGGGAGACATTGACTTTTTTAATTGAATTAGTTTTGTTTTGTTTTTATATTTAATTCAGCAGATAAAAATCTTTAAAATATACATTTTTAATTACAACTTCAGCTTAAAGTTTGGGAAAACCGGAAAAGAGAAACTGGTAATCTCGTCGAAAATAATGTTGATTTTAAATTAAAATGTAAATTTTGTTTATAAACGTGGCTCTTAGTTGATTAAAAAAGTCTGAAATTAAAAAAACAGGGCAAAGCTATCTAGCTAGTTGCATTGTTAAAGTTCGTTTTGTAAAAATATTCTCTTTTATGAATTTTCACAAAATGTTAGTAAGGGACCTATAGGTATGCTTAAGAAGTTTATTTATATCATTGTATTTTGTCGACTGCCTCGGTGGCGCAGTTGTACTTCGGTATGATTGCATAGCTGTGGTCTCGGGTTCGAATCCCAGGTAGGGCAAAGTGATATTGGATTTTTCTATTAATTATCAGAAATTTGTGCCCAATATGGCGATAGGCTCGGTTCCTATCACATCGTGTGACGGAAAATACAAGGTGAAACGTGGGTGTAATGGTTGCAACTCTGCCTACCCCTTCTGGGAAAAAGGCGTGAATTTATGTATGTATATATTGTATTATTTAGCTTCATTTTTATTTGTAATTTTGCTAGATTTTTATTTTTTTTTATTTGCACAATTTCAGATCCTCAAAGTAAAAAGTTGTTCTCTGTTGATGCCATAGAGGTGCCAGACATGCAAGAGTGTTAGTATTTTATGTTTTTTTTTAAATATTCTTTTATGCTTATTTTTAAGTTAGTACACCAATAATTAGTTTAGTTTATTGCCTTTTGAAAAACGATTATTTTTGTGTTTTTTATGTCAATAATGGATAAGTGGTGTTACGTCAAGCTCCTTATTTCTACCATTCGTAATACGAGGTATATATTATTTTTAATTTGAAGTAATTACTGTAAATATAATACCCTGATAGACTATTTAATCTAGATAAGCATTTCCAACCTCAGGTATTATAGTTAATTTATAACTTTTCAATTGATCTTGCCTACTTAGCGATTGGTAAATTTAATTTAGATTCAATTATGTAATTGTACGGTTTTAAAAGTGCGTGGTGGCCTGTTGGTAAACGGACTAGACGCGGCTGCCAACATGTTCACGCGCTAAAACGGTGAAGTAAAACATCGTGAGGAAACCTGCATACCATAGCGATTTATAAAAAAATCTATGGTATGTAAGTCCGTCAACCCGCACTAGGCCAGCGTGGTGGACTATATGGCCTAACCACTCTCAATCGTACTTACGATTGTAGAGTAGGCCCGTGCCCTGCAGTGGGATGTATATGGGCTGATACAAAAAACAAAAACCGTTTTTACTCATTTCTTTCTGCTTTTTGATTGATTATTCGTTTTCGAAATCAGGACTTTTTAAACATTTATTTAAATACAGGTTTTTTTTAAATTGTCTTAAATATTCCATCTAAAACATCACAACTATTTGATATTAAGTAAGACATTAAGTAGTCTTACAATGAGTTATGCCCACAGTGACAACGAAGGCAGTGGCTGGTGCCAAGTCGCTGGGCAACTTCCTGTACTCTGCGGTGAACAAGGCTGGCGCGAAGGTGAGCGAGGCCGGAGCCAAGATCAAGAAGACCGTCGAGGAAAACGTAAGTAGCAGTTTTACAGGGTCTATATTGAGAATAAAGATAAGGAGTAGCATGGCAATAGGAAAAGATGGCTGCTTGAAAATAACGTCAATAGTTCATAAACTGGCATAATGGTTTTAGAGCTGCTAAAATTTTGATTGTGACACTTGCTCATTTAAAATATTATAGGAAATATTTACCACCGAAATGTTGTGTGTGGAGGTATTTTAATTAGCGTTGTAAATCTCTAGTGATTAACGCCATCTTAATTTGTCTAATCAGGGCGAATATGTTTGAAAAAAAAAAGTTCAACTGCAAAATGTCAAAGACTAAAATATACAATTATTTATTATCATATATCTGGTCCTGACGTGAAAACAATTTCAGAATTATTAAAATTCTGTTACCTTATAATGAGGATTAAATTTCCTTTCCACTATAAATCATGCCGTTCAGAGAATTCATTATAACGTTAGCAGCATCTAAACCCCTCGGTATTTTATCAAAGCGGTATCAAAACAGACGGGTTTGTAGTCAAAGCGTGCCTCGAACCAGACCTGCGGGCTTAGCGTTTAACGCCGAGTACACACTGCCCGACGAACATTGGATAAAGCGGAGTACACACCAACTGTGGAAAGTTTGATAAAGTGTATTACACACTACAAGCTATCCGTAATAGAATAAACTGTACATTACTGCGTCCGACTGGGCAGAGGAAGTGTAGGGCATTCGGGAAATGTGATTTAATGCTTTTGACAGTTGCAAAGTTTTGTTAGAGAAATTAAGGAATGTTGTTTGTATGTGTGTAAAGGGAATTGTGTTTATTTCGTGTTTGAGTAAAGATTTTAATAAACATAAAAACATTGCACAGTTTAATACACACTGATACGTGTTTTCCGTTATTAGTATCGAAAGTTATGCAACTTTTTGATCACACTACTTTTAGTAAGAACTTAATTTAATCGTTGACCCAATAAGCTTGGATTCTAGTGGATTTATGAACTGAATCAACATATTACTTATCCCTTTATTTAATTTCGTAATAACAGTACTCTGAACGGCAGAGCCATGTAATTAAGTTATAATAAAACCTTTGACGTGACGTATAAGTAAGTGCTACTGTAATTAAGAAGTAAAAGTGCAATAAAATCAGATAATCTACGTAAAATCCCATAGCCTTGCTTTAGCCAATGTGTCCATTACTGGAGCCACACGGTTGGGGCGCGACTGTCCATTAGTGGTTATTAGACTGAAACCAGCGGTGGTCGCGGCGAGCGCTGGCTAAATCCGCGGGGTATCACCGTTTTCATTTAATGTAACGGGTGTAATGTATGACCTATTAATAAATAGCTACGGCCTTTTTCATAGACATTTTATAAAGCTATTTTAGTTATCAAATGTTTTGTCTACTCTGAAAATGAATTCAAAAGTGGTTCGAAAAGGACAGATCCAGAGGCGGCTCGTGAAATTTTTTGATGGGGGTTCACAAAAAAAATAATTGAAAAACTAGAGCTTACTATTTATTATATTTGTATACAAAATCCATTCGCCGGTCTTTTTGGCGTGCGAAGATATCTATTACTTGTGAAAATCAGAAATGGAATTAATTAATCATACAAACTATTTTTTAATACTTATTTAAAAAAATACTGCGAATTGAGTGACGCGTGAGCGGCGCTCCAGGTTACGCTAATTTCTCATACGATATCTTTTGTTTCACGCGTCAGCCCGAGTCGATGCTCTCTTTCGCACTCATTGAATACAGTACTAGAAGTCGTACTAAACTTCGTTTCATAGGAGCATAATCGCTGGCGCTCCACTCGTTACAAATTGATGCTACATGTTACCTATATAGGTAATATAATAGACTTTTTATAGGCATAGTAAAATATAAAGAATGTAATTTAAGGATCTTATGTATTATAAATATATATATAAATTATTAAATTAGCTAAGTATGTCATTTTCGTGGGAGTGCACTGCACCAGCGCTCTTTTGGATGAGCCGCCTCTGGACAGAACATTTGATAACTAAAATAGGTTTACAAAATATCTATGAAAAATACCGTTAATTTTTATTCTAACCTAATTTAAATAGAAAGATATGTATCTGCTCTTTACAACCTCTACTGGCTGCTTAAGACTAAAATCTTCTACAATCTAGAGTTCGTTTGATAATGAAACCATAGCCCAACATAAGTTACAAATACTAACATCAAATGATATAGCCGTGCTTTAGCCAATGTATGTCCATTACCGGATCCATTGAGATAGGGCGGGACTGTCCATTAGTGGTTATTAGACTGCGGTCGCGGCGAGCGCTGGTTAAATCCGCGGGGTATCGCCGTTTTCCCTTTATGCAACTTTTATAATACTTGTACATATATTCATAGATACATTAACCTGATAAATTATAGAGGGTTTTGGCCCCTGGGGAATAGAAGGAATTTATTTTTTTTTATTGCAATACAATTTCGAGATATACAAAATATAAATTTATTCAAAAGTCATGGCCTAAGGTTCAAAAATACCTCTATTATTTCTGAAATCATTAACATTTTAAAAAGGCTAGCTATCCACAAGCGTGTCGTTTTATTTCCATACAAATAAGCCAAAGCCGCAATCAATGTGTGGGTTGATACTTTATCAGCTTTCCCAGATGCCTAGTCCAGCGAATCCCAAACACTTCATAAATATAAATATTCCAGACAACTATCATACCAAATTATTTACGATACTTGGAAAGGAATCTATTTTGCTAAAAGCTCAGTTACCCCAATTGGCGATGGTAAAAGAAGGTTAAACCGAAGTTATGCCTACATTTCTTTGCGGGTTTCAGCGCTTGGCTTGCAGCCAGCTTTAGAATTAGGACATTCGGGTGACGTAAAGGTTAAGTCAGAATTTTTACAACCTAGTGCCTAGGTTCTATTGAGTCGTCTAGACAGAAGGACAATGGTTTGTGGTTCGGTTGCTGAAAGGTATTCAGATATGTGCTGATAGTTGATGCCTGCGACTTTGATAGGGAGATTTCTACATTTATAATATTTATATACATACAAACGTACACTCAAGCTGTTTCACAGAAGGGGTAGTCAGACGTATCATGCCACCCACATTTCGCCATGTATGTTCTGCCTTTCGATGTGATAGGAGGCAAGCCTATCGTCATATCGGTTGTAAATTCTTGACTCGGCCATAATAATAATACTTATAATATACGTTTGTATCCTCGAAGAGGTAGTCGTGCCATAAACGACATGCATAGGCCCTCCCATTAATTTCAATCTTCACATGTTATACGTGCATGTTTGCTACGGGGCGCTTTGCAAGAAGTCCCTTTATTGTTTAGTTGATTTATTTACTACAATCTGTCTCGTTTATAAGACATTCAGCATTACGTTGGTTTGTGCTATACCTGATGCGCTGTATGTGGCTTGTGTCACATCCTCATTGTCAAAACATTTAATGTGTTTCCTGTGTTTGTATTAAATCTTGAGGTATTTTCCGCTTTAAACGTTGCGCTTTGTTGTGATTTGCCTGGAGTGGCTGAGTCCCCTGGCATTTTATATTCTTATTCATAACGAAAGAGGTACACTTACACATAAGGTTTAGGGGTCTTGGAATAAAACTCAAGACTTCACTGCCCACACTTAAACACGTTCCGCCCGGAACTCGACCGACTCATTTATTATGGTAGGGTTTTCAACACCGTGCACGATAGTAAAATTCTACCTGTTAAAGTCAAAAACGTCAAGTAAATACAATAAGTAAAATAATTAAAGCTATGAGTAATCACGTAGTAACCGGTTAGTTAAGTTATCCACCTCATGCCTAGAGGTGATTAAAGAGCACATCCGGTGTGGAGCGACCGGAAGCGGATATGCGGCGGTATCTAACTAAACTAATCACCGGGAACTACATACAGTTAGGATGGCTTATATTATGTAACCATTAAGGTTCTTGATACATTTATGTACATGATATAAAGTAGATTAAAAAGATTCAATACTAGTTTCTTTTCTGCTTTTTCTGTAACTGAATATATGATTTAATTTTTTAAGAAAGGGTAGAGCTCCTTTATCCGGTGTAGTGAAGTGGGAGCAATTCTTCTGGGGGATTCTTCAGATATTTTGCAAAGAGCTCATTAAAATTCTCTATATCCCTACTCCTTTTATAGAGTAGCTAATATCGAAGAACTATCTGTTACACCTCAACAGCCTTACCGAATGATAGATACATGTCAAGTCTTTCAATCTTCAAAAAACCTCGTCTACAAAGACTATCCCAATCCCATTGAAATCCTAAAACTCATCAACACAGTAAACTGGCAACAATCCGCTTCAGCAAATGAAATCAGTCGACAACGCTGCCGTGTTGCACACTCCGCTTAATGGAGTCTATAATCGAATCCGAACTGAGAGTTTCCACTCCTCTATCTACCCTCGCTCTTAATTAAATCAGCCTGTATAATGAGCGAGTTGTGGAGCTTGTATCGCCTGCCAATGAAGATAGCATGATTGTGATCTTTCAAGGAGTTGGATGGATGCCTGTTGATGCAGATTTGTTTTGGGAGTTATAAGACGCTTGGTAAACCTGGTATGATGGTTATAGCTTGGTTCTTAAACTAGAATACAAATAAGGTTATTTTTCAAATGTTTGTGTATTTTTTGAGTATTCCTCTCCTCTTTTGTGTCCCACTTTAATGGTTACTTTTACCATCCCTTTCTTTGTTTATTCGTCTATATATATTGTGATTGTTATAATACATATGATATCATCTTCATTATTTACACAATTATCATCCATAATAATTTCAACAACCTCAATCAATTCTTGCGTTCACATTCGGTTTAATTTCAAATCAAGCATCGTGCTTATGTTATATAACCACCCGTTCCAATTAACGTGCCAGTTTTATTTCAAAGAGCATTGGATATTTCACGGCGGATCTGGCTCGGCGTCGGTTCTGCCGCTGACCCAATTCCTACCGTCCGTTCGGATGACCTCAAACCGCTTTTTATTAGCGCTTTCAGCCGCTGAAAGTACATGTGTTTCGCTGATATTGGCTCATTTGCGGAGCACGAGAGTGAAATGGACGATTGAAATTTGAACAATTGGAAGAGTTGTTGAGGTGAATATAGATGGAAATCTTTAGCTAAAGTTGAATGGTTCATGAATTTTGCTATGAATTTCGTGTAAACGAGAAGGTTTCGGTGTAAACTGGAACTAAGGTTTACTGTTGCTACTTCATCTCTTTCAGTAATTTAAATATAGCTAGCCGTGCTACCTCGGAGTTTAGTACGTCTTCACAATATTTTTTCTTTGTTTAGTCGAAGATAATCTCTACACATTTCTCAGTCTGTCTTGCTGATTTAATTTCTAATTAAACTATCATTATGAATCCAATCGTTCACCCTAAATTAATCGATAAAACTTGTCTTTATATCCACGCCAACAGGCTATTTTCATCAATATAACCATCTTCCATCAAGTTATTATCCGTTGGCCTATATTCATCATTATACCAAATCCATCATTTACGTTTCCACACAACAACCTTTTATACATTCACATTTCGATGTGATTAATTTCCTATGATGGAACATATTTATGAATTTCGTTCCACGCCCGTCGCGAGCGATCGCTCGGAAGCTCCATTAAGAAGTTTATTCAGGTGTAAATTCGATATTTGTTTATATCCCATTGTGTATTGTTTTATCAAAAGACTAATATAATTAATATAATTAATTAATATATTTTTTTTTTTTTTTTTTTTTTTTTTTTTTTTTTTTTGTGGCGGTTTGAAGTGAAAGACGTTATTTTGAGACCTCTGAACTTTAATACGTTTTACATAGTATTTAGTATGTATACATGCGATTACTAGTATCCAGTACTTGCCAGTGAGTGTTCCTCGTGATATCCCAGTTATCCACACATAAATCACCACTATTTACAAAATTTGCCACTATACCACTTTCGGCACATTTGAAACTTCGAGATGGAAGCTATAGTCTCACAATCAATGAATGAAATTGTGCAATCATTCAACCAGCAGATGGAGGCGTTTGTTGGTCAACTCCCTAGGACAAACTCCCCGAACAATCATTCAGGTGAAACTCTTCATTCCAACTTCAAGATCTTCAGAGAATTCATGTTGAAATCTATGAATATTCTTCAAAGCCAAATTGCACTTCTCGCGAAGCAAGTGGACCAGTTAGAAATGCAGCGACGTCGCAAAATCCTTCTTGTGCACGGTTGTCCTGAACACCAAGATGAAGACACCTCCGACGTTGTAGTGAAGTTGGTAGTCGAGCGATTACGGCTGTCTAGTTTTACAGCAGCTGACATTAGTCGTTGCCACAGAATGGGTCGAACTGCTGCATCTCGACCTCGGCCGATCCTGGTTAAAATGCGAGACGTTTTGTTGCGAGATCAAATTTGGTCCACTAAAACTTCTCTTAAAGGCTCAGGAATAACATTATCAGAATTTCTCACGAAGACTCGACACGATGTTTTCATGGCCGCGCGTCAAAGGTTTGGAGTGAACAAATGTTGGACGCGTGAAGGTTGCGTATATATCCTCGGTCCTGACGATATCCGGCACCGTGTCAGCAGCCTTAAGGAGCTGGATGCTGTTGCTCCCCCGCAGATGGCAAAGCAGACAAATGCAACGATTAAGGAGGCAGTAGGCGGATCAGCGGCAGCTCCAATGAGGACGAGACGAGCAGCGACAACAAAAAAATAGGTGGTGCGAATTATTAACAATAGCAAACAGTTGTTTACATGCCACGGCGTATAATACTGATTACTATCTTATCGATGATGCATAGAAACTGACCTACTATTTTTAATAATATTTTTTTTGTTACCCACCTCACTTATTGCCAGTCCTTCTGTTCCATATATTCGTATGTTCGATCTTTAGCATGTCATTTTCTAGCATTCTTGTTTTTTTTTTTGTTATTGTTGTTTATTATCATTTTTTATTTTATAGTTAATAATTCATTAATTAAATATATTGTATCGCTCTTAATTGTTAATGTGGTTTAACATGTAAACTTTTAATTATGTGTGTTTAAATTAAGTTGTTTTAAATGAATGAACTATTCGTTCGAGAACACAACTGGCAGGTGGATAAATTTAATTATATAACTTTGTTTATTGTATTTATTTGTATTTATTATCTTATTATTTTAAATATGGTACACAACAGTGATTCAAGTGATAGTGACGACTATTTTTCCTGTTCCTCTTCTGACACTTTAAATAATAGCATTGATAGTTTCAGCAGTATACCCACACTTGCCGACTCAATTGAGACCTTTGTTGGTGATGTCCCAAAAAATTTTAATGTTTGTCATATCAATGCTCAGAGTATTCCGGCACATTTCCCCGATATGTTGGCATCTTTTGATAATAAAAAATTACACGCTATTTTAATCTCTGAAACTTGGTTAAAACCTTGTCTTCCTTCAACATCGTACTCTTTACCAGGTTTCAATTTGATACGTAATGACCGCGCTGTGGGAGGAGGCGGCGGGGTAGCTATTTATCTCCGTGCTAACATTCCTTACTCGATAATAAACATGTCTGCCCAACCACCTCCATCAAATGCTGGCGAACATCTTTTTATAGAAGTGTGTATCGCTCACACTAACATACTTCTCGGCGTTTACTATAGCCCGTCTTTGCGTATCAATTTTTTCACTTCTTTTGAAAAATTACTTGAAGATTTCTCAGGTAATTATAGTCACACTATTATAATGGGTGACTTTAATACCTGTTTAATCAAACAAGATTACCGATCTAACTCATTAAACTCTATTGTTCGCTCTTGTAATTTAACTATTCTTCCCCTAAATCCTACGCACAATTTCCCTAATGCTACACCTTCCCTTCTTGATTTAATTCTTGTCTCTTCTGTTAAGCATGTTCATTCCCATGGCCAATGTCCGGCTGATGCATTCTCCTATCATGATATGATCTATCTATCATATAAAATCCGGCCACCAAGAGCTCAGCCGAAAGTAGTTATGCAACGTAATTTTGGTGGTATAGACATGGAGGATCTGCGCCGTGATGCTATTGATCTTGACTGGTCGCCTGTTTTCATGGCGCCATCTATTGATGACAAGGTTAGTCTCTTCAATCGTTTAATAAATAGCTTGTATGATATTCATGCACCAGTACGGGCAATGAAAATTAAACACTCTCCAGCACCTTGGCTTTCAGAGGAAATAAAGGCTGCAATGCGAAGAAAAATAGTTGCTAAAGCCAAATTTAAGCGTTGCCCGTCTGATGAAAATAAAACCAAATATATCGAACGCCGAAATCTCTGCAATAGATTGTGTAGGGATGCACAACGCCGACATATTCATGAATCTGTTACAAATGCAGATCCTGGAAAAGTATGGAAATTTCTTAGATCACTGGGAGTTGGAAAGGCACGACAAAATAATATTCCAAAAAATTTTAACTTTGACTTATTAAACCAACATTTTTCCTCGTCTGCTCAGTTTGATGGAGCAACTAAATCTATCACATTAAAATATCTTTCATCACTGCCTGCTCCTGATTTTTCTTCGTTTGTTTTTAGTTACTTTACTGATTGTGATGTTAAGAAGAGTGTAGTTTCTATTTCGTCTAACGCAGTTGGTAGTGACAACATTAGTCGCAAGATGATAACGCTCATCCTTGATGAAATTGTGTCAGTGATTTCACACATCTTGAACTCCTCTGTGTCCAGTGGAACATTTCCATCTATTTGGAAAGAAGCGCAGGTAATCCCACTCCCCAAAAAAAATAATCCTTCTTCTTTCTCCGAATATCGTCCCATCTGTATACTTCCTTTCCTATCTAAAGTGCTGGAAAGTTTGGTTCATGCACAACTATTGTCCTTCCTAAACAGCAACAATCTTCTTAACCCACTCCAATCTGGTTTCCGCCCTGGACACAGTACGGTCACCGCTCTGATCAAAATCACCGATGACATCAGGTTTGGGATGAATAGCGGTCTCCTGACAGTGTTGACACTACTGGACTTTAGCAATGCGTTTAATAATGTTGACTATGACATTTTATTGGCACTCCTATGCTCACTTAACATATCTCCAATCGTAATTAGCTGGTTTCGTAGTTACCTGTGTGGACGCCGGCAGCGCATACGTGTTGATGACACTTATTCCTCTTGGTGCGACTTAACTGCTGGAGTTCCGCAGGGCGGCGTTTTATCTCCTCTCTTATTTTCTATTTTCATAAACTCGATATCCCATAAACTAACCTCTCCCTACCATCTATATGCAGATGATCTTCAAATTTATACACAAGCTCCGATACAAACACTACACGCTGCGATTGAAGCTACTAATCGTGATCTACAACGCATATTAGACTGGAGTAAATCATACGGGCTACACGTTAATCCCTTAAAGACGCAAACAATTATTATTGGGAGCTCCCGTATGATTTCTAAAATTGACTGGTTCCATCTCCCGCAAGTCATTTTCGATGGCGTTAATGTCTCATTTAATGACACTGTGAAGAACCTGGGTGTTCTCTTGGATAGGCAACTGTGCTGGGGACCCCACGTTTCGCAGGTAAGTCGAAAGATTTTTTCATCGATTTCTTCGCTTAGGCGACTGACTAACTTTCTGCCAATTGCCACTAAAATTAATCTTGCACAGTCTCTGTTATTATCTTTGTTAGATTATGCGGATGCCTGCTATATCGATTTAACTGAAGACCAATTAAACAAACTCGAGCGCCTTCAGAACTACTGCATACGGTTCATATTTGGTTTACGAAAATATGACCACATCTCCGAATTTCGCAAAAAACTCGGGTGGTTACCTATCCGCCTTCGCCGAAATACTCACATTCTATCCCTTCTCTATAAAATCCTTTTTGATCCCTCTGCTCCGTCTTATCTCAAAGAACGTTTTAATTTTTTGCATCTTTCCAATCCTCGTTCCTTACGTTCTTCTAATACCTATCTCCTTAAAACCCCTATCCATTCTTCTTCCTTCTATGACTACTCATTTACTGTCCAAGCTGTCAGACTTTGGAACGGTTTGCCAGTCAGTCTCAGACTATCAAAATCGCTAGCTCAGTTTAAAAATAGCTTAAAAAAGCATTACTTGAATTATTAGAATGTGTATTTTTTTGTTCATATTAAATATCATTAATAATTGTATGTACCAATTTAACAAATATAGTATTTGTCTTTTATATGTTGATATCTTATAGTATATAGTATATGTTATATGTATGTATGTGTATGTAATTATTACTATAATCATTGTATATTTTGCACTACCGCCACTATTATTAATTATTGCATTTCTATCCATCACAAGGTTGTCTGGAAGAGATCGCTTAAAGCGATAAGACCGCCCTTTGTACCTACAATATTTTGTCTTTAACTGTAAGTGTAATATGTACTATCCCATAAAATATGTGTGTGTGCAATAAAGGATATTATTATTATTATTATTATAGTCAGTCGCAGAATAGTAAATTTTGAGTAAAGTATAAATTAATTTAATCGGTATCGTATTTTCTATTGTGATTCCTATAGTTTCTGCGCGTGAATTAGACTTTAATAAAAAAATTATAAACCTGTAGTTGGCGCCTGGGTAGGTACGACCGCAATGTCTACTCCCGCCAAACAGCAGTGTAAATATTGTGTTCCGGTACAAAGGACGTTAGACGAGACACCCCAGAATACATAAGCTAATAGTAGAATAGCACTAAGATAAACCCCCATTAATTATGTAGAAATAAGCGAGAAAGAAGAAAGTTGCATGGGACCTTCTCACGATTCACGATCCATATTTTGATTATTGTTACTATAAAGAGCCGTAGCAAGTAATCTCCCTTTGCCAAAATATCCAATAATATAATTGATCAATGATTACGCAACATAGCTCTGAAGATATTCCCCTTGTGTAGTTTTATCTGAAACCGAGACGTAGGGGCGCCCAGTTTTTGGCGAGTCAATGGCCTCGTGTTTAATGGATCGAGCGAGGGTAGTTCTAGACTAAATGTATTAACAGTGAGTCACTATCGCCCCGTTGTTTTTGGCAACTGAAGCGATTATTGAAAGGTTTAATGGAGATATAACCCAGAATAATTTGATAGAATGTTGTCCTCACTCCTACGGAAGAATAGTAGGATTTTTAAATGCTCTACCTTATTTGGTGTACTCGCATCGTCATTCCTTTACTTACATTAGCCAATCAATCTAATTGGTTACTACATGGTTTCGTAGTTTATTTTTAACTAAAGTCCTTCGTTTTATGCGGCTGTACCCCATCTTGTACGAGGTTCACCTTCCTTTGTCCTCTTCTTTACATTCTTCCATTTCGCCTAGCCATCAGACTATTTACAATAATACTATTATAGTTGCAACAACTTTACGTCAAGCCAAAAATACCTTTAAATCTATTTTCTATCTGTTATTCAGCTCAAAAGAGTGCTTTGAATGGTGACATATTTCCCCCATCACATCTTGTAATGGAAATGTTTGGCAAACTGTGCCGTTAATGGAATCTACCCACGTCTTCCCCGAGATTTTTATGCAAAAGTGGTGTATGGTGCTGACGTAATGTTCTTTATTTTAACACAAGTAGGCAGTGTTGACGCACTCGACAGTTATCGATCCACCTCGTTTAGTATTCAGTGCCACCGACAAACTCCACAATTTGCACTCCCTCCAGCCTATTCAGGTTTTACGTAAATACACCAACTTTATATAACTATATCGTTCGGTCGGTCCGTTCTATCAATGGTTAGCTGTGAAGGAACTTCTGCGCTGGATTGCAAATTCTAAAGTTGATTCCTCATCTAATAAGTTCTGTACGACGGGCTGCGAAACCTAGACTTGGACGTTATAGTTATACAGATTGATATAGGTTCAATTATTACATTTACATCAATATATTGGCTATACCTATATATAAACTAAGTGTGCTCTACTTTCCCGAATCTGTGTCGCAACGAATACGGGTTGGTAATTTTAGGTTCATTATGAAAATTACCTTTCGATATACAGTTGCCTGAATTTGCAATTTTCCTTATAATTTGTTAGCTCTAATCAATGTCTTTTTGGATTTATCTTTCTACATAATGTAATTTTAGTCATTAATATTCCATCCTTCTACCTCAACGACAGCTGAATTATCCCTAAGTTTTAGTTTTGAAAATATTCACGCCACTATAATCCTTAAAGCATATGGTCACTACTGACTTAAAATATTACGAATATTTCGGTATAGACATTTCCAAATATAGACTGACAATCGACATAACCTAGTTAAAGCATCCAGTCTTTTAATATTTCCCCGTACCAGTCGACGAGCAATTCATTTATCTCTTATTTTATTATCTGCCAGGATTGTCTATTTTTCTTTCGCTTTGGGCCGTCGACGTTCATCCACCCTCGTATCATTAGTTTTAGTATTGAGTGTTAGCTCTATAGGTTCGTTTTTTGGAAGATTTGTTTGTGTTTCGTATGATTGCATTGAGTTTACTATTTGAAGAAAGAAAGCTTTCAAATGGCGGGCCATATCCTGGCAAAATAAAATCTACTTAATAAAATGATTACAAAACAATTGTCAGAAATGTATCTTCTAATAATCAATGATAAGCTCGAATAGTTTTTTTAATTTTGAAAATTGCAAATACATTGGGGTTTAGGCTGCATAAATGTTCACAATGAGAAGTCAAATCTAACACATATGAAACAACTGGTATTTCTAAGAAACTATTAAAGCCTAATATGCTATGAGCCTTCAAAAAATAATAACCCCGGCATCAATTACTTCCGCAGCTAATTCAATAAAGAAACACGAGAATTTCTTAGATTTTATCACATTTAATGTGATTTATATGAGACGGCGTTTCGACGCCCCTCGCTAGGCGGCGCCCGGAGCGCCGGCTGCTGACGTAATCAAATAAAAACTTCGTGATGGCTTATTGCGAGGAAATTTTATTCGAACTGAGTAGATTAGAGCGTTGATGTTAATCTTGATATGTTGAAATTATTATGATCGTGTGTAAACTGAAGTCGGGGGTATATTTTTTTGGGATTTGTATTTGATTGTATTGATTTGTATTCCCGCCTTGACCTGAAGTTCATATGTAAAGCGCATTAATTGTCGTTAGCTATTGAAATTTCTCTGTAATAATATTCGTTGTTCGATAGATTACGAATAGGTATCGTCATTTATATCAATATTTTAAATTTGAAGACAGTGCAGTACCCATAATAAAGGAGATGAAGTTGGCTTTATACTACAACATATAGAAGTGCGGGAAAATAACGTGTTAGGTAGTTTTGTTGCATAAAAAATAACTGCTCTGTTCTGAGTCATTGTTCGATCAGACAGATGGCCCAAAAGGCACGATGCTTTCGTTATTGTAATAAATAGGGAAGCGATGATAAACACTGATAATAATCAGATAAATACATCAATCAATTGCCATAATAAATAAGTATAGTAAAATTTACACGAATTATAGTATTCAATCTGATTCGCTCCTATTTGTCTGCGCAAACAACTTTAATCTTGGCAGATTGATTTCGTTCCCTTTCGGAAGTAGGGACAAGTTAACCTACTTAAGGCCCTTCGGAGGCCCTTAGGGTCCCGAAACTTCGCGTAGCCAATTATCGCCCACTCGAGACGGCATGTCGACGAAATGGACGTCGTTGCCAAATTTTATGACCTTATTTTTTTTCACTAGGAAGAAGGATTAGACCTTGTACATGCCATGTTAGACATACTTATTCGTAGCTAAAATATTACTTTTGTATTATGTTATTCATAAGTCTGTTTAGAATAAGTAATGCCTATAGTTTCTGATACGCTTATTGGATACACACTTAACGGTAATGTATGTGAGCTCATGTAGGTCTCTCTACTTGGCAGTTTTTCCATTTTCCTATCCTTTCAATATATTTTACGTAATCTTGTCAGTTTGGATCGAGTCTTCAAATAAAGTTATGACGTCTCATGAATTTTATCTTTCGCTTAATGGCATTTCTTTTACACATGCAGTCATATGATTTACGATTTCTTTGCGAGAATGGCATAAAATCTCCTGGCGACCACTAACCCGCTATTTTACAACCAAAAGTCACATTAAACCATCATTCCTTGGCATCTTTTCAGTGGCCATTAAAATGGCATGAGATTTTACTCGCATTGATCTAATCTTTACCGTTTTATCTTTTAAGTTGTAAAGTGAGGGCACAAAATGTGTCGTTAGGTAGGTATTAAAGGCTAGTTTGCGATGAGCAAGTTTCAACTTTCTGCCTTTTATGTTGGAGCGTTAGTACAGTTTCAAAGTTTGCCAAACAAAAGAATAAGTATTAAATGAAAAGGGTTTAAGTTTTTAAGACTTAGTGATCTAGGTTGTTAAATAAAATTATTAAAGCCACGGTGTTGTCTTGAACAGAACGATAAATTTCTTCAGCTCAAGTATCCGGCATAAATTTCTCACGAAAATCCAAAATACCAGGATCCTTTCAAATATGTTGTATGTGCGATTGGTCGGCGGTGATCATGCCTCTAACTTGTTTGCTATGCGTATAAAATAATACATTTTTATTTTATTAGGGATTGTTAAGACGGTGTTCATTTGTCTTCAAATAACCGCCGCCACTTGCGAACCGAAAACTCATAAATTCCTAGACTAATTGACAGTTGAGAATAAAGGCTTTGAGACGTGTTCGTTGTTTGTAAAAGGAATAGCTGTATCGAGAAAGCCGAAAAGACAGTGAAACAGCCGACCGTAAGCCCGCCGAATAAAATAAATCCCAGTAAGTAACAACTTGTTGAACGCCCACTCGGAGCAATTTTGGCACATCAACATGTCAAGAGAAACAATATACCGGCTATGAGATTATAGGAAAAATATATGCGGTCGTTCCGGTGGAATTGCGGAATTCGGGTTGGCCGGATTGTTGGGATAGCCAGAATAGTAGGTTCTAGCGGAAAAGCCGGGAGCTGTCGCATTTGTCAGCTGTTTCTGTCTGAGGATTTTGCGGTTTCGTTTGGTGTTGGTGTGATTAAGTTCTTAAGTTGTTTTGTCTTTGAATGTTGATGGTTACTGTAAATCTGTTATGCTAATATTTAAAGAATTGGTCTCATAAAATGAGTTTTTTCTTTTGGTGGAGAATTTATAGTTTTTTTTAAACTCACATTGGGTGTCTCGGACCAGTAGTTGGTGCAACAAAAGATTTTTTATTATATTCAAGAGTTTAGCTAGTATTTTTTGCCTACATAAGCTTCCTTAGGATACGTTATTGCATATTCAGTTTGTATAATGAAAATATTGATTAATGAATTATGTTGCGACACCCTGGTTTAGATTTTAAAGTACGTTTGATTGACTTTTAGTGTTAGAGTTTGGTTTAACAACGTCAATGTTTCTTCCACCCTTTTTACTTTACAACACTTTATATTCTCATCTAAGCTTGGCAGATATTCCATCCCTAAATTTCTGAACATAGTTTTTACCCTCAAAATCATTTTAACATAAAATAAGCCAACTAGTTGTAACATTGTGATGTAAATGTAGTCTTCGCTCCGCTGTTTCAAAGCAACAGAGTTTGCTAGCACAAAGTAACACGACTTTAATAAAACTTTGATTAATGGCTTTCCCGCAGTTCGGCCAGTTCTTTCAGACGTTTCGATATTCTTTTGTTCGACTATTTGCGATGTTAAATTGGAGTGGATTTATTGATTTCTTTTCGGTTAATGTTGAAAGGAATGTTCTTGAAATTATCGACGAGTTTGAATGTTTTTGTTTCAGAAGATATGGATATATTTTAATGTGTATTCACTGGAATTAATAGTCTTCTGTGTTATTTCCATGTTCTAGTGTCATTAAAGCTGTATTTCTTCAGACCAATCGTAAATGAAGCTGCTGTGCTTTGAATATATTTATCACTGGGATAATCCATTCATTTTTGTTATTATTACTAATGAGTTGCTAAATTAAAAAAATGGGAGAGGTATAAATCTTCTGTTTTCGTCTCTTACAAAATCCTAGTAAATGAGTTCTATATTCCCTATCTACTTTCTCTAAGAATATTTGTGAGTAAAATATGGAAAACTTCTCCGTACTTTTTCACTATCTCTTCGTATTTCAAAGAAAATTCTTTCACAGCACTAGTTAAAGTTTTCGAATATGGCAGCGTCGTGTTCATGTCGAGTAGCATGCACCGACGCAATCCAACCGACTTACTGAAGTTAATAAAGCATTTGTCTCCGTTTCAAGTGGAACTTTGATTTTCCGTTTTTACTGAAAATATTTGTTGTTGGGTTTTCCTTCGCTCTTTGTGTATTACACAAGACAAGGAATTATGCATAGCTAACGACTAGGTTCTTAGATAGCAGTGTAATGGACGCTCTCTATTGTTGGGTCGAGAACGATGAAAGATGACTGTTCTAATGAAAGTGTAACACTATAAGTATAATTCTAGATATATTCAGTCTCCGGTATCAGTTATGATGACGATTCTAATGAAGCCAACACATATTTTTCTGCATTTTCTCGTCTTTTATTAGCAGTTTTACCCACCAAGCACTATCAGGTAGATATGTCGTGAAGAATCATGTATAAAATTCACTTGTAACCCTCCATTATTTCCAAATATGACGCGGGTGACTGCTGCGTCGTTTGGTAGAAGTCATCCGTCTACGTCGGGTATTTTGTTCCGATGTGATCGGTTACCCACCAGCCCATCCATCTCTACAAAGTTGATTAATGATACTCGTGCTGTGTGACGTTGTATTTCCGATTTCAGGGTTTTTTTGATTAAAAAAACCTCGTACGGATACTTGTAAAAATCAAATATATATTCAATTCGAGAGAAAGTTCATTGCAATCAGTAAAATCGAATATCATGTCAATAAGTTGGGACACCAAAAATTGTGCAAGTTAAATATTATTTAGAATAAAATAAATAGATAAATACGCCCAACAGCCATATTTACAGTTCTGACCCCTCACTAAGGTCGAGTCTTGTGTCGTGGGTATCAGGAACTACGAGAGACTTTTCGGTCGCACAAACACCCAGACCCGAAACAAATACCTGTGGTTTTGTTTCCATTCGGGAATCAAACCCGCGTCTTATCGGTTCACAATCGGCCTCTTACCAACTGCGCCACAGAGACTTTCACGGAGGATGTTTCCACTTTGACGAATAATTTCAACGGGCATTGTCTCCTAAAACCCAAATCCCAGTTTCCAAGAGGAGTGCTTTGGGTAAATTGAAAAATCATTTCAACGAGCAAACTCTCAGCAGATATTTGCATGTAAATCAAACGGCTCCACAGAAACGAAAGTTCATAGTATCACAACAAGTATGTATGTAATACTGTGATAGTTTTAGTACTCGAGTTTGCTAATGTTTTAGCTAGTCTAACAGTTATTAGAACTTTGCTGGTAATGTTACGCACGCTTGCTTAGTTCATGTTTGAATAGGAAGGTTTATAAATAGGTTCTGTAAGTTCTTGTCTCGCGTAAATCTAAGTTTTATGTTCATACTGGGTGAAGTAGAGAAGTTCCTCTCGAATGGTGTATTTATTTTGTTTTGGCTATGGTATGAATACATTGTATCAACTTCGACCACTGTGCCACTGTCTTAAGAAACCCATGTCAACCTATATCCGCTTTTAAGAGGTCATTCGTATCATGAAAATTAAAAAATGGAAATGAAAATCATGCCTATAGGCTCGTACACAAAACTGCGATGCGACGTCCCATCGTAAAAATTCACATCTCGGATTCCTGCTTCTTTGTTCGTTTTTTTCTGTATTTCATTATCAATGAGAGTCACCAGAATCGTGAAAGGGAGATGATTGCGTGCCTTACCGCTCGAAATCGCATCGCAGCAATTCGTGTCGCAGTTTTCTGCGTTGCGAATTCGCATCGCGCCGATTCGCAGTTGTATGTATGAGTCCAAAGTTCATGGAAGGTTCTACATTTTACTCTTTCATTCCTTTAACACCTACATTTGAAGAAAATAGAAAATCCCATCCAATATTTACTTACGAAATCACGGCCCAACGCCTATCGTGGCCAGGTTGAAATTGAATTGAAACTATCAACATTAACCCCGGTCGGAGGCATCCTGATAGTCAATATGCATAGTGCCCGGGCCGCGCCGCTTGATATGCTGTGGTCACGCAACTAACATGTGGTTTAATGGAATTGCATGTAGGGGAAATAGGGAAACTTTCGTAAATATGGTGGATTTGAATGTTGGATATTGGTTGGTTGTATCAATTGTTGTATTATTGCTTGGAGCAGGATTTATGGTTTATGGATGCAAAGTTTTATCATAATTTCTTCTTCATTGGTTTCCGATAGATCACTGTAACTCTCGTATTCATAAGCTAGTTAGCTTCATAAGATGCCCACAATCGCCTGCTGCTCAAGCACAGTACCTCTCTTCAATAGATAGTTCAATTGAGAAGGCTTAGGCAATAGTAATGCCACCAATTCTGTTAAGTGCTTCTTGGCGGACTTCAAATTACGTAGAATTCCTTAGATATTTATGATTTGCCGGTTTGTTTACGATGTTTTTCTCCGTTATACCTATTACTTTAATATTTTAAAGTCACGAAATTCGCGAAGTGGAAATTCTGAAACTGAGACGAAAACTTAATTATGAAAACGACACTTATAATTATTAAATGTAAAAACGGGTTTCAAAATTGAAATTACTTTTGAAATACAGCGGCTCTCGACTGATTAAAGTGGGATACGCAAAACATAATTGCTCGTCGTACTTACATTTTGTTTTGGAACGAAATTGAATTTGCTAATGGCGTCCTGCGTTTTGTTGCTTACAAATTTATAGAGGCTGTGTATTGATGAGTTTTATTATGGACCAAGACTGGTTCAGTGACTCGATTTTAGAATCATCTATCCAAAATTTCAGTATGTTTTTATAAATAGATTGGCTTAAAGAACTACCAAATTATAGACTTGATCATCAAAGGAATCGGTCATGCGTGAGAGAGGGACACCGTTGAACACAATAACTCAAATCATTTTATACACCTTTTTCGTTTACCTCTACGGATAATGCAAAATGAGCTTTATTCATATGAAAATTAAAATTCAATTTTAATATCTCCAACGGAAGTATTGAATTGTTGAAAAAATATACTAATTTTAAGACGATAACATAATAACCCAAACATTGAGAATTTCAATGAAGACATCTCTAATGCGTTTACATTGTTCGTGCTAGGCTTCCATAGAAGACCTAAATACATATTCAAGCCATATAAACCCTGCGTATAGACTACCCAAAATAATCGTTTCTTCCCGTGTTGCTTGGGGAGTATTAAATGACCTAATAGCATTATTAAGCTTGAGTCCGGAGCAGAGTGTACTGACACTCTGTTTGGGAATGTTTTTATAGGCTTTTATCTGGGTGTTGGAAGTACAGTCAGCAACAAGAGTCGCTACACATTCACGAGATTTGGAATTGTCTTATCATCCAAAACAATAATTATTTTCAATATCGTATGGCACTTCTCAGCATAGATGACTTTACTTGGTCATGCCTCACAACTACAGAGTAATACGTACAAATTTTAATTCATCAAAAGGTTATCAAAAAATGTGAAGTGTTCAACGACTTATGTTGCTGAATGTACGTGTTACTGGTCGTTGACAGGACATGCAATGATTATGTTCTATTGAAATAATATGGGAAACAGGGAGAAATGCGTGAATTAGACTATTGATTAATGTCATATGTCCCTTAGATTTGATTTATTAATGCGATAACGGTTTTTTTTATCATCTTTGTCATCTGAATAAAGTTTGTATTATTTTTCTGTTATGTCAGACGTAGTCTTGGTTTTTTCATTGATGAAAATATTGTATTTCATTTTCTATAATGTAGTAATGACTTAAAATATAATTTTTAAAAGAGTTTGTGAAGATTAAATTGTTACAATTTATTTTAATTGTAATTATTAATATTTTTATTGTAATTAAAATAAACTTACTTAAAATAAAACAATATCCTAGCAAAACAAAACGTAGTAAGTCATGAAATAGGACAAATCAAATCCGAGTGAATCAATGTTCAAATATTGACGAAGAAAAATAAATGTTAAATCGACGCTTTCATATAATTGTTACGTTATTTTTCTTTGCAAATATTTGTTGCGTGCCAAATGTTTATTTAGGGACCTTGTTAGACTTCCCAAGGGATGTAATAAGATAGGAATTGCTGCCTGCTTTATTTTGGTATGAAAGCCTTAATTTCTGCGAATGGTAAACTCGTCTACGATAAGGAAGTTAAAACATGTTGGTATTTTTAAATTATGTAACAGAATTGTAAAGTTCTTATTGTCACATTGGACTAACCTCAAAGCTTATGAGTCTTTTCAATCGTAGGACAGTCGTTTTTGGTAGAGGGTGCTATTTGGACGGTGATAAATATATATCATTTTGAGATCTTTGTATATGTATATTAACTACTGGGCATAATGAGGCTTAACATTTTACGTCTCAGGAGCGCAGTGTAATTTCAATAATTGTTTTGTAATTCAAGTTGTTGTTTGGTTTTGCTACTTTTCGTGAGCTGGTCGTATCGCTTACATCAGACGAACGGCACGATCGTCTCGCCGTTCATTGCAATAAAAATCCTTGAGCCCTTATCCCACAATTATATGAAGTCGGCTAAATATACAAATCCATAAAAATATATGAATTTTGATCGTTCCATTGCCAAGTACTGATGTCGCTTTTGGTCCGAGGCCATGCGTCGCGTCACTAAGCCCTATTGATCTGGGCCGGCCTCGGTATTAATGCCACAGTACATTAGCCGATATTGAATCGCCACGAAGCCCACACTGGATTTAATTCGGAGAGGTAGTGGATTCATACATGATTGGCATTGATACAAACATAAAAAAGTTGTTGTTTTAACATAAAATGGTGTTACATTGTAAAAGCTTCATAAAATTGCTATTTGACGTGAGAAATAGACATTGCGATGGTATCTACCAAGTACCAAGGCAGTCTATCACATATCGGAGACCTACTAACAGTAAACACAAGCAAGATTTTATTTAAAAAAAATATCTATATTTTAATTACGCCACGGTCCTTATAGTATCAAATATCCTCTAATATAATTAATCAATTTAATACCGATATAGAACGTCACCACGACAGAAACATCTAGAAACTTTGCGAGCAATTTGCCAAGTTTGCAAAGTCCCGACTTATGACGTATCACAAAGTTGCGGATACGGATCCTCCCTTGACACGGGGTGGTATCGACGCCTTAAACCGCCCGGAAAGAGTTCATGACGCATTATAGCGTCTTAGTAAAGAATCGGAGTGCTCCCTAGGGATCTTATTGATTTTCGCATTGGCAATTTCTTTAGAATTGTTAAGTATTTTCGTATTTGTGTAGGATTTGAATATTATGATGAAAGATGAGTAGAATGGAACCTTAGTCGAATGACTGGTATGGAACGAGGTTTGTGTAAATGAGATGAGTAATGAAAGTACTTTGATGGAAAGAATCAGAGGATGGATGATTAAGATGTTGAAGTACAAAAGGACGGAGTATAAGAGAACACTGGTAGTACTGGTTACTGGTGGTAGGTCTCTCATATGTGCGAGGCCATCTGGGTAGGTACCACCGCAATGTCTATTTCTCCCGTGAAACAACACTGCTTAAATGCACTGTTGTGTTTCGGATTGAAGGACATTGTAGTCAGAGCAACTACTGGACATATTGAGACTTAACATCTTATGTCTCAGGATGGCGAGCGCAGTGGAATGTTTCTACTGTTTATGAGCGGTCATATCGCTTACCATCAGGCGAACGGCTTGCTCGTCTCGCCATTCACTGCAATTAAAACAAAAAAAAAAAGTACAGTCTGGAAGACGTGGTGAACGGAAGAAGAAGACGCGAATAAAAATACGAAAATAGAGGACAGAATTACATCTTCAATTATCCAAACAATCTTTGTTAGATTTGATCCGAGACGGAACTGTTCCCACATTTATGTAGTGGTGTATATAATTGTATATTGGTCAGCGAATTGCTGGCTTCGATTGGAAGATTGAGAAAGTTGTGAATGATAGCCCGGGTCTGAGTTTCAGAAGATGTGTAAAGCATAAAGGAGATCGTAGTATTTTGGGATTCATTGTTAAGGTTCTTAGAGGTACTAGTTTGAGTACATGTGTGTTTATTTTAATGACATGGCCCGGAGTATTTTGCGCCTAGTTACAGCTGAAATATTTTTGTTTGATCTGTTTGTTGAGACTGGAAAGTAGTTTTGATACAATGCAATTTTTATTCAAGGGTCGAGGACGGCGTGTATGTGACTGTAGGGAGTCTTTATGTATCCGGAAAATGTTTCGACTTTCGTCAACTAATTTTATGTACGTAAAACGTGTCATTATAAGTTTGTAAAAGCTTTGGTAATTTATTCTTTATTCACGAAAAATCTGAAATCCAATCGACATAGTTTTGCAGGGTTCCAAAATAAATAGGCTATTTTATATTTATGAAAATCAATTCTTCTCGGACCGACCTGTACGGTAACAGAGCTGGGTAAAACCTTACACGTAATAAATTAACAAAAAGCCTTCTAACCGCAACTTTAATTAACTTGAACTTACTAAAATAACTCATATTAAAACCGGCCTCAGAATAACCTAGAACGTTATTAATACCGTTTAAATTCACAAAGCTGCGCGGGGGGATGTCGCTGGAAGGGGAAGGGGGGGAGGGGGGGTTAAGGAGCGGGTATCGAGGCAGGGGAGGGGGAGTCACTGTGACGTTCAGCTTACGTAACCGAATTCGATAGGACAATGTCCCTGCCGGAATACTAAAGGGGTTTTATTAGGGATTCCCGTTTCAGGCTTTTAGTGAGGGGTTGTTCATTTTATTTAGGTTTTGGTATTGGATTGGGGATTCGATTGAGAGTAGTATTTTTTTAAGTATAACGGAAATCTTGGATGGGTTTTGTACACCACGGATTTTTTTGTAGTTCAAAATGTTGATGATATCATGTCACAGTTTTTCTATTTTCAAAATGCATGATTTTTGGGGTCATAAGGCAAATTTTACCCTAACTTTAAAATCTTAAGATGCAGTATATTCTTTGTTTTATTTTTTAACATCTAACTACTTCGTGATGTAAAGTAGGTATCTGTCTGTATCAGCCCATATACGTCCCACTGCAGGGCACGGGCCTCCTCTACAATCGAGAGAACGATTGAGAGTGGTTAGGCCATATAGTCCACCACGCTGGCCTAGTGCGGGTTGGCGGACTTACATACCATAGAAATTTTATAAATCGTTATGGTATGCAGGTTTCCTCACGATGTTTTCCTTCACCGTTTTAGTGCGTGGTGATTGACTATCAATACACACATGACTCCGAAAAGTCAGAGGTGTGCCCTGGGATTCGAACCCGCGACCACCGTGTACATGTTGGCAGTCGCGTCTAGTCCGTTTACCAACAGGCCACCACGCACTCTAAGTAGGTATGGAATGTTCTAATTTAAACGGAATATGCAAAATAAGAAAAGTTACGAGATTTTTCACTGTCAAACTGTCCAAGAATTTCTATTGAGTTAATGTTATCAACTTCAAAAGCTGCAGCGTTAACTAGAATAGCTCTGATTATTATTCAATGGGAGTAATTTATCAGCTTTTTTACATAATGTTTTAAAATCAATTCGATATGTTATTGTTATAAACAACTTAGATTTCAGTTGCTAAACGCACTGTGACCCTCAAAAAAATTAACGTAATGCTCACCCCGAAATGTTTATGTTTATAGTTTCAGCTAATACAATGCCATTTCTATTATTCTTTTATCTACAAATAACCTTTATTACAAGACCGTCTGTTTCCTCCCAATAAACAGTACATAAAGAAAGAAAACGTCCCAAACAATTTTCGCCGAAATTCACTAAACAATAGTCACGTGCGTACACACGCCATTTTGACGTATAACAACGCGCTAGCAGGGGACCAATCAGGGAGCGGAGCGTAACGAATTAAAATTAAACCGGCGCCCGTGATTGGTCCGCTGCGCTGAGGTGCGCGTGGGGCGCGCGGGGGTGGGTAACTCTGTGCGATCAATACGGACTTGTTACGTAACCCAACGACTTCAGAGAAGTTGCTTTAACGCCATTTCCACCTTTGTTTTGTAGGAGATAGTAGTTATTTTAGCTTGTAGACCCGTTGTCGCCGGCAGCAGAGACAAGTTAGCTCGGTCAGACGAACAGTCTACATTGTAGCTTTTGAGTTGGGCCCTCGTCGTGGAAGCAATTTTACTGATAACCGTTTAACTTCCGCTGTTAGATGATTGATTGCCTCTCAGGTTGTTCACACGGAGGAGTTTCATTTCACTTTTATTAAGGGCGGTTGTACGGTTTTTGTGCCGCTTTTGTGTAGCAAAAGACGATTATTGGGGCTTTTGGAAGGCTGCTTTAGAATTACTTGGTCATGGAAAAGCAATAAGTGTTTAGATATGAAATACTAGAGGCGAGTCACAATTTTAACACTAAAATTATGCATTGCAAATCTACTTCTAAACTTACAGGATACTTATCTATATATAATTTTTAGGGCTTCCTCTTAAAGAGGAAAGAAGGAAGAGGAGGAAGAGGACCTCTTTGATTGAGATGTTTGAAGCTTTACCTCACAATGTCGACGTAATCAGGCCTCTTCACATGCCTTCAGAACTCTCAATAACATATCATGACACATAATTCAAAATGCCTTGGAACTCATATATACATTGAATGGCAGGGTGCTCGCATTCAGACATGTGAAGGGGAGCGTACGGGGTGGAGGGAAGGGTTTTATAGGCTGAAATAGTCTACAGATACAGAGTGTTGGGTATTAAATTACAAGCAATGAGACAAAACTGAAGATGTCTGATGCCGTTGGGAGACTATTGTTACCTAGGAGATTCCGTATTTCTCTTCTTTTGTTAATTATATTTCTTAAAAAATTATCTGTTCAGTGATTTGTATAGAGATTTAGTTATCTCGTTCAGACTTCGTGGGATCAATTTTCGAAATGGTTTCGTCTTTATTTGTGATTTGTTGTGTAGATTGTAATGAAGACTTGGGGTAGGTAAATAAGTTTGATTTTGTAAATTTAACGTTGTCTAGGGTTTCGATATTTTATTTCAAGATTTAGAAAGGGTGGCTGTAGGTTCAACGGCCTTTGACCGAAGCAAAAAATTGTTTTCAGCAAATAATTACCTAGTGTCTGATTGCTGTCCTATAAAAAAGACTCTTGGGACTTCAGGTTTTCTTGTGTACCTTAATCCAATACTGTACCAAAAAATTTCTTGTCAAAAAAATACTAGCAAAGAAGACGTCACCACTGAAAATATCTTTTGTCGCATCAATATTTCTCAAATCAGTCCTCGTCACATATTTTACGACTATCTCCTCGCAGTACATACGTCGCAAAGAGCTCTCAAAGGTCTCGATAAATACGCACAGAAGTAAATAACGAGGAACGGGAGTAGTGTTTGATGACCCGCTTTGTGAGAGCTCCGTCGGGGCTTTCATGAAATGTCAGCGAGTTCAATTCTCCGCTGAGAGCCTCTTGGAACGGAGGGATTAATTTTATTGAGAGGGTGAGGTAAAGATGCAGTTGTGAACCTATTTTTTTATAGTTAGGAGTTCTGTGGATCTAGGTAGAGACGTTAGATTGGTTTTGAGTCATAGGATAGTACGTGATAGAAATGCAGATACGTAATTTATACTTTTATTCCGTGAATAGGTTGATAATGATTTGATAGATGTTAGACTATCTTATCGATACAGCTTGGTACGGGGCTCCTCAGTGATTCAGACGAAATTCTCGCTACATTTCTTACTTTTAACGTGGACGATAATTTGATACATTAATGACATCAAAGATCACTGCTAATGTCATTGTCATAAATACTGATCCAGTACTGTATCAACTGTTAATCGTTCAATGTTGAACATGAGACTTTTATACAACCGAAAACTCGATGTAGGGGTTACGTTATTGTTCACCACGCTGGGCCAAATTATCGGACTTCACTTACCATACAAATCAGGTTAAGCTCGCATAAAAAACAATACAATAATAAAATTCAATTTCCCGACGATTCACGAGGAATTATTTATTATGAAGCAGTTCTTTCCTTGTCGATCCAAGTGAGCTCTGGATGTATGTTTAATTCAAATGGGCGGGCTGTAACATTTGTGTGCTGGTTTACTGAAATCCGTCTCGCATTATCAATCGACGGAATGATACATGAAATAGAAATAGCGAGAGGTTTTTTGATACTATAACACACTCCTGGCACTTTTAAAGGAAGTGGCACTTCAACTCTAGACAAAGGAGACATTATGGATAAAAATCCTTTTTAAACTCTTCTGCGTTTTACCCGTCGAGACCGGAACTAATTTCGGCCTTACCGCTTCGTCTCATCCGCTCACAAGGTTTTTAAAATTCCTAGTTTTAGAATATTTTCCGTGGCATCAAACCCGAGCTTCTTTCCTTGAACCTGACCGGTCATAATCTTCGCAACTAAGTATAAAACCTCGAACAAAATTACTTTTACATAAATTCAGCTGACATAAAAGTAGGAATAAATTCCAAATCGGCTTAGCCTTAAAGCGTAGGTGTAAGCTCGATCGTCGCCTGGCCTTTCATCGCGGACTTTTCGAATTAAGCCAACGGCGTCGATTTGCGGGCGTCGCGTCGCCGACCTCGCCGTCCCATTTCGTTGTATGATTAATTTTTATGTCGGCCCACGCTGCAGGTAGTTAATGAGATGAAATTTTGTTTTAGGTACACGACTCATAGATGGCGTTAGTTGTAGCGTAGTCTGTGGGGAGTGTGCCGACGTTGTTTGAAAGTTGAAACTAATTTGAAATGTTTTGTTTTTTGGTAAAGTTAAATTATGGATCTACGTATTGTTTGAGATATGTTCTCATAATATAAAGAAGTCTTTATACTCGTAATCTAATAATTCCGGGTATGGAATAAGGGCAGATAAATATCTGTATTGGCCCATATACATTTGTAATCGCTATGTTGTGCAAGCTTTCCTCGCGATGATTTCCTTCATCGTTATATTGCGTGGTGATTTACTGTCAATAAACACATGACTTCGAAAAGTCAGATATGTCCTGGGATTTAAACTCGCGACCGCCGTGAGTATATTGGCAGCTGCGTCTGGTCCGTACAGGCCAGCACACACACGATAAACATCAGTCCATAATTATCGTTTTACTGGGCAAGTCGGTTCATGGACGAATTATATTTTATTATGCTAGCAACCATTAAGATTTATTTTATATTTACGGCATGAGGATTAAGGAAAGCATTTGTCAAAGTCTATCATGATTAAACGTAATCTTTTTTTGTTCCAGGTAAGTGGAATTTCATCCCTGCAGGCAGCTAAGTTATCGTGGCTATATCGTTATTAAATCGTGAGTTTTTATTGCAGCCATAAACGTTTTCACTGACGTATTTAATATTACTAGTGGTCGCCTAGTGATCGAAATTCGACCAAATCAAGAAGAGAAAAAGTTTTTACCTGTATGATGATGTTGTTATTCTGATAATTCGTGCACATTTTTTGTACCTGAATGTTGTTATTGCAGATTGCTGCTACAGAACTTTCTTTATGCATATAATGATAGTCCGTGTACATTTAAATGTATCTTACTGCTACACAATTTGTATAAGCGCTCAGCATTGCACGTAGTATTCGTTAAATAAATCTTTTCTGTTTGACATTCAACAAAACCACAGTAAACAATTTTTTCTGATTGACATTCAACGATGTCTATAATAAACCAAAGAAACAATTTGACCAAAGAGTATGTATACGTGTACAAATACTTGTGTATGCGTGTGTCAAATGCATGCTGGTTTATTTATTGATTTAATGTACTTTTTATGCATTATTATTATATATTTTTTATATTACATTTAATATTATGCCTAATATTAATATTATTGCCTCATTTATAATTAATATTCTCTTTTAATATTAATATTATTACCTCATTAGGCAAATAAAACCTTTTTTTTTATATGTCTATGTCAGAAGAACAAAATGAAAAAGAAAAGTAACAATTTGACACCAGAGTATGTATACTTGTATATGGATGTGTGCGTGAAATGCATGGCAGTGTGTGTAATGTTTTATTTTTTGATTTAATGTACTTTATAAGCATTATTATTGAAAAATATAAGCATTCTCCACTTCTCCTACACATAAACTATAAGTGTGCCAAATTTTATGCACCTGCGTTCGCGCAATTTTCGTAAAAAGGGATCCAAAGTTTTTGCATCACGTATTAATATATAGATATATTTATTACTTCGAAATAATGTTGATAGATGTCTCGTGTTTTAGTATTTTTTCTAGGAGTTTCTCATGGAATTATATTTGGAGCGTAATTTTATATTGAGATAAATATATACAGATACAGATACAGATATATCATACACATAGCTCTCATGTAAACATATTTTGATTTATTTATTTAAGGAGTTCATGATTGCTAAAGTAATAAATGTATGGAGAATGGTTTTACATTTGAACCGCGAGGTCTTCCTTCCTTAAGAGCGTTTATACCCTGTGCGCGCTTTTTGGCTTAAAAACAGGACTTTTCAAATGAGTTAATAGCCACCAATAAACAATTTAAAGGAAAAATAATTATTACTAATTTTAGAAAAGGTTGTCATCTAGGGATTTTGGTGGAAAACATTATAGATTGATGGATCATTTGTGAGTACTATAAGGATTACTGAACACAAGTTTCGTTATTTAGGCTTTAAATGGCAATTTAGAAGCTTAAGATATCCGAAACCACTAAATATAAGATGAAAATAAAAATATTATCCGACTAATAACACCCTTATGGAGGGATTTTGCTGAGAAAAATAATCTTTTTGTGTTTAGATCCTGAAAAATAAAAATTTAAACAATGCGAAATTATTCAGAAACTCTCGTCAAGAACATATTTTTTTTCACCAACTTATCGCACATAATTTTTTATAGCAATTGCATATTATAATAGAAGAGCATCTTATCAATAAATTACCATTTTTATATTTCAACAAAATTAGTTTTCATGTTTTCTACAAATATTTTAAAAACCACTATAAAACACGCTGTCCGACGTGGCTCAAATCAGACCGCCGCAAGGCCTTCTAGAGGGAGGACGTATCGCTCGTCGCTCCGGCCAGCTGCAGTCGATTTTTGCCGTGCGTAGTAAAAATAGCCACGCGCGGGCTGCGATTACCACATCTTAGTACTTTGGTAGTAAAATATTTAATTATTTTTATTACCTACAATGATTTTGTAGTGAGTATAAATTATGTTTCAGGTAATATAATGGGATGTAATTCCGAGGCTAAATTATGTTATGTATTGTAATATAAAATTAAATATATTTCGTAATTGTAAGGGGTTGTAAGGCCCCTAACATTATTTATGTGTTCGAACACGAAATGATTAATAAAACTTACGTAGTGTCTACTGATTGAACACTGATTTGAATGCAACTTGACAATGTAATAATAACGAAAATATGATTAGTATCTAAATTTGTATTATTCTTTGCTTGCACAGTAATATTTGTCTACTTATAATGCAAATAAAATATTTTTATGATATTATATTACAGTTACATTTCAATTGAATATTTGAAGCGCACGGATCAAAGTTGTTTGAGCCCATTGTATAGCGAGCCGACGCGGCAGCTCTACGCACACAGCTTTGGTCGCTTATGTGTGCGTGAAATTAACGAAGAAATACCTATAGTTGACTTTGCGCGCAAGGTGTATACGCTCTTAAGTTCTCTGCAAAAAACTTGCAAAACGCAGGTCTTTTTTCAATTCTATAACACAAATATTTGCCAAACAGGTTTGAAGGACATTGTAGCCAGAATAACTACTGGATATATAGAGACTTTTGTCTCAGGATGGCGATCGTTATGAAATGCCAAACGTTTTGTAATTAATGGTCTTGTTTGGTTTTGCCACTTTCCATCAGCGGTCGTATCGCTTAGCATCAGGCGAATGACATGATCATTCTGCCACTCAAAGCTATTTAAAAAAACACTAAAGTTTTAATGAATTATCATCAGTTAAATACATTAGATTATAATCAAAAGAGCTATTAGTTAAAGTAATTACAAACTTCAAGCCGATCAAAGACCGAATGAAACGAATGACCGATCACGAATGAAACGTTTCGACGGCTCCAAAACGAGGGTCTGGCGTAGACAGAGATGTGATCGCCATTATACAGGGATTAGTGTTTCCTATTGAAGCTGCGGGCTCGGCAGATAAGCGTTGCGGGTTTGCGGTGTATTGGCCAGGATTACCAATGGATGTGTTGATGTGAATCTGTCACGGGATAGATTGGCTATTGCTGAAGGATTTCGTGTTTGTGTGTTGTACATACATACATACATACATAAACTCACGCCTTTTTCCCAGAAGGTATAGTCGGTACTACTAGGACACCCACGTTTCGCCTTGTGTGTTCTGTCTCATGATACTGTGGGGGACCAGCCTATCGCCATATTGGGCGCAAATTTATGACTCCGGGCTGATAATGAATAGAAAAATCCAATATCACTTTGCCGGACCCGGGATTCGAACACGAGACCTCAGCTTTACAATCATACCGTGGTACAACTGCGCCACTTAGGCAGTTATGTGTTGTCCAATGAATATTTGTATTGTAAAAATGGTAGGAATTAGGGACATACTCGATAATTGTGGAACGGCTTGTCATTAAATAATGAAGTTTTAGTAGGGATTGAGGCTTGGGCAATTTTAAGACAATTAAAAAAAACCAAGCGGAAATTATGTTCAATCCAAAATATATAGCCGTTTATTTTCAGTCAGTGTTCCATTGTATGTAAACGCAATACAGCAAAATAATTCTAGCAAAGAAAACATTGTCAATAAACTAACCCTTATTGTACCGCATGAAAAAGGAATGCAATAACTCTTGCCGAGTTTCTAAGCAGGTGCCAAACAGATATACCCTTATACAGATAGGTCGTGGCGTTAAATCATTCTTGCCGTCCCTTTCTCTCCATCCATTTCTCATTCGCACGAACTGCCATGTTTACGAGTTTCATATTTGGCAGGAAGATTTCTTTGCAGATATAGCATCTGAATATTTATTTGGGGTATTTATGTAAGCCTTATTTAATATTGCGGAGTAAATATATATATATAATAATGTGAGAGGCGACGTTCGGATTGACGTCGTAATAAATGAGATTTAGGTCGTATTTGATGTGCTAATATTCGGTGTACTGTGTTATAACGTTTACTCTTCATATATTAACGCATATTTGTTTTAGGAAAGATCTAATGAGGTTTTCTGAATTAATTACTCTTGATTAATCTTACAATATAAATACGTTTCTTTATTAATTGTCATCTTTATCACCAACGAAAAGTTTACTCGTGAATATAGGCCGTCTTTGGGAGTTTATCTTGACCTAATACTAAAAGAAAGAAAGAAGCGAATGAATCAAATTCAAAAGAAATATTATTGTTTTCATTATTTATTATTCCTTGTGTACTGTATACTTTAACCATCTTTTTTTTAAGTACACAATTTTCAACAAAATAACACTTGGTAAGCCCCGTTATAAAATCATTAGTTTTTCTTTGATTTTAATTTATATTCTAACTTGTGATTTTTTAAAGAATTTTAACAGTAACCTCTAGAAAGCTAGAAAATAGTGTACCTACTGGAATATAAAAGAAAATATAAAAATGCTGAACTTTACCCAAAGTATCTATCTTCTAAGCAGTAAACTCGTAAATCATAAAACTTGACACAACACGCGTTCCCTATTACCCCTTTAAATATCTACAACTCATGAATTATTCAATGCTTTCTGTAACGGATTGACATTATGTTTCACGCATAGTGTTATGCTAATTCACTAGTAGATTGAGGTATTTGCGAATCATTTGAATTTTACTCTTGTTTGTCTAATGCTTGGAAATTTTGGAGAGACTTCGTTAGCGGTTGTTGGTTTAAACCAGTGGCGGCGTAAAGGGGGGGCGGGGGGGGGCGGTCCGCCCCGGGTACCAAGCACCAAGGGGTGCCAAAGACACCCACAGAAAGCACACAAAATCTACCTGTATCCAGAAATAACTACCAACCCTTGTATCTAGCTATTTGTACATACTAATAGTATATTTTGAAGTTCATCGCAACTGTAAATATCGTATTATAACACTCTTTCAAGCGTTATTTGGGTTCGAAGTTGGATATAAAACCACACCATTGTAAAGGCAATCACTTTAATGGCGTAAGGCTACAATAAACTAGAGTCTAGGATTATTATAACATGTTGCGTTGAGCGAGCGCGGCCGACTGCCCGCTTGGTGCCCCGGCGCGTGCCTTCCCCGCCCCTGCAAGGTGACCCCGCACGGACACATCGCAACACACATACAACACGGAAAAAAATATAAAATGAGCGCGTTACACCCTCCCCCTTTTGACCAGGTGAGGGAAACTCCCAACAGGTCAAACAACAAAGTAACGCGAGAACTAAATTATTAAGTCGCAGCTTTACGTGGGCGACCCCTACCACGCTTAGGAGCCACCGGCTCAGGACATTCACCCTCCCTAGCATGATAACGACGGAAGTCTGAAACGTGGTACTTACCGAATACTTCACCAGTCTTCACATGAGCTAAGAGATAAGTGGTAGGGCTCACCTTCTTACGAACGACATATGGTCCATCTCGTTTCGGGTTGAACTTGGATGTAATACCTTTTGCAGCGTTGCTGAGTACATGTGTTTTCATTAACACCAAGTCACCCTCAATATATTCTTCAGAAGAAGTCCGACCCCTGTCAGCGTAAACTTTGCGAGCATCCTGATGTCGTTCAAGGTTCTCCTTGGCTGTTGAAACGGTATCTGCGAGCTTGAGCAGATAAGGTGTAATTTGGGGTACAAAGTTCTCAGCTTCCACCACCGCTCTAAGATCCGCCTGAACAGTCAAAGGAGACCGCAGCTCACGACCGAAGGTCAGGTAAGCTGGCGTGTGCTCTGTAGATTTGGTGAGAGAACTATTAAAAGCGAAGCGAACAAACGGCAATACCTCGGGCCAATTCTGATGGCAACCTTTAACCAACATGGCGAGTTGTGCTTTTAGGTCCCTATTCTTCCTTTCTACCGGATTTGCCTCCGGATGGTAAAGAGGTACAAGGCTTTGCTTTACACCTAAAACAAACATAGCTTTCTGCATGACATCTGCAATAAACTGCACTCCGTTATCAGATATCATACGCCTAGGAAGACCAAACCTCATAAATACCTCATTGACCAGAGTTTTAGCACATCCCTCTGCCGTAGCTTCGGTGAGAGCGAAGAGTTCTACCCACTTACTAGCAGTATCCTCCACTATCAAAATCCATCTCTCACCTTTGGGACCTTTTGGTAACGGACCAAAGAGGTCAGTCGCAATAGTTTCAAATCTTTGAGCTGGAACTGGAGTTTGAAGCAGTCCGGCCGGTTTAATGTTGGACGGCTTGTATCGTTGACATTCAGTACAAGTTTTAAGGTAATCAGTAACAAAACGTCTCATACCGGGAAAATAAAACCTTTGCGAGATACGATGCAATGTTCTATCAATGCCCCCATGAGCGGCGGTAGGCGAATCATGACACTCGAACATGACCTTGCTCCGCAGGCTCTCGGGTATAACGAGTTGAGGCTCCTCGGAATCAGTATCGGCCACATATCGATACAGTACACCTTGATTCAAGACATAGCCTCTCTCAGACCAACGAGTAACGGCAAGTTCATCCTTACCTTCTAAGTCCTGAATAATCTTCGCAACTTCCGGGTCAGCCAACTGAGCATCACGGGTTGAGGTAGCATCCCAGCGCGGCACGTCAACGACAACAGGACAGATGTCACACTCGGGCAACGGTCCATCGGTTGTCACGGGGCGACTGAGAGTATCGGCAAGTACATTGGCCTTACCTGGCGTATAGTCGATACGGAGGTCAAAAGCTTGCAATTTCATCGCCCAACGAACTAACCTACCACTAGGTGACTTGAGCGTAAACAACCACTTCAGGGGTTGGTGGTCAGTCATCACATGAACCTGATGACCCTCCACATATCCACGAAATCGCTCAACAGCCCAAACTACTGCAAGAGCCTCTCTTTCCGTAGTTGAATAGTTTTTCTCGGCAGGAGTGAGCAGACGGCTGGCATATTCAATTGGATGTTCACAATGCGGTGACTCCCCCTGGAGTAAAACCGCGCCCAATGCATAATCACTGGCGTCAGTGCGCAATAAAAATGGCTTTGTATAATCTGCCTGTACAAGAATAGGAGACGTGGTCAACAATGACTTAAGAGCTTCAAAAGCCTTACCTTGCTCCAAACCCCAATGCCATACCTGCGTCTTCTTGGTCAAGCGCGTTAGCGGCTCAGCCACTCTTGCAAAGTTCGGTATAAATTTGCGGAACCAAGAGCAAGTTTGGAGGAATGTACGCAATTGCTGTAGACAGGTAGGTTCCTTCATATCCAAGACAGCACGCACCTTGTCCTCATTCATATCCAAAACACACTTCATATCTAAGACAGCACGTACCTTGTCAGTAACCCGATATGGTGGAACCGCAATAGGAGGATGTTCGCCGGTATCGATATGATGTTCAGCGAATGGTGTCGGCTCTCCGACTATATCAAAAATATCAGAATACTCACCGAGCACGACCTCGAAGCTGGACCGCTCCTCCTGTGTCAACAAAGTGCCCTCGTCTTCCCTCAATAGGCTGACTGAGGCACACTCCACCACGTCGCGTGAACTCTCTGTTAGCAAGGGGTGAATGACCTGAGGCCGATCAGCTGTGTACCATGTCATGGATGAAAAATCCAAAATTAACTTAAACTTGGTTATAAAATCGATACCTAAAAGTGTCTCGTTGTTTGAGGCATCGGGAAACACAATAAATTCAATAGGTATACACTTAGACATACAATTAACATTTACACATGTTAACAAAACATTATTTGTGCGAATATTACCATCAGCAAGTTTGACGGACATTGTTTGCGAACGGAATCGTATACCTAATCGTAACAAAAGTGCATACAGAGTCGAACCCGCGATACTACGCCGGGCGGCGGTATCTATCAGCGCGGTACCACTGTAACCACAAATCTCAATTTGTAAGATAGGTCGACCTTGCTTATCAATAATATTCGCATCATTATTAATTACTTTACAACATTCGTGTTTGGTATCAAGTGAATAAAATACAACACTATCTTGTGAATGTGGGGTTACGTTCACATCACACGTTGAAATATTATTTTTACACGATGGACAATTAGCTCGTATAAATCCCTTTTCACCGCAACCGTAACAATATACGTCGGACTTATTACTAGGCGATTTCTTACGGTCCCTTTTATGACACGAGTCTCGTGTATGGCCACGGGTCTTACAATAAACACAAAATAACTTTTTCTCACTCGTTTCACTTTTCACTTTGCCCGCGTAATGGTTTTTATCGGCACTGATTGGAATCGAAGGCAACGACGAACGATGCGCCTGCGACGGCCGCGCGGATTGAACCTGCGACGGCTGCGCTACCGTGGAACTTAACCGCGGCGACGACGATGTCACGTTTCCCGCCAATTTCGAGTGCACCGGCGCGATCCGTGAAGCTTGCGCGCCGTATGTCAGGACGCGAGTCGATCGCGATGACGTCGACTGGGGCTGCGTCGAACTGGAAGACATACTCACATTGGAGTTTTCCATGAGTGATTCTTCTATAGCTCGGGTCTTATCAATCAGTGAGTCTATACTGAGAACAGCATCCCGTGCCAATCGTTTTCGAATACGTTTGTCCAATAATCCGTATATCATATCCAACTTCGCTTCCTCGGGTAGAACATAGGGTAACTTTGATATCATACCACGTATCCTGATAATAAAGGTATCCGCGAGTTCTCCATTTTGCTCTTCAGCAAATATTTGGCGGTAAATCTTATATGCGGGTCGTGGAACTCCATACATGTTTCGCAACATTTTAACCGCTTCGGGCCACGAGGATACTTCCGTCCGTACTCCTCTCCACCATAATGCAGCCTCGCCGTGGAGCAGCATGGGTAGACCCCGAAGTGCAAGGTCGTCACTGACTGACGCACATTCCTTATATATTTCTACCGCATCTATGAACGCTTCTACTTCTTCTGGTTCTCGACTGTGACCATCGAAGCGTGATGTACACTTAGACATGTTTTGACATGTTGACGAT
The DNA here is from genome assembly GCA_023078785.2 of Hyles euphorbiae. Taxonomy (NCBI): domain Eukaryota; kingdom Metazoa; phylum Arthropoda; class Insecta; order Lepidoptera; family Sphingidae; genus Hyles; species Hyles euphorbiae. Next base: position 13,637,432 of record CM041035.1, read on the forward strand.
GGTGTCGGGGAAGGGGACGCATGCGCTGCACCAGCGCCTCCGAAGGATGACCCACCACTTACTTGCAATGTCATGAAGGACTCCACGAGCTGGCGATTCACTTCCGCTTGTGACTTCGCGAAAGCGGTAAGAAATGAATTCAGCTGGTCCACAGACATGAAAGCTGGCGAAGGTCTGGCCTCGTCCTCTGAACTGGAATGCGTGTCACTCCCTTTGGCTTCCGTACGTACTTTCCGCGGAGGCATTTTCCAAACCTCGTACGTACCAGGATCCAGGACTACACAAGATCGTCAAGCGGCGCGGCGGCGGCGGCGGCGCGTCGGTCGGCAAAAACCGGTTATAACTAGACTCGCGCGGCTTCGCGAATACGGCCACAAGTTGGTCGCCACTTATAACACTCTTTCAAGCGTTATTTGGGTTCGAAGTTGGATATAAAACCACACCATTGTAAAGGCAATCACTTTAATGGCGTAAGGCTACAATAAACTAGAGTCTAGGATTATTATAACATGTTGCGTTGAGCGAGCGCGGCCGACTGCCCGCTTGGTGCCCCGGCGCGTGCCTTCCCCGCCCCTGCAAGGTGACCCCGCACGGACACATCGCAACACACATACAACACGGAAAAAAATATAAAATGAGCGCGTTACAGTATTTTTTAAATATAGAGAATGAGACATCATTCTCTAAAATAATAAATTCTAATATTCGGTAGCTGGGCCTCGTAGTGGATAAATTTGAGATTATCCGCTTGCACGAGTCTAGGAGCCACTTGCAGGGGCCCACATCACAGTTGATGGCGTGGAGGTCTCTATCATCCCCTGGTGAAGTATGTTAGAGTTGTCTCGTATAGTCGGTGGAATGTTCATGTCCATTTCAAAAGCCTGAGATCGAAACTAGTCAAGGCAGCAGACGCATTCTCTAGCTTAGGGCTTCCCAAACTAAGCGTCACGACGCCCTGGGGCGTCGCAGCATTGTCCCAGGGGCGATCGAGTCGAGTGAGCCAAACTGGAGCCCCGTTTTGGGAAGCTTTGCTCAGAAAAGCAAGCACGTTCATCCCATTATCAGTTAAACAAAAGTAAAATAAATATATCTGTTCTTTTTTTCTTTATTTTCTAATTAAAATGTCATGTCAAATCAAGAGTTTTTCTGATAATCTATTATTAGGGGCTGGTCTGAGGGAATCGTAAAAAAATATAATTTCTTAAGGGTCTGTGAATGTCTGTCTATGTGTGAACCGTACAAATTAAATCCAATTTGGTAAGTACGTGACTTCGGGAGGTCCTGGTCTAACCAACTCAACTTCGAAGACTCCGGCACCCCTTATCAGAGGCTGTACGCGGGAGTTGTGTGATCGGGGGCTTTTTACGGTTTCTTTTTATATATCATAGGTAGCAGACAAACATACGGTTTACGTTATGGTAAGTGATCACCGCCGACAATGAACATCTGTAACACCATGGGGCATGGAGATGCGTTGCGACTTTTAAGGCGAGAATACGCTGGCAATTGGATCTCGGGATTTGTTGTACGTAGAAGGAAATTTCGAAAGAAAGGTAAAGTGGTATTTGGAGGTATGCCGCGTTGTACTTTGGCGGAACTCAGCAGTAGAAAAAATTCCGAACATCGGAAAGAACTCGGTCTTCAATGATCGACCTGCCCGACGTTGAAATCGGTCGAAAGGGAAAAGTTGGTACTGGGGTGCCCCTACCCAAAGATGGGTGCAATGTTCCACGTGGTGCCGAACCTGCGCCTTATAACATTGCGGACCTGACGTGATATAATGCCTCGATCTGTTGAGTATATCAAGCTTCTTTGAGGCTAATTCGAACATATACCGTTTCGGTTGAATCTCTGAACAGACTGTGCTGTTTTCTCGAGTGGTGGCGTAGCGGATGATCATTATTCAAGGGATATCGTACAATTTCTCAAGGGGCCGCCTATTTTCGGGCTGGTTTCCTTCCCTGGGACGTAGACCCCAAAGCCCTTTTGTCGTCGGTTTATTACTAGCGACTGGAATCGTCATGTCAAGGGCAGCCACCAGCCCTTAGAGCAGGGTTTCTTAAAGTGGGGTCCACGGACCCCTTAGGAGTCCGTAACATGTGTGCCAGGGGTCCGCAGGAGCTCAGTAAACTTTTAATATATATTTATTAGAAAATTATCATTTAAATCCCTATCATTATTAAAAAGAATATAACTAAAATTCGACATATAAAGTAAAAAACTTCAAAATTAAAAAAAACACTATAAAGTAAAGAATTATAATTATAAAATCCCACTGAAAAGGATGTAGAAATAATTATCAATGAAAGACATAGACCCTGTTCTATTGTAAACTACCAATAAAAATCCGTGTTCAAAAAAATGAGTATTGAATACATTGTTTGTTTTTCTTACTGAAAAATTTTTTGGCGGGGTCCGTGAACTATTTTAAATTTTGTTAGGAGTCCGTAACTGCAAAAAGTTTAAGAAACCCTGCCTTAGAGAGAAATACAGTGGCCGTCTTGGAGGAGTGGTACCCTAGGATGGACAATCATCCCAGTGCTGGTGAGTGGACCAATCTGGCAACGCGTCCTTTTTTTACCAGTGGCCGAACAGGCGCCACGGCATGTTGCGGCCCATCTGACACTGGTTTTATCGGGGCACGATTGCTTCGTTAGATATATGTGGCGGGTGGCGAGAATGAATGAAACCGCTGTGTGCCATCATTGTGAAAAAAACACACTCTTTCGGAGTGCCCACTCTGGGGTGACGAGCGCAGAATACTTCATGCAGCCGCCAGAGTAGACCTCTCGCTCTCGGCCGTGATGGTCGAGGTTGGGAAGGTTGGGAAGGCAAGCAATGCTCTCGTTCGAGAAGAAGAGCACGAGACGGGATCGCGAGGTGAACGATCCCTCTCACCGCCACCTGCACAAAAGGGTTGCCGGGTAATAAATGGCTGAACCACTGCGGCGCCTCTACCCTGTCGTAGGGTATAAGAATTTCGCCACGGTATTTCCTAACCATCATAAGAGGCGACATTACGCTGGGCTGGGCATACTGTGCAAGGGGCGGTGCGCCCTTACCTACAGCAACTTGGATATGAGCGACAGGGCGCATGGCCTCATCTCTGACGTAGATGACCTAAACATCTTTAACCGGCGCAGCGTTTTGAAACTGTCGCACCCTTCAAAAGAAGAACCAGCAATGATTTTCTATAGGACGCTGAGGCGATGCCTAGGCAGGCATCGATCATGCGCTTCTCGCCTTGTGTTGTCTGGGGCCGCCTATAATGCGTGTGACGGTCATCCAAGGAATTTAGTCGGTATGCTAGCGGAGGTTTTGTGAGGGACCCGGCTTGGCCAAAACATCCCTAACGTGCCAGGCTGGAAGGCCAGTGACACTAACATACAGTTCCAGCCGCCTCCGGGCCACCCAAAGAAGAGCACAATAGCTATCCTCCGATAAAAGTCAGATTTGATAAGTGCACGATATGTCCGGTGTAGGCTTGTTTAGTATTGGGTGTTATGTTTATGTAGGGGTGCTCAATACAAAACCGCCCCGGGTGCCAACCTACCTTACGCCGCCACTGGTTTAAACTATTATTGTCTAGAGAGTAGGATAAAATTTCCATTTGCAATCTGAAATTAATGTCCTCTAAAAGCATTTTGTAAAAAAAAATCTAGATCGTTTTTTGTCATAAGTTTTCAGTTAGTCACTTTAACTCAGAAATACACATTTTGAAATTATACATTTCCTCGAGATATATGGGAATGAAAATATCTCTGACAAATGATGCAAATTGCCGGTTGCGATTATCTTCCTACAAAACCTCGATATTTATATTCCCAGGTCTCTTTCAGCCAATCACATCACATTGCCTCAAACTGAAGTGTACTCAAAATACACTCTGAACCAACTAGGAAATAGGAATAGCAGTAACCTCTGCACTCTCCAGCTTCCATCACAGTATAAGCTGGGCTATTTCCTGCCATTACCGAGAAGCATCAACATTGGACCACTCTATTCGCGAGCGTTGAATTATTCAACCACTGTTTAATGCCATTTCGGGAGCTTAGATCGTCTAGTCGAGGTTTCAAGCTATTTATAGACACGAATGTTGATGTATGGTTTTGTTTTAGTTCGTTTTTTAAAGTGAAGTTAAGCTTAAGTGAATTCAGTGGTCATGATTTATTTAAATGTTTGTAGTTCTTAGCGTTCTAAGTTATAAGTGGGTAAATGCACTGTAGCATGCAGCGCACGTACCTCCTTTACAATCTAAAGTAAGATTAAGAGTGGTTAGGCCATATAGTCCACCATGCTTGCCTATTGCGGGTTGGCCCACCCTGGTTTAGTATGAGTTAGCAACCTGTGTCAGTTTCAATATAACAGGGGAGTTGCTCTTTGATCCGAAACGAAGTTCGAAAATCGGAATTCCGAACTATCGACATCCGAAGTATGTAATAAGTTATCCACTTCTAAAAATCAATAAAATTGTCCATGACAAACCCTCAGGGTGTGTTATGTAATGGCGTTTATACTATTATTTATTATATTTATTTAGGCTTTGCTAAGATAATTGCCAGACCTGCTACGTGTATAAAAACAGGGGGGTATTTCATCAGTGAGTTAGACTATTGGTAATTTAATTCAAGTGTGTAAAAGCTATTAAGTATTAATATAATAAGATTTTTTGAGCAAAATCCTCCCTAATCTCTCTTTATTCCATTTGGAGACCATTTAGTTGACGTCTGATGCTATTTGCTTGCCAAAAATGAGTCAATCTGTAATTCACGAAAAAAAAACAACCTCTAAGACTTTTCAAAAAACACTTGTCAACCCGAGCCTTCTATATACTTTGTCTGCAGCCGTAGCCAAATGGCTTCCTGTAATGCGTTAGTTGGCAGGCGTTCCGTCTGGGAAAAAGCCTTTAGGAACACAAAGTGCTAAACAAAAATCGTAAATCTTGTCGAATCGCCACCGTTGTCTCACAAACTTGGCACAACACGACTTCATTGCTTCATTTGAATTTTCATGAGTTCTATGTTTCGGCAATGTCATATTCAAGTTTAATGACTCATGCCGAAAATAGAAATGACTAAGACACTTGTGAATTTAATGTAGGCGTTATTGATGTTCGGTACCTTATTATTTTTAGAGGATGGGTTTGTAAATGTTTGAGAGTCGGCAATGTTTTACGACGTCGTTTGTTTAAGTGAACGCGATCTCAAAGTCTTATGTATGAGATCCAAAATTGATGTTTTTGTAAAGCCTTAGATGTCTGAATAATACTTGTAGGTGCTCCAATTTGTAATATTTTATTTATAGACTTTTTCCTTATATTTTTGACTCTAGTGGGCTTCTGCTTTCAATTTAGAATATTTTTTGTGAAGACACGTTTGTCCTTGAGATATTTGAAATTCGAATTACTTATGTCATAAACAAGAAGTACTGTATCAGACAAGAAGCTTATACCCAAATGGAGATTGCATTCCGTATATAAAAGTGAAGCACAAAAATTTGACCTTGAATGACGTCGCTGTTGCCTGCTATCCTTTTCTTTAGAGTAACAATGAATGAACTGCACGTGAACTTCATTCATTGTCATTCTAAAGAAAAGGATAGCAGGCAACAGCGACTTCATTCAAGGTCAAATTTTTGTGCTTCAGTGTTTTATACGGAATGCAATCTCCATTTGGGTATAAGCTTCTTGGTATCAGACCATTGACGTCCACTACAAAGCACGGGCCTCCTCTACAATCGAGAGTTGGAGTGAAAGGACTAAAGCCATACGGCCTTATTCATAGTATTAGCCAGTTTTAAAATCTATTTTAGTTACTGAATGTTTTGTCCATTTCCAACTACTTATGAATTTACCTTGAAGAAGTCAAAACATTCGATAGCAAAGATAAGTTTATAAACTATGAATAAGACTAATCACCGTGCTGGGGGGTTACTCTATGATCCGACACGAAGGTCGAATGTTCAGATTGTCGATGTCCGAAGAAAGATATAAGTTTTCCACTTCTAAAAATCAATATTATTCTCTATTATACTTATTTTTTTCTCTGAACTTAGTCTATGGTTGCGAACTACGATAGAGGATTCCAACATTTTGTGGAGTATCTAGGCACATAAGTGAAGTCTTACGTATAACATCCGAACATTCGAATTTCGTGTGGGATCGTAGACTAACCCCACTGGTCTTTCGCGAGCTGGCGGACTATACAAAAGACTCAAATATACAAATTATCAACTATAAACCAGACACGACTGCACTGACGCCACCTAAGTCCTTGTCCTAGTTACCCCAAAGATTCCAAGTTACCCCAAGATACGCCATGGCTATATTAGCCACAGCACGGTCCGGTGATCTAAGCCGGGCAATCCCTCCTGTTTAATTATTTACGAGCTACCGCCTTTACACCGACAAACCACCCGGATAGATCTCATAAGCCTGGGATATTACGGCATTAGACTGAAGGTGTGAGGTTAATGCCGAGATGGAGGCTTTAAATAGTGCAACTAGGCAAATATATGCACGTAATATTCTATGTGTAGTTATGATCAAGATTGGATTAATAAAGATTCATTTCATATTATCTTCGTTCTCGATGACGGGAGTGGTTTTATCATTAATAAAAATGTTTTAATGACTTGTAACATAGTAGTTAATATTCATGTCCTGTGTAACACTTCGACATAATAAGAATTAAATATACCCTAGGGACTTTTATACCTCCCTCTACTTACCTATAAAATCGACTATTTTATAATTCCAATAGTCAATGGAACATCATAGGCAAAGCCTTTTAAACATCAAGGAAAATAGATACATAACATACGTAACTACGTAATTGCCGCATTACGTATATTATCTTCACCCTCCTTCGTATCACATTGTCCGTTTTCATACACGGTTTACCCCAAAATAATCCCGTTATTATTATGATAACTGTCACGTAACGTTTAGTGTCACGAACACAACTTAAAATTCCACGCGTGGGGTATTACGGAACCGAGTAATATTAATAAGTGGATAACCACATTTATTCACCTAAATTCAGCCTGTGTTTATTGAAAATGACAATTTTAAATGGAGATTCATTGGAATAGCTTTCCCGTCTGTTGATTTGGCAAACCGGTATAAGTTTTGTAAGGCCTAACCTCACACAGTCGAATTCACGATGGCAAAGGAGTCTCGTACTTAGTTTTATTAGGCGATTATGAGTTCCTGCAGTAAAGTACAATGTTCTTATCTTTCAATTCTTGTGCATGTTAAAAAAACTGTGTCTGCGTTGTGCGCTCTTTACAAATAAGCAAAATTATCCAGCGAACCGCCCATGCAGCTGAATATGCGTAGTTACTCCTACGAATAGGGCACAATTTGAACCGTGACAGTCACAATGCCTGTAAACAAGTTTATTGCCATTGTGGAGTAACGAGCGCCTATCTTTATTAGCTCGGCTGTCGGCGCTGAAACGCTGCCTTCATAATACAAGCAATGAATCTGTCATGTAATGGCCTATTTATGTATTCGACGCTCTCATATGTGTGCTTGTTAACTTTATTGTAACTTTGGCATTCTGTATATTGTTCGAAGCTTGCTATATGGGCTTGTTATACTAATGGCCTTATTCATAATTCGTTTATAAACCTGATTTACTGGTGGTAGGTCTCTCATATGTGAGAGGCCGCTTGGGTGGATACTACCGCAATGTCTATTTCTCCCGCGAAACAGCAGTTTAAATGCACTGTTGTGTTTCGGATTGAAGGACAATGTACCTAGAGTAACTACGGGACATATTGTGACGAGTTAGATTCTACAGTAGCTTATTGTTATGTCATCAAAGAATCCTTTTTGAATATTATCAGACATGCTTAATGTTGTATTACACATTTGTTTGATCGTAGTATAAAATTAATTCTCTAGCAATAAATGTTTCATATTCTACTGCAAATAGCTTTGTAAGTTAACTGACAGGTTCATTGATATTGAACTATTGATCTTCGCAAAGGCAATTTATAGAACCGTTAGCTTCATTGTATTTATTTATTCATTTGAATACTAAAGCGAAGTCTATATTGTCACATTAATTCCACGTCTTGCACAAACCAATATAACTTTGAGCCTGGAATAGACGGCATTTAACATCTACTATTGCTCCTTTCAGATATAGTCCCGTTTCACTTAAATTATCGGTTTCAAGAGTACTCTTCGAAGTGATGTAGTGGGTGAATGACCTTCTTGTGCTGTATGTTGATCGTGTGGTATCTTTGATGTATTCTTTCGCCCTTATTCAAAAATAGTTTTAGTTGTCTTCTTCCCTCAAACTGCATTCAATAGTCGTTCAAAAGGGACAGACCATTTGATTTGACAAACAGGTTTTAAAATTGTCTGTAAATTAGGCCTGAGGTCTAAGTTTCTATGTATGATCGATTTGTGCTATAGCGACTGCTTAATGTAAGTATACCAATTCAAATAATTGAAAATCTACAAATTATTTATAGTTATTTATTGATCCGGTATGTATTTCAGCTTTCATTCTAAAAAACATTAATGAGATTTTAATGTGATAATCATCGAATTTAAATTATATTTTATACTGGCAAAGTAAAGACCACGCTGATGCTTAATAGCAAGGGTAGTACGGTCCAAAATCCAAAAGCATCTGTATCGACGAGTGCAAAAAACGACTATCTCACATTTTTACACAATTATGTTCATAGGTTACGGTACGTATGAAAGAGATGAGGCGGTAATAGCTAATTCTGTTCAATTTGAATGAAATGTGCGCCTCGTTTCCTTTACAACCGCGTTATACCGGGCGGGCGGTAACGATGTTACACGTTCGCGGGGTGATTCGGAACACAGGCTGCAATTTCCCTTACGCTCTGTAGGTGTCCCGCGTTGCAGCTCGTTTATCTTGGCTTATGGTTTGCGGGGGCTTAAGTTTACTTACAATATACATACTGTTGTAACATAATATTGTAAGTTTGCTTACAGTATACATACTTTTGTGTTTACTGTTGGAAGTGCGTGGTGGCCTGTTGGTAAATGGACCAGACGCGGCTGCCAACATGTTCACGATGGTTGTGGATCCGAACTTTTCAGAGTCGTGATTGTATTGATAGTCACCACGCACTATAACGGTGAAGGTAAACATTATGACGAAACCTGCAAAGGAAAGGTAAAAAAAAAAGATTTTTAAAGACTTGAGGTATGTACGGAATATTTTATTTACTCTCATTATTAGTTTAATATATAGGGTATATCCAGACTGCCATGTGTATTATTAGTCTGAATAACTGACTGGACCCTGTTTTATCATGACCTTTTTAATACATATTATTGCCGTTACTCGTAACGATTATTTGGATAATAAACATTTATTTATTTTAGCAAAGCTCGGCTAGAAGTGAATTATAATAGCAACGGTATATTGTACATTCCATCAAGGCAATTTATTGCCGTATATACTAAGTTAATTATCAATTAGAAAACAATACAAAAGCAAAAGTGTACATAATAAGGAAAATTTATAAAATTTTATGATGTCCAACATAAACATAATTTATTTTAATTACCAAGTATATTTAATTTTTATGCTATTTTAATAACAAACAATCCCACACAATATTCACATTCAGCGTACGTAAAATGAAATAAAAATGAATCATAATTAAAAGTCCGAATTGCGTTGATAATGTAGTGAAAGCGTTGCCCCCCTCCTGGGTGGTGGCAGTGGGGGGTGGTCCCCCGAGACCCGTTTGTATTAATTTCAACGTCCATAATTTTGATATACTGGATGTTTCCAGCTTTTTCAGTCGCGTGGAAATTCTCATCGTTATCTGTTTTATTTATTTTTAATTGTAATTTTATGTTCTCTGTTTATTTAGTCGCTTATGTATACTGGAATTTAAGTATTTTATTTCATGTGTGACGATCGCTTTTTTGGTTGGATGGGCTGTTGTTTGGTTAGTTAAATTGTTTATTGATTGAATGTTTTTTAAAAATAAACAAGAAACAAAGGAGCAACGCTTTACCCCACACGGCAACCATTTGATTCCTTATTCCCGAATCCAAACTGGTTTATCGCAATCAAAAATAATTAATTCATTTACGTGGTTCAGATCTATTGACAACCTCAGTAATGCAGTTGGTTAGACGCCGGCAGTGAAATGAGGCCCCGTGTTCAATCCCTGCAGCGAAACATAATATTTGTGTGATCTACAGGTTTCAGGTCTGGGTGTTTGTGAAACCGAAAACTCTGTCGTAGTTTCTGTTAATTGTGGGGCCAGGACTATGCATGTGACTGTTGGCTGTATTTATTATTTATAGCCTCTGAATACATGGCTAAGGCGAATGTCAAATCGATTTTTTATCTCTTGAGTTAGGTCGCTGAATTTGTTTTCGTATCCCATTAATATTAGAATAGAGATCCAAAGCTCCCGAGAATTCAATAATAATGCAAAACTGATGAATAGTTATGAATTGGTTCAATTAAATATCATGGGAGTGGTAGTTGTGTGTGATATGTTTTAATGCATAGAAAGAGTTTCTGTTTTATGAATACTGTTGAGATTTTATCAGTTTTATTTTAAATTATACTCGATGTTAATTAAGAGTAAATTAATAAATAAATAACAATCTTATGCGTAGAGATAGTCCTGTCTCCATCCTCCTACTCGCTGCGTCTTATTCCTGAGTATTGACTATTGAGGGTCGTAACCTCCTTTCTGTATCATTTTTTACTAGGTTACTCTATTTAGTTCTGTTTCTAGCAGTATAAAGGGCGCTGTTAAATGTAAACTTGACAGCATAGTCAAATACTCATATTATTGTCCCTCCCTCACACGCGCCACTGCAACTCCTGTAAGCCAGGATCAACAGTGGCAAGCATTTTTGTGACAATGAGCATTGCTCGGTTAAATACTAATATGTGTCATTAATGACAGCCTCCGTGGCGCAGTTGGTTAGACGCCGCCTGTGAAACGAGAGGCCGCGGGTTCGATCCCCGCACCGAGAGAAATGTTTGTGCGGCCCACAAATATTTCTTCCGGGTCTGGGTGTTTGTGAGACCGAAAAGTCTCTCGTAGTTCCTGATACCCACGACACAAGACTCGATCTTAGTGTGGGGTCAGGACTATGTATGTGACTGTTGGGTGTTATTTATTTATTTATTTTATTTTATTAATAAGAAATTGCGAAATATTGCAGCCTTACCGCACCTAGTTCCGCAACAAATATTTGTGGTTTAAACAAACATTTGCCTCGGCCATAAATTCAATACTATAGGACAGCTTCAACTTTGTTTATAGGTCACTGCTGACCCTTATATTATAAAGTTCAAACTGCTCTATTGCAAGTTAGTAGAGTCTCCGAAACGTTAATTGATTCGCCCGCTCGGCTACAAGTGATTACGTAACGCATTCGATTTGACTTCCAGTTTGGGAGCGTGCCAATTCACCCCAGTGTGCTGCATCGCTGAATCATCCCTCTAATTTAACTGGGGTGTGTACGAACCATTTGTTAAGCGTGTCGCTTTTAAATACAGCTTTAATAACAGTTTGTACTCAATGTTTGGGGTAGTTGTTTGGTGGAAACTTTTGGATTACAAATTGCTGATTAATTGTACGATTGTAGGCTCTTTATGAAGTGATGCAACTTAGTCCATTATATCCTATACTTATATGTGTTTCTATCTTTACGAATTGGAATTTGAATATATTGAATAGACTCAGTATGGTTTCTGTAATTGCTTTGTTCTTGAGATTTCTATCAACAAATGTGTTTTAACTACTGTCAATCCTCCTTAAACTCGTATGTACTTTCGCAAAATATTAATGTTCTGTTTCGCTTATTTAAGTTTTCAAAACCAAAAAAAAAAAAAAATTGGGAGACCAAATAGCCGAGTGTAGAAAGTTACAAGGTTCCAGATCAATGAAATGATCGGGTAGAAAAATTTAGGTACTAGTACTTTCATACCTCATATCTCCATATTTAAGTATGTCCAAGTTGTTTTCACTTCCAATCGTTGTATTTTAAGTATACCAGTGTACATGCACTGTTGTATCCCAGTTTGAAGGACATTGTAGCCAGAGTAACTACTGGACATAATATTGTGATTTCAACATCTTATATCTTTTGTTATTCCTGCTGTTGTTTCGTTTTGCTACTCGGCGGTAGTCTCGCTTACCATCAAGCGAATGACATGCTTATATTTTTAAAAAACCTTATTCCTGCCACGTTCTTTTAGGTTTAGTAAATAAAACGCCAGTAAACTACAAAGTCAAACATGCAGCGTGCTCCTTCTACCGTCGTCGTTCAGTAATTGCCTTCATTTCTTACTGTTGTCTGCGCGCCACTCCGGCTGTCATTTTAATTGGAACGCTCCGAGACAGCTTTGAACGAGTATTTCTGTTTCACTTCTAGATTGTTTTTCTCCTTTTTTAGATCTGTGTGTGTTAGTATACCTAAGGGTTCGAATGTCGTGCTAAAGCGTGATATGTTTTTGTGCATGGGGATTTAAAATAAAGCGCGTGTTAAGTTATAAAGTGGGTTGTGTGATAGAAATCGTAGTTTATAACCATTACTAATATTGAACAACAAATGGCAGTCGTAATGCTCAAGGCAATCTTTTACCAACTACCATGGGATGGACATAAGAGACGGAAAATATCGTACATTGGAAGACATTGTAGATACTTGACTAGGTAATAACTATCTGAAAAACCCATTGACGTAAATATATAGACAGGGCGAAGAGCGCGTAAAGTGTTCCCACGTAAGTGGTGCCGCTTCAGTGCACCTCTAGTGAATGTAGGAGACGTTTGCAAGGATTCTGAAAACGCTCGGGTGTATAAAGACTTGAAGTTTTGTAAAAAAAAAATAATAATTCTTGTCACTGTTGAGAAAAAAAATATTACATTCTATTTATTTCATATTTATTTTAGTATTTTTTTTCAAAGTGGTTATTAAAAAATCTAATAGATGGCGCGATTTTCACACATTGGTCTTATGTTGTTTTAAATTCAATGGAAAAACTATATTAATTCCAAACGGTATCCAATGCAGGCTACTTAATTATGAATGTGTGGAACCACACATGCTAATGAGTTGATATCGACGTTTCCCACAATGGGTGCACCACGCCTTGACACACTTCCTATTAATAGTCGCATTTACATGTCCTCCAACACAAATGTATTCCGTATTGATTTATATACTTTTACACACGCTATTGTTGGCGATGGGGAAATGGTTTGGATTAGGAAATAAACCTTTTTCCGGAGTTTAGAATGTATTGTACAACTTTAATGGCTTTAGTGGGCTTTATTTTATGTACTAGTATATGGATGTAGCTTACTTTATGTAGCTAGTTGTACGATACTTTACCTGGACGGCATTTACGTTTACCATCAGATGCAGTGCAGTCATTATGCCGGACCAATATAAAAAAATGCAGACCTATGCTATGTATGTCCTTAATTCGGTTATGGATATAGGTGGTTTATTTTACGCAAGTTTTTTAATTTTACACATGGGGCCTTATTAATTAAATCGGATTAACGAGGGATTCACTTTATCCCAAGGCTTTGAAATTGACTTCATTATTTTGAATAGCGAGGTATTCACAATTTAATTAAACACGGAAGCACTTCGGACTAACATGACAAAACGTAAAAGCCTCCATGGCGCAGTTGGTTAGACGTCGCGTCGGCTGTGAAACGAAAGGCCGCGGGTCGATCCCCGCTCCGAAACAAATGTTTCTGAGGCTCACAAATAAGTCTATGAGACCGAAAAGTCTCTTGTAGTTCCTGATACCCACGACACAGGACTCGATCTTAGTGTGTGTCAGGACTATGTACCCTATGTGACTCTTGTACTGTGATTTTTTTTATGATAAAGTATATCATCTTTTTCCTTCTTCCAATGTACATTCTCACGGCGTGTATGTTACGATTTTTCGGCAGTTGTGAGCTCTCAAAGTGCTTGGAGAGTTTTCGACGGTTGCGAATGCTTTCACAACCCCTTGTGTATTTTTAAAATGAGGCAGTTCTTAAAATATACTGTGAGTTTATGTTCTAAAGTGTTGAAATGTTGTATTCATTTGTAAAACTTTTTTTGTAGCAATTGTTAGTGAAGTATCTGGCCTCTGCTTTGCACCAATTTGTGCAGAAATAAAGAATTTAATGGTGCGGTATAGCGGAACGTCTTTTACTTCTACGACTCTTGTTACAAGGTCGTCTTACGAGAGCATCTTATTGGATCTAATCTATAGTTTAATCTTAGATATAGAGAGAAATCGAGACTATTAAGAGCAGTAGTCTCGTATTTTTAAATTTCAGTTGGTGAAAAAATAACTGCACTTATTCAATGTATGTTTAATATATATCAGAATCTCGTAGATATCCATAAATACATTAACTAACGCCTTTTTCCCCGAATAGGTAGGCAGAGATGCATATTAGGACACCCACTTTTTGTCTTTTATTTTCCGTTCCAGGATATGATAGATGTGACGAGCATAGGCCTCGGTGTTAGTTCCATATCGGGCACAAATTTCTGCCTCTGGGCTGATAATAATAAACAGAAGAATTCAATAACACAGTTCGACCAGGGCTTCGAATCCGAGACCGCCGCGTTGTAATCTACCGGAGTACAACTACGTCACCAAGGCTGACTATATTCATATTTCTATATTCATCCTAATAATATTATCTTAATATTTAATTTTATATTTCCGACTTGGCCAAAGTTGCAGGAAGTCGCTGGATGCAGGTCGCTTCCAACAGGTCTATGTGGAGATCCTTGGGGGAGGCCTATGTTCAGCAGTAGACTTCCTGTGGCTGAGATGATGATGATGATGATATTCATCTTCTCCAGTAAACCTACCATCCAGTCCAATATTTATGAAAATCATTTTTTTTTGTAAGCATCTGTATATCAGGCTCCTATTGTAGCAACTTTATTTCCATGAAAATCCTAACATATATTAAAGTTTACTATCTGCCACTAGCGTTAGAATTTACGTGTGAACATAAAACACGTCTCGTATATAACTGGGCTACATAAAAGATGAGCCTGCGACGCGTACGGCGCGGACAAAGCGAGCGCCCTCACAAAACTATATTATCTAACGCAACTTTTACGTGTAAAATATTCACTTTATGAATTCATTTCGGCTTTTCATATGGAAAAATTTAGGTATTGTAGTTGTATGGGTGACGATGCCTAGTCTGAATATCAGCTTCGTTGATCTATCTTTCTTTTTATATGAAAAATAGGTGCTATAGCGCAATGGCTGACGGTCTTTGGCTAGCTTTGTTATCAGTCGTCAATGATCTAGTAAGGGCTCTGTATCAGCCTATATACGTCCCAATGAAGGGCACGGACCTCCTCTACAATCGAGAGTACGATTGCGAGTGGTGAGGCCATATTATCCACCACGCTAGCCTAGTGCGGCCTGGCGGACTTTACATATCTTAGATACTCTTTGAAATCGCTATGATATGCAGGTTTCTTCTCGATGTTTTCCTTCTGAGTAGTTGGTTCGTAATTCATGGTAATGTTAGGTTTTGAGGAGAGTGACATGCTCGTCTCCCTATTCATTGCTATATAAACAAAATTGAATATATAGTTCTCCAGACAAGACTACTTGATTTTCATCTTGCAAAAATTCACAACCAAGTCGTATAAAGGAGAACGGGCTTGCTTGCTTAATCTTGTGTCCAATTCGTGTTGGTTTTACCGTATAAAAATCATGATTGATGATTGTCCTTGTTGACCTTTAAGTAATTTTATATTGGATGAAACGCGATTGTAAAAATGTTGCGCCATGTTGGTTTTGCAGCGCCTTATTCAACAATACCTTTGGAATCATGTGATTGTGTAACTTAATACCTTAAATTTCACACAAGTACTCATAAGTTTAGATAACGAGTATAAATGTCTATGGTGTGCATGAGTAGGGTTGAAGACAATTTGACAGGTTAACGCCGGTTGCGGATCCTATACGTTTGTTCTTACCTTTATGTATGTTTAATAGTATTAACAAATATTACCATAGAAATATGACAGCTAATAACTATAATAACTCACAACTTTCAACTCATAGACATACTCTAGTAATCTTTATCGGTCCATATACGTCCCACTGTAGGATACGGGCCTCCTCTATTATCGAGAGTACGATTGAGAATGATTAGGCCATATAGGGTACATTACCTTGTAAATCACTCATTAAATAAAAGAATATTCATTGTTCCTTCACTTACCTCTTCATATGCAAAAATATAGTTCAATTAAGCCATATCATTTTAAATAAAGAACTTAACATCACATCACCAGCGGTTAAAAGACAGCCAATAAAAGTCAAACTCTGATCTAATGACGTCAAATGAGCACGTCACACAAAGAGTAATGTAATGGAAATGTGAAACGCGAGAGAATCTGAGCGCGGTGGGCGTCCCACATTCTACGGAAAACAGGACGTGCTGACTACGCGTTATGTCTATCTATTCATGTGTCGTGTGTTGTTCTCATGCGGCTTACATGCATTTTGTATGTAGGCACGGTATTTACCTTGTGGGTGCAGTGCACTCTATACGCACAGACGTAAGTTTTGCATCGAGAGGGGATGTAATTTTGATGGTTTGTGAGTCTCGATAAGCCGAAACGCGACATGCTTGGGTCACCATGATGAGTTCCTAACCACTGCTTACGGTTTTTTGCTAATTCTTTCTTTCTTTCTACAGCTCTAGAAAGTCTACTAGGTATAGAACATAGGCTTCCCCAAGGATCTTCACATTGGCGATGTGGGTGCTATATATCCGAATAATAATATCTCGGTGTAGTGGTACTAGGTGTTCATTTAAGTATAGTTTTTCTTTGCAAATCACCACTACCAACATAACAAGTTATCAAACTGATAAGTTAAAAACATCGGATATTTAGATATCTCATTTCCTTGCCACTAAAATAAAGAGTCATCAAAAACACCATAAAGTTACTCCCCTGGACATAAAAGCAATTTGAAATCTGAAATGAATCGGAAAGGGCAAAGGAGGCACATAACTTCGTTTGTAAGACTCAGCGAAATATTCAGTAAAAACACGAGGAAACTGAAGGAAACCTTTTGTTTCCACTCGCTTTTGATTAGTTTACAAAGGAGCATTTTTGAAGGCGCACGAATTTTGTATTGTTTTGGTACTGTTTTGTTTAGGTGTCGCTAAGAATACTTCAACCATTTGTCACGTAAGGTGATTTTTGTTAGGAACAAAGATAAAAGTCAAAAGGAAGTCTTTAGCTGAAGTGCTTTTTGATTACTAGTCTTCAATTAAAGCATAAATTGGCTTACGGCTTACTTCAGTCTTACACTTACGGTTTACATGTTTTGAAAACCAATAACGTTGTGGGAATTGTAATTAACAGGTGTTAATGGTAACATGAAGGGAGAAGCTTAGGATTGATGAAAATTGGTAATGAATTCGTGTCTTCTAAAATTTCCCTGATCGAAACGTTAGTGCCGAGACATTTTGTAGCCTTCGTTCAAAACATAATAACAAATACTAATGTTTTACACATTAATTTATAAACTAAGGATATTAAATTCATTGCAAATAACAATTAGATTTCCGTGACGTCGAACCATCTATTGTAATAGTCCCTGCAGAATAGATTCTGAACTATGTAGAAAGAAAATTATTAAAATACGTATTGAATCAACATAATGTAATATATTTGTTCTTAACTATGATAGAAATTGTTTATATATTTCTTTTTTACCAAACTTTCTATTATAAAACAATCAGGCATTATGAAAATCCAATCCAGCGTCGTACAACTTACGTCGGAACATTTTACGCGCTCTTCTTCCTATCTTTATTTTTATGTCAATGGTTTATTCGGAAATTTAACAGATATTATAACAAGTATATTAATCCCCTATTTTATAACACAATCACATACTTCCAATATAATTACAATTTCCATAGGTATACAAAAGTCGGTGAGCTTGAAACGTACAATTCTCATGAGTGCTGTTTCGCTGGCGGCCATTTTGTCTGCCCGTGCAATTGTTCCCGCGTGTATCATTACGCTAGCTGCCGGATTTTAGACTAAAGACAGGCTGAAACTAGATAGTTTTGTCCAGGAAAATGTAATTATGTGGTTTTGGTGGCTAAATAGATAAGTATTTTGGACGGGAATGTTTGTTTTTGCTAAAGGTTATATCTCTGTAGATGTGTGAATCGTAGAAATAAAACCTGAAATAGCTATCGATTTTTTAAAATTCGCATGTGCTATTTCATAGGCAATCGTATTTATATAAGATAGATTCCTGCTATCACGATTTTCACATATTTTTTATACATTTTGTGAATTATCCTTATAATACCGCGTGGAAATCACCGCTACAAGAACATCCTTTGAATCACTGGTATTAAGTAGGATTCGCTGTAAATGCAATACGGATCGATCTCCGTGTCTCGGGTAAGCTGTACGACACAATCCATTGCCTGGATTATCGGTTGTCTGTGTATTTGACGTACAGCCTTGGCCAAAAGTATTAGGCACCTTAACATTTTTGGAATTACACATTATTAGGGCGAAAAATAAAATTTATTTTGTTGTTTACAGGTATATAATTATAAGAACAACAAATTAAATTAATATTTAGTGGGTCCTTTCTTAGCTTTTATCACCGCAGCCATCCTTTGCGGTATGCTTAACGTGACCATTTATTTTTTGTGCGAGAGCGGGACATCTGCGGATGACATAATAATAATAATAATAAAGTATTTACAAGTTTTTATACATATAAGTGTGAAACTCAGAATTTTCTGAAAAACTGAATTTTCGTAATCAAAATAGCTTTTATTACTGCGGCACTCAATTGTGTTTGACCACTTGTCCATATTTTGTTAATGTGAGAAAAATCTCTTTAAATAGGTGTATTACTTCCAGGCAGTACGTACCATAATTATTGAGTACGTTATATACTCAATAATTATGGTACGTACTGCCTGGAAGTAATACACCTACGTAAGTAATACAGTACGTTATATACTCAATAATTATGGAAAAGTTTTATAAATCAAGATTATATTTACGAAAGAGCGGGAATAATTCGAGCCCACGATATTTAGCATTAGTTCGGTAAAGCATTTCGAGCGGGAAATACATTTTAAATTATCGTTTGGTCTGTTTGCAAGAGCGGGACTATGTCGGCCTTGCTGGGGACACCGGGACAGACTTCCTGAAAGCGGGACTGTCCCGCCCAAAGCGGGACGTATGGTCACGTTAGGTATGCTGCGCTCTACCCTTGCGGATTTGGTTATGAATATAGCATACCACTTGTCTCTTCAAGCGTTTTTTAATACTGTTTTTGATGTTATGTTATGCTCCCGTATCTTGCGCTTCAGTACACCTAAAAGATGTTCGATTGGGTTAAGTTCTGGTGACTGTGCAAGCCATTTTAGAATGACCACGTTATTGTCCCTTAACCACCACATATTGATTGCCAATTTATGACAGCGAGCATTGCCTTGTTGGAATTTCACTTCATCTGAGTTGGTGTCACCAAACATACCCATTAAAAACGGCATCAGAATAGTTTCAAGCACATTTATGTACTTTTGACTGCTCTTGCGGCCTTCACAAACGAACATTTCGCCGATGCCATAGGCAGCCATGGAGCTCCAAATCGTAATGTTGCCACCTCCGTGTTTTATAGTAGACACCACACAATTGGGATGGTATTTCTCGCTGATACGACGCCTCACAAGAGTCACACCCGACGTTTTAAACACCTAAAATGGAGACAAAACACTTGTGTTGGATATTTTATTAATTTTATAAGATGATGATTAATTATGGCGTAATTTTTGTTATTTTCCTATGCGAAGTATGGTATAAAACTTACCTCCAAGTTTGGTTCATCGAAGCATACCAGAGGAGACGAATCATCTTCAGTGTAATATTTGTACTTTAGAGCCCATATTAGTCGGTACTTTTTGCTGTCGTGGGAGAGCCCTGGCTTCTTTCTGGCTATACAGCCTCTTAGGCCTGCTTCTGTGAGTCTTTTTCTTGCTGATCGCGAACTTATTGGTTTCCGAATTTCTTGTGTCAAAGCAGCAGCGAGCTCGAAAGATGTTTTTTTACGGTCCTTGAGAGAGTCGTGTATTAGTTTTCTGCCCTGGCGGGCAGTTTTCGGGTCGTTCTTTTCTTATTTGTGTTGGAGCCAGTTGCAGCAAACGTTTTCAGTGCAGATTGCACAGCATAGCAGGAACATTTTAATTGTTTGGCAATTTCCACCTTGATATTTCCCTCTTCGTGCAAAACCTGGATTTTTATTCTTTCTTCAATATCAAGATCGCGATTTTTCGGCATTTTGAACGATTAACTTTCTCTACTTCACAAAAATAATATATACATAGCAGCTACTTAACACGACCGAGGTGAAAAATAGACTAACAAGTTGCCTAAAGTATTCGTAAAAAAAATCTCCTGAGCTGCTTTTGGGGACCAGATGTTTTAGGTACCTTAAATTACCCTGTCAATGCTTTAAAATGAACGTTTAGTATTCGCGTCCACTCTATTGCTAAACAAATTAGTTGCTTTTTAAATATTTTATGAGATACACTTGTTTTATAGGGGTGCCTAATACTTTTGGCCAAGGCTGTATATTTAATGCCTTCTATATCTAGCTAAGTGCTGACGAAGTAATATTGTAAAAGAATTGATTCATCTTATCCATATAATATTTTGATGTGTTATCAGTTGATCTAAATGTATCGTAATAGAATAACTTTAACATTGTTTGTCTTCAACAAGGGGCAAAGATAGTACGTAGAATGATCTGATACTTATCTCCAGTCATTTCATAACATCATACAGAATCTCGCAATGGGTTTTCAATCATACCTACTGAGGTTGTAGAAAGAACAGAACACGTTGACTGCTAAACAATTCATCCGTTTGAATGCAGAAATATGAACAATCCATTCAAAACAGCTAAAATGAGAATCTAAAAATCCATACTATACGAGCTTGGTGATCTAAGGCCTCAGAAACTAAATTGTACAAAGTTCTCAGACCATCAGTATGACGCGTAAGATTGATAAACGTAACACATAAAAATTATATCTATGTCTATGTCTACAACGATCTCAAATACCTCAAGCCTCAAATTAATTAAATTACGTTGCAACACCATCTAAGTACAATCACACGGACAAGTGAAATTAACCCGGGGATTGATTAATGCGCTCGATAGTACCCCGGATGTGATCCCGTATTGATCCACCGCGATTACTCCCGGGATTAACGGGGATCCCGGTTTAATGGGTATTATACTCGGACTTGTGTGATTGGTTGCCCGGTGATGTGCGTTCAATTGATATTTCAGCAGATATAAACTTTTAACTGCTTTGTAATGCAGTTTATTAGGACAACTGGTTGGTTTTGCTACTGTCCAGCAGTGGTCGTATCACTCACCATTAGACGAATGAGTTGCTAGTATTGCCATTCATTGAAATAAGAGATAAAAAAATAGCAGATAGGTACTGCAAATGTGTAGTGATTTCTGATTTTAATTATTATGGTATACTGCTTAAATTTCGATGCTTTTTAATGTGTTCTTTTTATAATTCGATCACAAGTTTTATGATATGGCTTCACGATTATAGCCATTGTACACGTGCCAATGCCACAGCCAAAATTGATTTTTCGACATAAGAAGATAATGCGACTGATAATGTATGCTATCCAATATAATATATATTGGATTTCCTGTGATTCTTATACACTGAATTATTACAACTAGCGGCTTCTTCTGGGTCCGCCCGAGTCCTATATTTAACAGGGATAATGTAATGTTTTAATGGTTTCAGAGTCTAATTAATGAACACAAACAATCAAATCTTTACTCTTTATAATATTAGCATCGATGCGTGTTTTATCTACTAATCCTAAGATGCTTACGTTAATCTCCAACTAACTACAATGGCTCACAAAATAAATAATTCAATAGATTAAACAAAAACCAAGACATTTTCCATTTTCACAAAAGGAATACGTTGCAAAGCAGGCGACACTAAAAGCATCTGAAAAGCTGTGCTCGTTTTAAAACATCTCGAAAAAATCCTTTTAAACCTTAATGAAGAAACTGAGTTTCACGTCGGGTAATATTTAAAGGCGGGTTTATTAAATAAGGACGCGGCACTCCAGAACTGTTTGAGGGCCGAGGAGGGCGGGAGGGAAATGTTGCGCAAAGGATGTGTTCGGTCTTTTAGGACTCTTTTAATTTGACCGTGGCGAGGAAATTGAATTCTGTGTTGCCTTTTGGGTTGGTTAAATCTATTTTATACGAAAGTACGCTGAAGGGTTTAGACTTTTCGAGTAAGGTGATTTACGAAATGTTTAAAAGGTAAGCGTAGAGCTTCAAAGTAATGTTTTAATTTTTCTTATTATAAGACGGCTTTTAGTGTAAATCCTGGTCTCTTGTAAAAAGTGTAAAAATGCTCAATGATATAGTTTTAAATGTTTGATTAAATGTATTATGAACAATCTATCTTATTTCCAAATAACTAATTAGCACTCATTAGACTGCCTCGGTGGCGTAGTTGTACTACGGTACGGTTACAAAGCTGAGGTCTCGGGTTCGAATCCCGGGTTGGGCAAAGTGATATTGGATTTTCTATTCATTATCAGCCGAGTCAGGAATTTGTGCCCGATATGGCGATAGGCTCGCCACCTATCACATTGTGGGACGGAACATACAAGGCGAAATGTTGGTGTCCTGGCACCTCTGCCTACCCCTTCTGGGAAAAAAGGCGTGAGTTTATGTATGTATGTATGTATGTATGTAATTAGCACTCTAGTCGGTCTGTTTAGGGATGTTTTATTAAATAGATTATTTTATTTTCGACCTGTTTTAATCGCTGTACGAGCTTTGTATTACATATCTTTTGTCATTTATACATACATTCCCAGGAGTGGTAGGCACCACGAGGTTATCACGAGACTCGCATCTCGCTTCGTGTGCAGGACACACGTTGTGATAGTGGGCGAGCCTGTCGCCATATCGGGCACATATTCCTGACTCCGGGTTACTGAATGGAAATAATCCAAAATCATTTTGCTCCACCTGGGATTCGAACAAGAGACTTCAGCTTTGCAATCATACCGTTCTACAACTATGCCACTGAGGGTTTCAATTCTCACTTCTAAAATATCTCTAAAAGGCACGTAAATCCATATTGCATCTTTTATTTTTGTCTGCCGCAATGTGATAGCAGTACACACAAATAATTAAATATCACTAATACAGTTAATATTGTTTGCGTGTGATAAAAATCTCCATAAATAACTGCGTTTGTACGCACTGCCTCAATCCAAATATGTACAGGTGTAATTTATACCACTTCTACATGTTTTAATATTTGGCTGTTCAGTTTTGTTGATTAATAGCCACAATTTGCGAGTAGTAATTTACTATTACGTTAATTTAAGTTGTAGTTCTCAACTGTATTGGTTTCTATTATAGAAATCAAGTTAGTAAGCTTTTGGGATAAACTGATAGCAGAATACCGGAATAACAAACATACATTTGTCGACTACGTCTATTGATGTCATCAGTCTATTAGTTATTATTAATCTCATCAAAATACAAAAGATCTTCAATTCAATTTAAAAACATAATACAAGGTCTCAATTGAATCTAAACTATACATTTCTTTAGTTATTCCTCTACATGGTCGCTTAACGTGATCCCCCTGGTCTCTGGGAGACAATAGCATGCAACAGCAGCTAGCAATGGCATCACTCCGAAAATAGCTGGTGGAATCCATACACCAGCTGTTGATAACCCAGCGACGAAGGGAGCTATCATGGAGCCGACCCTGGAAGCGGTTGATGAAGCTCCCATAGCCATGTTGCGAGCCACCGTGGGGAATAGCTCTGTTGTGTACATGTATCTGAAAATATTGAGATTACATCCACGTTAGATGTTGAGATTAAGAAAATTCATGAATAAGGATAACTCGGTGCTAATATCGACGTAATTTGTGAGAAAATGTACTAGCTTTGTAACTGCGTCATTTTATATGTTTATTTAAATATTACGTGAAATCACGTATCAAATTATTATTTGGATAATAGTGTTTAATATTTTGTATTATATATATGTATTGAAATTGTACTTTATGGAGAGTCAAAAGGTTTCTATACAGGCACGACTGGCTGTACATGGAGGACTCCGAACGCTTATGTATGGTAATGAAAGTTGGGTATGGAAGAAGAAGAATGAAAGTAAAATTAAGGAAATAGAGATGAGATCGTTGAGGGGAAGGTGTGGTGTAAGTTTGTGTGACAGTGTGCGAAATAGCGTAGTGATTTGCCGGAGATATTGTATAAAGAAAAACAATAAAAGGTAAAACTTACATAGCAGCAAATGCTCCGCTCGAACTACTAATTGCAACAGAACCGAAGATTAGTTTCACGTAGTAGTATTCATCAGGTACAGACAATAGACCATTGCTGATGGCACAGATGAGAAGTAAGATGATCATCGTAGCTCGACGGCCGAACCACTTACAAAAACATGAGCTGAGGAGGATCCCTGGAACCTAGAATAGTTTTTTAATTAGCGAGATAGTTATAGCGTGGTGAATGCAATGTTGGATGAACTTTGGAAATTGTTTTACGGTAATTAAAACTTGTTCAGTACTGGCGTGTAATTTAACGATGGTTTTGTGAAATTAATGCATATAATTAAATTTTATATGTAATTATTGAACGAATTTTCAATGACATGATAATATGATGTGAATAAATATAGAAATAATATCGATAAAAATATAAATAAAATTAGGAAATGTTATTACTCCTGTATTTTTTGTTAGTCATTTGATATCATATTACTTCTTCAAAATACACATAATACCAACGATTTCTAACATACACGTTAGCATATACATAGGTGCTATCCCGTAGACACATTATCAGGATATGTTTCCTTTCTAACGGCAACATTAAGGACAAAGTTTCGTTTAGTTCCAAAGCAGCCATTAAAACTTGTCTCATTGTTAGAGAGAAATGAATTGTACGTGATATCGAGATATTGTCTAACTACATAGAATTGTTGCTCTTAAAGGAGACGTGTGTTAGGTCTTGACAATAAATTGTATTAGCTTCGTTACGGTATTTCGAGTGTTCTACTGGATTTCATAGAACTGAGAATTTCGAACTTCGGATTAATATACTGTAGTGATTGAATGGTGTTGTGGCAGCACACAATTTCACACAGGCACGTTAACAGATCTGATTTAGCAAAATTTCAATGTCAAATGGTTTAGATAATATCAAGTATGTTTAATATATAAGCATCATTTGTACAGTCAAATAAACAGTCTCATACAGGGTCACAGTGCGACTCACTACATCTTGTGTTTCCAATTTTCACCATGGCTTTATCACTGGCAAAGTGTACTAGATAATAAATTAGTTCTAAATTGGTTATATATTTGCAGCTTTATGTTTCTGTTGCTAGGTGGCTATATGAAAAAAAAATGTCACAAAATTTTGATGCGGAATATTTTTAGTTTAAATGTAATATCTAAGCTAATTGATAAAGAATTTGACCATGAATTTTAAGTTTGATTGTATAATATTTTTGATGGCAATTAAAAGTAACTGTTTATAAATAAGATCATTCCTGAGCTAGGTGAACATGTTATGAAAGTACTAACTGTAAACTAAGGGTGCAACCCTTCCTCAGCCGAAATCCAATCTCGATCAAATCATGCGTCCCAAACGAATGAATTGGATTATGATTTTACGATCTGCTGCTTGCGTTATGTGAACTCTCTCGAAAAATTATCCAATTCCGGATAAATCATGGTTTCCCGAAATTAAAAAAATCGATCAAAATGGATTGCTTAATATAGGATATGTAACCAGTCTCAGAATACAGAGATTTATGTGGTTCTTTGTTATAAAACGATTGTTTAGTTTCCTCAAAATCGCAGAAATTAGGTTAATGTACTAACGTAAGCTAAGATTTTCAAATTGCTTGAAATTTTATTCCATAAAGTGGATCAATAATTTCTACCGTAACGTTTCCAAGTTGAATATAATCCAGGTTATATTAATACTATAAAATAAATATATCTATTTACCTGTAGTGCTCCTGCAAGAGCTATACTGATGAATGGGTTAGAACTGGTCTGTCCAATATACTGGTTGCTTCCGTAATAACTTAGTCCCAAAATAAACCAAGTGACACAAGAGTTAAAGTTCTTCAATCTCAAATTCTTTCGTAACATTAAATCCAAATACGTCACTTTCTCTCTAGTTCCTTCGGTTGTAGCTTCATTTGCTGCTTTCTTAGCTATTTCCAGCATGTTTTGTTTTGGTAAACGGTTCCTGAAATAAGATAGCATACGCACATACATACATAAACTTGCGCCTTTTATCCCAGAGGGGTAGGCAGAGATGCCAGGACACCCACATCTAGCCATGTATGTCCCATCTCACGATGTGACATGTGGCGAGTATATCGCCATATTAAGCATAAATTCCTAACTCAGGGCTGATGATTATTATAATAATCCATATCACTTTTTTCGACTCAAGATTCTAACCCGAGACCTCCGCTTGTAACCGTACCGTAGTACAACTACGCCACCGAGGCTGTCAGCTACATAAAATAGCATACCTGATTATCACTTGTAATATATTACAATTTACACTGTTTTTTAGTAGACCTACGGATAATAAATAAGTACCTTTTAACTATTAAGATTTAAAAATAAAAAATCATAATTAGGGATGATAATACATTTGGTATGTTAAATTGGGCCATACTGTAACTATTTTCCATACTTTACGTTAATTTCAATTAATCTACATTTCGTCGGCATCGAGTATGCTTAGTGAAGCGTTTTGGGACTGATTTATCACATCCGCGCTTGCGAATAAAATGCAAATTCGCTTCGAACATGTGAACTGAATTACTTGAGTCCGTAGGGAATGTTACAGTTTCATCGGCTTTAATATAATCTAGGTTATACTAGTTTGCATTTTTTATTAAATGAATATTACTCGATTTGTAAGGTTTAAAAAAAAATCCATTGAGAAACTACTTCTTTTTTGAAGGACATTGTAGCCAGAGTAACTAATGGACATATTGAGACTTGACATCTTATGTCTTAGGATGATGAGCGCAGTGGAATGCCAAGCATTGCTTTGTAATTCAAGGTGCTGTTTGGTTTGCTGCTGTTCATGAACAGCATGCTCATCTCGCCATTCAAGGCGAAAAAAATAGTTTAAAAATCAGGACCAATCGTTGTTTTTAGAGCTATTACAACTAATCCTTGAAATATGTATTGTAAACATTATAACTAGAAATATTTGCATAACGGCTTTGGTCACGATGGTCAACAATCAACTAAATTATGTAAAAGGTTAAAAAATCCTTTATAAGCATGATAGCCGTAGAAATAACTTATATGATACTTAGATGGAAAATGATTATTATCGCATGCAAACATGCAAGTACTCATCAAATGATGTATAACTATAAACAAGTAACATTGTTGGAAATCCTTACCACTTTGCTACTCTCTCCATGACAACACTCGCCTCTTCCAACCTTCCAACGGAAATTAACCATTTAGGAGATTCAGGGATCAGAAAAAAGAAGGTCAGAAAGGTAATATTGGGCACTGCGATTCCCATACTGAACTTGTCCCAAGATCTCAAAAAGTACGAAAATACTGGCAGAGTCATCTCTCCAATCGGCAATGGCAGCGCATAGACGCAGCTCATGAGCTCTCGTTTGGTCTGCCCTGCCATCTCCATCATGAGGGTGAAGCCTGTTAGCATTATGCCGGCCGTGGCTGCTCCCAAGACGAAACGAGTTATGGTGAAAGTCCAGTAATCGGGGCAGTAGGGTGCGACAAAACCAGCCAGGAGTTGGAGCATTGATGCTGTTAGCAAAGCCGGTCGGCGGCCGTGTCTGGAATTTAATTTACAAACATACATAATCGTTACGCCTGTAACCCATAGGGATAGGCAGAGACTATACACATATTTTTTCACTTCATCCATTTTCATTAACCTCTTCATGCATTCTCGTCGGTTCAGGGTACTTTTGACCTGACCGTTGTTTAGGGAATCATCGATTTGGATGGTGTAGATTCCATGACGTCGAAGAATATCGACTCTTCCATCCACACTCGCATTGTATATTTGCTTAATTAGTCAATTACTTTTTTTTTGCTGTATTATAGTAGTGATAATTTTTTGTCGACATTAATTTTATTAAGTTAGATATTGTTGTGTTTATAGTTTTTTATACTTAAACAATAATTTTATCTAAGTATCTATATTAGCAAGAAGATTTTTTGAGTTAGTTTATCGAGATAAGTGGTATATGTAACTATTGTATGTAATTATTTTTGATATAATTATAGTTTATAAGATTTTGAAACTTACCTATCAGCAAAAAATCCAAACACAACACTTCCTACCAAAACACCGAGCATGGTAACAGTCTGGTTAAAATTCGCCATCCAACCTCTAGCACACACCAGGTCCCATTCCGATATTATAGTGTTTTCAAACTCCGTGTAATATCCATAATCACTACAATTACTGTAGCACGTATTATTTTGAACATCTTGTAAAGAATCGGCACAGTGAAAGTACGTTTTCGGCGCTAAAAATATAATTCCCATAGTGGTCCACGCAGCGGTTAATCTTATTGGGAGCGTCATAACCAAAGTCATAATGATATGCCATCTGCCGAATCCTCCAATCGCTTCGGTTATTTTGTCTTTATTCTTAGTAATACCATCTTTATTCACATCTTTTTCTGTTATTTCGAACTCCTCCATTTTACTATCGATGTTTTTTTGTTCCATTTTCGCGAACCATTGGCGAGATTAATAAACAGCGAAATACTTGATACGCGTGTGAACTTTGAAGTGTTCTGAATGGAATAGCCGTTGCGGTAACTGTAGTGGAGATAATTCTATATTATCTGTGCTTACATTCGTTTCTGTGCTTTGCTTATTTTAGCTTCGCATATGTTTTTTGATGTTGCTAAACAACATTCTTTTGCCAAAATTGGAACGAGTTTCTTACAGCCTCCTGGTTTTTTATGTATAATTTCTTTCTCATTATTTATACTTTTTATTATTTCTTTGCATTTTGTTGGTTTTATTGCGTTATGTAAACTGATAACCTTCTGAACGTTAATTGATGCACAGTACCCTTATTTATAACCGTTCATTTTATACTTTCATTTATGTTTTATAATTTGATAAAACGAACCGACATTCAACTTTTTATCACGGCACATCTACAGTAGACAATATAAGTTAAACATGCATATTGTATAAAATGTAATCCCTTTAAATATTAGTCGTGATTAAAAACAACACGTGCTTATCATTATGAGGAGTATTATGTGACTGCATATATCATACATAATTATTATTTCAGTGACATTTTTTGTTCTGATTCTGAGTCCTTAATAGATTAATTTAAGATTGGTTATGTATGATGTCTCGAGTCATGACTTGGAGATAATGACAGTCTCGTAAAAACTAACTAACTCAATAAAATATCTATTTACGTCATTGTTTGTGGTTGCAATAAATCTTTAACTTATCTAATGCCTAGAACTAATAATCGATGCCGTAGAAGAGTTAGTGAGTAGTGAAACATCAACTAATGCATAATTAGACGTGCACCAAACAGATACATGAGTATCTAAATTTATTAAAAATAAAAATATATATATAAAATATAATATATTTTCGTCTTAAAACTGTCTATGAATATGAGATTTTATGATTATGGTGCCTAGTAACGAAAACAATTAATATTTCTAAGATAAACCGATATATCGTCACGTTCTTTATTCACGCTTACAACATATTTTTCTTATCCTTGCGTACAATAAAATAAACAATATGTAACGAGTTGTACGTACATATGTATGTGACTCCATTGGGAGTCATTGAACTGTGTTGATCGTAAATAATCTGTCTGTGAAGTTTTAGCTCAATGGACTTCCTTCGTCTGAGGCTGTGAAAACCCTAATCGGTTACTGGGTGATGATAATGATATCTATAGCTTGGACTCACTGAACTTTTAACTTGTTCAGCAGCGGATTTATTATGTCTGCTGATAATGATGATCGAGACTAATGACTAGTGTTGGTTGGTCTCTCATATGTATATGAGAGGATATACCGCCTGGGTAGGTACCACTGCAATGCCTATTTTCACGCCATGCATGTTGCGTCCTTTTCTTTTACTCCTACCACCAACTTCCATATATTTGTAACTTGCTTATTACTATACCGATTTTAAAAATTCTTTCTGATTATTATCATATTTAAACAAATATAAACAATTAAAAAATTGATGACACAAGCCTACTCATTAATTTAAAGTTAAGCTGTTTACTGGTGGTAGGTCTCTCATATGTGCGAGGCCATCTGGGTAGGTACCACCGCAATGTCTATTTCTCCCGTGAAACAACACTGCTTAAATGCACTGTTGTGTTTCGGATTGAAGGACATTGTAGCCAGAGCAACTACTGGACATATTGAGACTTAACATCTTATGTCTCAGGATGGCGAGCGCAGTGGAATATTTCTACTGTTTATGAGCGGTCGTATAGCTTACCATCAGGCAAACGGCTTGCTCGTCTCGCCATTCACTGCAACAAAAAAAAAAAAAGCAGTGGTCTTCTTGTTGCTGTAGCCTATTTATTATGTCCAGCAGTGGACTTCTTGTAGCTGATGATTATGAAAGCTAATGAGTGGTATTTGTCCTCAGAGCATCCTGGGCGAGTTCAACCGCGAGCAGGACGCGTTCATCAAGGGGCAGGAGAACCGCGGCGGAGCGGCCGCCGTGCCGCCCTGGATCGGCGCGCACAACGAGCCCGCGCTCAAGGAGGAGTGCCTGTCTCTCTCTACTGTGAGCCTTTTGTTGTCTTACTGTTTGCATTTCTTTTTGGAGGGGCCATACGCATTAGTATATATAGTGTTGGGTACTTCTATGCATAGATCTAGATGTATTTCTGATTGGTTATGACTTGGTGTTATCCGGATAAGTTCTACGTATCTTTATTGTCCATCCCTTCCTCCGCCAAATAAGTTATCAGAATTTGTCCCCAATAGCGACAAATTATGCCATTCTTTCTTCGTTTGTCATTTGCAAAAATAGTTGAGATTTTCCTTGTAGTACTTCCCATAGGGTTTTATTTAAGTCTTTCGTTCACAATTTTTTACTTGGTTACAGCAAAATCAATATATAGAT
The DNA here is from genome assembly GCA_023078785.2 of Hyles euphorbiae. Classification (NCBI taxonomy): domain Eukaryota; kingdom Metazoa; phylum Arthropoda; class Insecta; order Lepidoptera; family Sphingidae; genus Hyles; species Hyles euphorbiae. Next base: position 13,668,752 of record CM041035.1, read on the forward strand.
GTTTTGCGATATTATAAAATAATTTCATGAGTATTTTCAAAAGAAAGAAATATATTGTTTAGTGAGTAGCTATACATAGTATGGTTGTTACCAGGATCGCCGGAACTTCGTTCGCGCGCCTCCCGCCGGTGTGGAGTTCGATTTCGACTACGACAAGATGTACCCCGTGGCCGTAGCCATCATGGGTGAGGACCCCAACCTCGAGAAAATGCGCTTCGATCTCGTGCCAAAAGTGTGAGTATTCATTATGTGATATTTGTTTGTGAGAATCTCCATAGAAGAACATTTGCTATATGCTATTAGTAAAATGCAGAGATTTGGTTGATGGTTGTGTGTTATTTGAGGGTATTCCGAGTGTAAATTAATGGTGGGCACAATAACTAAAAAAATGAATTCCCTTACTCTTCAATTTGTGGGAATTAGACTCTATTGACACTTATAACCTTTGGTTGCCCCACCTAGTGCCTTTAATTTTTTTTCCTTTTTTAATTTCCTATGTAACCGTGATGGCCTGTCATTGGCTCTATGTTGTACATCATGTTATTTATACAATATTTGTACGCCGTTGGTTTTCCATGCACATAATAAATAAATAAATAACATTTAATGCCGCATTATGTGAACAAAATTAATCTTTTCTCTACAGGAGAATGACCATTTACTGTGAAAATAAGTATCGGTGCGAAGTTTGTTGTGCCTCGATGAAACCCACTTTTTCGTGTAGGGAAAAAAATATAATCTATATGATATAATGAATTTTAAGCAGTATCGGTATCGGGATGAATGATATTTTTTACTTTGAACACATCTGAGTTTCTCTAAAGGCCTCATCGAAAAACGTCTTTCGATGCCACGGTATAAAGAACATTGGTAAAATCATTGTTAATGCAATTCTTAAGCGTCTATAAATTTCATGTATAAAAACATTAATCATTAATTTTCTAAGTAATTTTGGTGCCTAGCTCACGGCGAACCTAAGCCTGAATTATGAAAACACATTTTTCGTAAAACTCTATTGATATTTGCTTTAATTTTATTGGAGAAGCGTTATGTCGTTTCAATGTTGCCATTTTGAAAATATATGCTTGACTGGCTTTCTTGCATTATCTTTCTCAGATAATAATTAATGTAAAAAATAGTGCAGAGAAGTGAGAAGAGCAACATAATCACTGATTAATTAATTAAGGAATAACAATTTGCTTCTGTCGCCCGAAAGCGCTATTGTGCAAATAATAATGTATAGTTGTCCCCTCTTTCCTTTTTATTTCATTGCACATGATATTACTATTAGATTAATGAAATAAATAAGTACTCGATGTTTAAATTGCGTGTAAAATATATTTTTTTACTTTTATTTGTGGGTCATAACTTTTGCCTCACGCCAATATAAATGGAACAAAATAACATTAACTACCCACAGAGTTTGACAAGATATAGAAAATCTGTAAAACTTTAAAGTGGAATATCTTTTTTCCTAGGCTTGCTACAATAGTAAACCGTAAGAAATTAGTGTTAAGGAATTCGAAATCTATATTTTAAAATATTTTTCATCTCAATACACACAAAAAAAATTACAACAAAATAATGTATGGAGGATTATCATTGTTCTTTAAAACATTGTAATTTACGTTTTATTCCCACCAGATAAGTTTGAATATCCTTTGCAAAGAATTAAATATCTTGCCATGCCGTTCTATAATCTAATATGTATCGACCCTTATACGTCCCACTGCAGGACACGGGCTTTCTCTACAATCGAGATTACGATTGAGAGTGGTTAGGCCGTATAGTTCACCTTGCTAGCCTAGTGTGGGTTGACGAACTTACATACCAAAGATTTTTTTATTTTTATTTATTTAATAAAGACACACCCACAACATATGCATTAAATTAACTGAAACACTTATTAAATATAATGCTGCACATGCCTATTAGAGGTATGTACAACATTCACAAGGCGAGGGTTATATATGTTATGGGCCAAGTGATTAATGCGAGCAGTATTCATAATGCCCGGGCAGTATGAATATAGCAGAGCCGTATCGGGCCAAGTGATTAATTACAATCTAAACTCACCTATTTATCACATTGCCCGGGCATTATGAATAAGGCTACATGATGATCGGGCAGTGTGATTAATAGGTGATTTTTTACGTGGTGCGCTGCCGCATTGTCGCATCTGCGATAGACCCATAAATTAGAAAGGTTGAATTGATCTGCTTATATTTAGTTGTTTTTTAACGTCCGAAATATTATCTTCAGAAGAAAATTAGTGTACCCACTTTATGGATCAGTTAGGTCGACTGTGCCCCAAAACCGACTCGGAACACCCCGACTTCACGTAGTCTTTTGGCTACCGACCCTAGAGTGTATATAAAAAGCCGGAGGCGCGGAGGGAGAGCAGCCCCCGCCCGCTGTGACGAAGGATAGGCAACCGTGCGAGCCGTAGCGGCTGAGGCTGCAGCAAGCCGAAGCTGCGAAGGTGAGCATGGGTGCCTATCTTTTGTTACGCAAAGGCGAAGGGGCTGAACTTCCCGTAGCGCCGGAGACGATGCAGAAGCTAATTTGTATTGACAACAAGTGTTTTAAGGGTTAGGTTGCTATAATAGATATTTCTCAGGAATGGTGCGTCACCTTTTCATGGGAGTGGTACCAGGGGAGGTGCGATACTCCCCCTCCACCTCCACTCCTCTCAACCCACCCCCTCGTGCTGCCCTATTCTACATTCTACCACTTCGGTTCATTTTGATTCGCTTTACATCACTCTGCCCAATAGACACTTGGCATTATTCATAATGTCCGGGCAATGTGATAAATCGATTGATTATAATCACATTGCCCGCTCTTATTGGGCATTATTCATATTGCCCGGGCATTATGAATAATGCCAAATTAATCACTTGGCCCATAACATATACACTAGATTCGAAATTGTAATCTAACATCATCATCATCATTATATCAGCCACAGGAAGTCCACTGCTGAATATAGGCCTCCCCCAAGGATCTCCACAATGACCTGTTGGAAGCGGCCTGCATCCAGCGACTTCCTGCAACCTTAGCCAAATCGTCCGTCCCCCTTGTAGGCGGGCGTCCGACATTTCGCTTGTACGTCATGAATCTAACATACCATACGATGAATTTCCAGCATCACAGAGGAGAACTTCTGGCGGAACTATTTCTACCGCCTGTCGCTGATCTGCCAGGCCAACGAGGCCGACGCCGCCGCCAGCCGCCAGACCAGCGCCGACGACTCACAGGGTGAGAAAACTCTATCCTAACCACAATAAACATTATACATTACACATACTTGCGTTTGTATCACCCTTATCATCAACTGTTATCTTTCATACAATAACCATACAGGGTATACCAAGATTGTTATCAAAAACGAAGCTTAGTGGAAGTTTTAGTGACTAAAGATAGAATGCAATTAAAATTTCGTAAAGAGACAGCGACATTTACTATATTTTTATTATTATGGTGTTATAATCGCCTCTTTCTTTGCAAGACGTTTAGTGCCATTGTGTCTGAAGTTAATAAAACTACCACCCGACTTGGTTTTCCGTAACAGTCTTTATATAGCCTGTATAACATTTTAAATATTTTCGTTTATATAACATCAGCAACAAAGTTAGTAAATATTATAGATTTTTTTGATGATTGGTCCGTTCATAACGTCTACAACATCATATCATCGTCATAATCAAAGGTAGAGAGACAAGTGTATTGATTTTTATCGATAACTGGTCTACCTTTAAGTTTATATTATTTGTACTGTCATTTATCTCACCTACATAACCCTCATCAACTAAGAATTATTTTATCGATCAGTGATCAATCTAGGTTATACAATTATTATAAGGAAATACATAAAAATCTAGGTATCGAGCTATTATTACGAGAGTTGAAGAGGTTTTGATTTTTTAATTAGGATTGCTTTTCATCCATTTCATTTCATCCTTTAATATTTTCAGTTGATTTTATTTTATGTTTTATTTTTTCCTCCTAAAAGACGACTCCGATAAGTCAGCGAGCGAGAATCTAATATCTAACGAGAAATCGTCGCAGGAATGTATCGATGATGTAAAGAAGAGAATTAAATCATTGAAAGTCGATAGGGAAAACGACGATGGTAAGAAATTTTGTTTATTTTATCCCCTTTCTTTTTATTACACCGCTTTTGTTTTGCAATCTTTTTATTTGAAAAACATCGATATTTCGATAACTGATTTTATCGATAAGGAAATTTTAAGGGTACACGAGTAAGATTTTCTGGTAGGATGTTTGTATCCCCCTGTATAACGATACTTGCACACAAGTTGTAAAACCCAACAACTTTGGATATTCAATACCCTATGTGGCAAGCACTATGCAATAATTGTTGCGATACAGTCACTGAATTGTCGGTATGAGATAAAGCATTGGCCATGTATTTATCTACTTTGAACTATTCATGTCAATTGTTAGGTTATCGCTTTTAGTCGTTAAAATCGTCATTTAACCTCGTTATATTTTTTTCACAGTTTCTATCATCCGACGCTTTTTATTCCGTTTTATTTTTGTTTTCACGAGACATTAATTCATAACAATTTTTGTCGATATTATTCACACGTCACAGCGAAACGTTACATGAACATATACAACCAACTTTGAGGAATTTAGCGACATGTTGCATGCTCTATATGTATGTGTATATATATGTACTTGCGTCATGTATGTACTCGTATAATTTATTGTATGATTGGATTTTTTAATTTTTTAGGCCTTTTATTGTGCTCATTTCAAAAGAAATTATTTCTGACATACTAAGAGAATAAAGAAAAAGATAGTGTATTCAATGTCCAGTATTTAACGAGAGATAGTAACAAAAATAATAAAACAATATTTTTGATCCCCAACAAAGTCAGGACCTTGAAATAAATACGTAATATAATAGCTATATTTTTTTAATTTTCCCCGGAATGCAGCTTAAGCGACGCACGGACACCCGAGGAGCATCAGCTAAATATAATAACACCACTCACACAGTTCTGGGTGGAAGTCATTTTTTTCCTCGTATTAAAATGGCAGCTAACGCTATTAATACTGAAAGCGTGAAAATTCATATTAATTTAAGTCTGCGATATTTATGTTCAATTGCAAAAAATAAAATCCAAATAAAAGCGCATAATTGTAATTATTTATAAAAAAATGATGCCCGCACAGAACTGTCGCTTAATCGATACTTAGCTTGCGTAAAACGGAAAGTGTTACGCCATTAAAGCAGTAATTACGGTAAAGATGTTGTTTTACTAAATTGTCTTGATAAAATAATGCCATCACTAGAATGGGAGATGTTAGTGAATACGCACACAAACGGTTAGATTGTTGGTTTAAAAAAATAACACTTCTAAATCTTTCTTTCTTGGAGATTTCACTTTTTCCAACTTAAATATCTCTTTTTAGTACTCAACTTTTACTAACGATAAAATTGAGACAAACATATTATTTTATAAAATTCAATTTAAGTTCAAAATAAAAAAAATAGGAAAAGAGTCTCCACATATTCGCTGTTCCGAGCAACCGTGGCATTATTATGTCAATATGTGAATGTTGAACCTTGATTAATTGTCGACCGTTGTTATTCATAGAATTTATAGCTGTTTCACATTTTTTTTCTCAATTCTAAATTTTATCATACTTCACTGTCATATCTTTATCATTAAACTTATTCTTGTTGTTATCGAGTATATATAAATGAATGTTATTATGACAATATAGCTTTCTTGTCCTTCTGTGTAGGACGTATGTAAATGTATATATATACGTGTATTTATTTGTGTAATCTGTTGTATCTCACCTTTATAGCGTTCGGTCTTTACGTCAATAGCCATTTTAGATCAAAATATAAAACCAACAAAATAAAAGAAAGAAATCGATATGTTAACGTACCATCGATAAAAAATAGAACAATAAAATGAATGGAGACGATATTTTGTTATAATTTTTGCTCACACTATTTTTGACTGATTTAAAAAACAGCTATTGATCTTCAGACCGACAAATTGAATGAATAAAGTCTCAATGGATAAAACAATTTAATGTCTAAATGTTACATATGTATAAGTAATGAATGTAAGATTTATAGCCGATAATAAAACACAGTTCAATCAAGTTTGGCTCAGTAGCGTGTATCGTAAGTATTCGGTTTTGACATTGCTACATGTTTATGGATTTTCGCTTAATAAACATCGCTTGTGTCTGTGCTGATTTCGTTTTCGACTGTCCGCTTGTATTTCTCAAAGTTGGTCGTGTGTTTTTCTAAAAGCTTTCGTACCTCCGCGTAGCAATGTTAAAACTCTACTGTTGTGTATATACCTGTGTTGTCAGATTTTTTCGGGAAATCAAAAACAAAACTTCGTATTAAAAATATTTTTTTTGTCTTACCATTTTTGTGTAGCTTCCATTTTTTAATATTTTTTGTGGTTTTGTATTCCTTGCTGTCGTTCAGCCGCGACATATCACTTATGGGTGACAGTCAATTATGAATCCGTAATAACTGCCGTGTTTCTACCTTTGGGAATTATATTAACTGACAACACAATTCTTCCCTTTTTTCTTTTGTAATTTTACATTCTAACCGGACACATGTGGTGGCGCACGGACGATCAATTTACACCTTACAATTAACAGTAATAGAGTTCAAACTTCGTTGGCACGTGCGCTACCGTCTGTATCTGACTTTAGATTTTAGGATCAATAATAATCTGATGAAATTCACGTGTTAAAGTTGTGTAGACGTATAGAAAAATATTATCTCATGTATAATTATTTAGGTAATCAAGTATGTTGGTATGACGAGTGATAACAGGCCTAGATTACTGTCGCCCGGGTTCATTTCTAAACGAATATAGCAATAATATGTATAGTTTTGATCGGTCTTAGCGAGTGATGTGAACGTTGTCTATGGTGTATTACATTCCCGATGCATTTTTTCTGTATGGTACTTTTGTCTATGACCTTACCCTCTTCTTGTATCCCGAGATCACTTGTAGCGACAGTAAAATAGTTTAAATGTAATTTTTATTGTCAACTTGAAACAATGTCTAGTGGACTACGACGTGTAGTTAAAAAAAAAAGAAAATTGGCATTTATAGTTAGTTATTATTAATTGAAATAATTATATTATTCTAAAATATTATTCGTGTTGTTATTTAACCATTTACTAATTCTTTTATTGGAATTGTTTAACAAATAAAATATTCATATATTCAGTCACAAGGTATGAAATCAGTAAAGTGAAGGTAAATAAGGTTTTAAATGAAAAGTTTTGTTAGTCGAATGAAAGTAAACAACTATATTTCTATTGTTGTCTGCGAGAAATGGAATATAAATATGTATTAATTACACAGCTGATGCTGAAAATACTCTACCAACATTTTGACGTGTGCAACAAAGGATTCTAGGTTTAAACAGCTGAGAACTATATTACAGGCAGAAAATTAGTTCTATCAAACTAATCAATATAGTAGGGAAGCAGATAGCCTCAAATACATAGCCAAAAATTGGTGCCAGCCCTCGGACTAATGCGAATTCCACATAGTCACAACAAATAAATAAATAAATAAATACATAAATAAATAAATAAATACATAAATAAATAAGTAAATAAATAACACCCAACAGTCACATACATAGTCCTGACCCCACACTAAGATCGAGTCTTGTGTCGTGGGTATCAGGAACTACGAGAGACTTTTCAGTCTCACAAACACCCAGACCCGGAAGAAATATTTGTGGGTCGCACAAACATTTCTCTCGGTGCGGGGATCGAATCCGCGGCCACTCGTTTCACAGGCGGCGTCTAACCAACTGCGCTACGGAGGCTGTCATAACTGACAAAATCATCTGTTTGTTTATTGCCTTCCTTGCAATAAAAACTAGTAAAATAAAACATGATAATATATCATTTTTTTTACATTTAGTGAAGAAAATTCAAATGAAATAAATAACTCATACATATTCCTGACCCCACACTAAGATCGAATCTTGTGTCGTGGGTATCAACTACGAGAGACTCTTAGGTCTCACAAACACTCAGACCGGAAACAAATACCTGTGCTTCACAGAAATATTTGTTTCGGTGCAGGGATCGAACCCGCGGCCTCGTTGCACAGTTTGAAATCAATTATAAAAACTTCTGTATGAGCCCATATACGTCCCACTGCAGGGCACGGGCCTCCTCTACAATCGAGAGTACGATTGAGAGTAGTTAGGCCATATAGTCCACCACGCTGGCCTAGTGCGGGTTGGCGGACTTACATACCATAGAAATTTTATAAAATTATAAAAACAAATATCATTAATCCTAATATTACAACTTCACAGAGCAATGGGAGAAAGAGTTAGAAGCTGAATTGAAAGAATACGAGGTGGTGGCAGAGAAGACCGGAGACGACAAGTGGGAGAAGGAGTGCGAAGACCTGCTCGGCGATGACGTGGACCTCAAGTAAACCAGAAGACCGCAGTAGACCCCAGAAGACCAGGACATGAGATATAACACAAACCCCGGTTGTAAACAGCTTGTTAGTAAAGTACGATTTGATGAAATGTTTAATGTTCTGTTTGGAATTTGGATATCTTCTTATAAGTATGTGGGGGATTTGGGATTGGTTAATAGTTTTGAACCTATCCCTATAAGTCAGGAAATTCTATATGTTTAGCACGGTCCATATCAAGTAAATGACAGTGTTAAACTTGTTATATCGAGTTTTGGAATTGATGCTATTTACCTTTTGGATAAAACTTACGAATTGCAACTCAAAAATGCAACAGAGCATTGAAAGTAAAAGGGAGCCTGTTGGAGGATTTTTTTGCTGATATTGTGCTCCATTTACGAAATATTGCAAAATTAAATTACATTATTTTAATAAAATTGGCAGTATTGTCTTTGAAGTAAAACTGCCTTACCTTGAAAGTGGTTCGATATCATAATATACATATTCCGATTAGTTAAATTGTATTCACTTAATAAGAAGTTAATAATTTATATATTTCTGCCTATACATTTTGGCTTAAATTATTGCGTAAAAAACGTGGAAATTCACTTGAGCGAGATTCGTCACAAATATTCTTCATGATTCGATACTCGCTCTTAATAAAGCACTAGCGGCCCAGCCCAGCTTCGCCCAGCTCCAAATACTTTTTGAGTAAAATTCACTTAATTAACAGGAAATACTTCGCGTGACAATTGTTTTAAATGTTTACACTCAAAGTTAATACCGTACTTTAAACTTCCCTTTCCATTCCTTTGAGTGTGTAAGAGTATCGAAAATATTTAAATTTCTTACACATTCAACGGTATCAATACGCTTAGTCGAGATAAACAGTAGCCTATGTGTTTATCCAGAGTGTCAGCTACTACTATACCAAATTTCATCAAAATTGGTCTAGCAGTTTGAGCGTCAAGAAGTAAGAAACACAAAAACTTTCGCTTGTATTAGTAAGTTAACACTGTCGATTCTCAAACAGTAATATTGCATTTTATGTGAAATAATAAATTGATATCTCTTGAATTTTATCTGTTGTTTCCAATAATATAAACTATATTTCATTTATTTGTTTATTTAAGAGACAAACAAATAGTTACATACCGAGACTTATAAATAAGTGATTTAAAAATGTTTTTTTTAAATTATATAAATATTGTAATTAATACCGGGGTTGGTATGTAAGCATGAATTCGCCGAGCTCAATTATAATCTTATGAATGATATTAAGATGCGTGTGTTGGTTGCATTGCATTTAAAAGGCGTTTGCTTATTTTGCATATTATATTAAATATCTTAATAAATTGCATAATGATAAATGACGACTGCGAGAATTATATTTTATTGATGTGTTAAATTATGAAATAGAAAATGATTTGGCAACTTTCTTCTTTGTTTAAATACCCTACATGGATAAATGATTTTGTTTAAGAGAACATAAAAAGAATATTATTCCAATTCTAGTAAAATTTCTAGCATTATAAGGTATATTTTAGTTTAGATTATTAATCTGTATAAAACCCCATGGCAGACCATTTCGTATTTTTTTATTAAGTATTTATTTTATCGCCTTTTTTCTTTCAGGCACACTGTATTTAGTTACGAAAATTTAATTTGAAAAGTCAAATTGCTTAACAAAATTGTTATTGTATATAAGTATAGATTTATAGAGGATTGTTGATTTTTATTTGATTTTTGAAATATTTAGTACTTATAAACGTAGGATCTCGTGTAATTGCGATTGATATTAATGTAGGCTTCGTTTTATTTTGTGAGCAATTTTGTGTTTGTATTAAACCACAGAAATTTGGCTAAAGAGAGGTTATCATGTCTTATAAATATGAGCGCATTCGGGTATTCAGTATCTGACTCTATCCTATTAAACTGGCTTAAAATACGCGGTTCCGTATTAAATCACAGTATTGTATATCTGCGATTATCTGTAAACCTTTTGTTAAACCTCTTTCTGTAAAAGAATGGGGGATGTAGAATATAAAGTCTGTTCAAATTCGTAACATTACTTGAAAGTTCATGTATTGTGTTTTGTATGATGTAGATGTTTGAGAATTTTCCTTATATTACATGATTAAAAACTCCTACCATATTTTTCTAGTTTTTTTTTTGTAAAGATCAGCGATATTACTAAAACTGTAGGCCTTGATAGTATTATTTTTTTCCAATAAAGCCCTTGGTGAACCAACCTTAACTTTTTTCTCTCTTTCTAATTCCTTTTTTTTATTTTCATAGATTTTATATAGAAAAGGAATGTCTTTAAACCTCTCATCAATGTAACGATATTGTAACTTGTAATCACCTCATCCAAGCAACGAGATTGTATGATTATTTCATCTTGATTTTACGAAACACATTTACAAAAGCTTCATTAAAATAAATACAATTGTTGCGTCAGTCACATCTTCACAATGAACTTGTACTGATAACCTTCAGTCTGGTTTGGCAAAAAAAGAAAAAAAAAGCTAGCATTTCATATTTTATTACATCACAGATGGGAATATTATTAAATTAATTGTTTGTAATATAACACATGTCCATCTCAAACAATGAGTAAATTTTTTTTTTAGTTCCAAATTTCGCCGCACCCTAATAGAATTAAGTTGACCAGTATATATTTTTAAAATACCATTTTCTTATTTAAAGTATTTCCTTCTTATATAGGGATATTTTATTAATATGTTAAATCTGTGAATCTAATGGCATAATACATGCCATTCGATACAATCTTGCCGGCCTGCAAAGGTGCTTCTTCACACTACGGCGGCCTTCCGCCGTATTTATTGGCGCCGTATTGGATCCTTATCCAGGATTATAGGTAGGACGTGTACATTATAGGTGTGACGGCTAACAATTCCACAGTCTAATGTTGGGACACAAAAATAATTTGTATGCATCATCAAGCTATGGCTTTGCATGCCATTATGCGTGGTTTTATCAAGGAAAAGAGAGGAGAGTAATGGAACAATTTCGCAGATCATTCGCTTTAATACAGGTGGTAGAATATGCTTCGAAAACCAGTAATCCTAAAAAAATGTTATTGTAAATGTTTACACGTTATTAAAACGATTTTTTAACCCTTGATGACGTCACATATTCGTAAACAAGTAAAAAATATGTATATAAAAATTAAGATTTAGTGGCTTGTTAATTCACAAATATTGTAATTATTGCAACCTATCTCTGACATCAACGAATAAGCATATAACTTAGTGAAAGTTACTGATCCTACGTGTTCCATTTTGAACAATCATACAAGGAATATAAATTGCTTATTACCTTTATCAGTTAATTAATTTTGTAAATGAGATGTCATGGTTATATTTAAATTGTTAGAATATTTAATGTTGTTACATGCCCTACATCTGTGCGTGAACGACTTTGTATATTGAGACTTGGCATCTTATGTCTTAAGATGGCGAAAGCAGTGGAATGTTTGGCATTGCTTTTGTTATTCAGAGAGCTGTTTTGTTTTGCTCTTGTCCATGAGGATCATAATGCTTACCATCAGACGAATGGCACGCTCGTTTCTAGCTACCAATTGAAATAAAAATATCTTTGCCCAGCTGTGCAATCAACATACTAGCACATAGTAAAATACAGGCTTGACTTATTAATGCGTTAAAAATATACTGTCTAACCTAAGTAAATTTAATCATTGTGTAAGTGAGAAAACAAGCAGTCAATCGAAAGGACCCAATTTTTATTAGTAGCATTTAAAAAATCTTCGTGAGATCCAAACTTCACTTCAAGTTTTTGTAATAGTTAAAAAATACATAAATACGGTATCTACTAAAGTGGTGGTAATGCAAAGACAAAAATATACCAATATTCGTTAAGAAAATCAAAACCAACACACAGAATTACGTAAAATGTAGTGTCTTTTCATCAAAGTTGTACATTTTCTGCATATGCGGTATTTGATTTTAATAACGTTGAAATTACATTTTGCTTTGAAAAGAACGTTTGAATATATACCCTGTAATACAATTGATATGAATAAGACATTTTCCATGGATGTCTCGTGTTGAGTAGTGTTAGTTTGTTTATGATAATTGTATATATTGTTTATGTTGTGTGCGTGTTTCTGTACATTCCGGTTCAAATAAACCAATGTTCGTAGTTTGTGTTTTATTTAAATATTTGTAAATCCTTGGTCTTAAGTCTAGATCTACCAGAAATTTATAAATAAATAAAATACACCCAACAGTCTCATACATTGTCCTGACCCAACACTAAGATCGAGTCTTGTGTCGTGGGTATCAGAAACTACGAGAGACTTCTCGGCCTCACAAACACCCAGACCTGAATCAAATGCTTGTGGTTCACAGAAACATTTGTCTCGGTGTAGAAATCGAACCCGCGGCTTTTCGTTTCACAGGCGAGGTTTAACCAACTGCGCCACGGAGCCCGGAGGCTGTTATAATTTAGAAAAACATACTTATAGAAATAAAACTTATACCTTGCTTCTATTTCAATTATAATTGATGATATCTTAATTGATTCAATTATTATTATAGAATGGCTTACTTTACGGTAGGCACCTGGTTTTGCTAGAACCCTAGCACTGCGAAGGTCCATGAGTGGTAGTGACCGCTGACCATCAATAGGGCCGCGTGCTCGTTTGCAAGATGTTTTGAGTAAAGAAGTAAAAAAAAATTCTTTGCTCAAAACGTTAACTTTAGTAATTAACAGCTTAAAAAGTTAAAAAGTCTGGAACTCTTAGTATTTAACTTTATATAGATGGGAACTGTGGTCTGTTGTTAGTGAACCAAAAGTGAAACGAAATTTGACATTTTTGAAATTTGACAGCCCACGTGGCGCATTCGGTTGGACGCCGCCTGTGTAACAAGAGGCCGCGGGTTCGATCCCCGCACAGATAGAAATGTTTGTGGTGCCCACACATATTTCTTCCGGGTCTGGGTGTTTGTTAGACTGAAAAGTCTCTCGTAGTTCCTGATACCCACGACACAAGACTCGATCTTAGTGTGGGGTCTGTCACTGTTGGATGTAATTTAATTTAATTTATAAATCAAATGATCGCAAATAAGACTTGGAGGAATCATGTGTATGTTTATCATTTTCTAAGTACTTTAAAAGTAAAGGAAAACATCGTGAGGAAAACTGCGTATCATAGAGATCTTTACAAAAATTATAATTTTAATATTTTACTAGGGGGAAAACTGCAAAGAAAATGTTATCATACATATCAGTACCGTACCACTGTTTCTATTATTGTCTCTTTCACTCCTACGTGGCTATTCTATCTTCCCTCTCATTTTACTGGCTTCCTGGTATGCTCCTAGATCTTATTCAGGGCTATTTTTGATATGGACTTCCGCCATACTTATTACAACAATAAACATTTTCTACACAATTTATGTCTCAATGACATTGAACTTTGTTCATTGCTCACAAACTTAACTGTTTTCTTTGTAATTCAAGTTTAACGTTTCCCACGAATGTTGTACATAAGCAAACTAATTTGACCAAACATTAAGTGTACATTAGATTTCCACAGTTTGACAAACAGAGAAAAAATGCCATGGGCAAGCGCAGATGTTTGATGTGAGAATACCATTGTTTTACACGACTATTTCCGTTATATTTTTATATAAAAAAATATTATTTTAGGTCGGAAAATAATATACATACTTAGACATATTTATCATGCAATTTTGTTAGTATTAACAAAAATATTAACATATCTAAAAAGTTCCCGTCATAGATTAGATTTTTCTATATATTATGTGTCAAATTATATACAGTTAAATTATAGTAAGTACAAGAAGCAGGTATATTTCAGCGTGGATCATTAAAGTTCAATAATTGTTTCGAAACCGTCATAAAGTACACTGTAAGCTGCTCATGTAAAGAGATAAATAACGCGTCTCAAGAAACCTTACACCACCCAAACCACCACATACATATTAGTTCTGGTCTAGTTTTTCATTCTCTAGAATTAACGTTTTACAGAATAAAAAAGATGCGAGGAAAAATTGAACTTCTTGTAATTTCAGCAACTGAATGCACCGCGACAGAAAAACTGTAACTTAAGGTTAGTATACTTGAAGCGAGCTTAAATTTTCAGTCATCAATTTTGGCCGAGCTGTATTGCAATCGAAAATACTTTTTAGATTTAGATTTAGTATGTAAAATGTACTCTGTGATTTAGATATCCTGTCCGTAATTCTGAGAATTTGTAAATTGAAACTTATAATTTTAATGTAGGTACTAGGTAGGTACTCCGTAATATATTGCTTATAAGAAAATTGGTTCTGAATTATTTTCATTACTTACAATAGAACCTAAAAATTCAATTAGACAATTAATTAATCCGAGATAGCAAAGCGACACAGTTACGCAGACATGTCACGCCTAACTCAGGATTGATAGGAATAATTGGAAATTGTTCAAATACAAGTTATTTTGTAAATGTTGTAATAATGAGGCACGTTGTAATGAAAAACCTACGTTTTCAAGTTTCACTTGGCGAGATATGTAAGGATTTGTCGGCAGTTGCGATCGCCTCGCGAACCGTGCTGTTAATCTCTATATTTTTAAATTATGTGTTGTTATGTCAGCATTATTCTCTTGGTCTGCGGTGAGTAGTGATTGTTTTACGTGTAATATAAAATAATAATAATTACTATGAATAAGTTTTGATGTAGTTTGGTCGTGTACTAGGTAACTGTGTTTGTTAATGTGATACAAAATTTTAAATAAGACTAGCCTATGATAAGACCGGGTATAATAGTGGAGTTGTGGGATAGTCAAAGAGAGTTAGTGGATGTTTTTGATATGTGGTCTATGTTGAAATACAATGTAATACTTGAAATATTAGAAGTACTCGTTTTAGTTTATTTTGAGTTGGCAACATTTATTGTATATAAAAAAAATTCATTATTTCCACAAACCTGTCTTCACGTGTCTATTGTTTTTGCTTTCTGTTCATTATTTTGTTGCTTGTAATATTTTTATCAATAAAGGCCTTTAAAGTGACTATAGGTTATTGGCCCAAGCCACGAATATATTAATTAGAAGATTGAAGGCCAAAAGTAAAGCAGAAAAAGAAAAATTGCAAAAACGTCAGTGTGTGGAGGTTATGAAAAAACGTGCTTAGTAACCGAGTTGCACGGAAGGAAAATCTGTTAAAATACACGATGGACGGGAGTAACACACATACAGTTATTAGACTGGAAGGAATTAAGAATTGGAATGTTTGGAAATTCCAAACAATGGTATTACTGCGAAGTCAAAATTTACTTGACATCGTTGAAGGTAAACGACTAAAAGGAGGAAATTCAGAAGAACAGAAAGCGTGGCAAACTATGGATGCTAAGGCTCAAACTTTTTTAGTGACCAGAATGACGGAGGAAGTGATGATACATATAATAACTTGTACTACTGGAGCAGAGATGTGGCGAAAATTAAAAAGTATTTTCGAACAAAGTAGTGAAACAAGCATTCATATAATTCAGCAACGATTTTTTCAATATCAATATGAAGAAGGAATGGAAATGTCAGTATTTTTATCAAAAATACAAGAGTTACAAAACCAGTTGAAGCAGATGGGTGAAGTCATTTCCGAAAAGTTTGTTATTACAAAGGTGTTAATGTCGTTGCCAGATATTTATAAACACTTCATATCCGCGTGGGAGTCTGCGCCGGACGATAAACAAACATATGATAACCTTGTTTGTCGTTTGTTAGTAGAAGAGGAACGATTAAGACAAAAAGGAGAAGTCGCTTCAACATCGTCCGCGTTTGCATCAAAGTTAAATGTCCAGAAATATAGCGTGAAGAAAAAGAATGTAAAGTGCTTCAAATGCAATAAGATGGGGCATTATCAAACTGAATGTGTGAGTAACGTGAACAATAATAATGTAAACAAGAGAGAGAAAAGATGTTACTATTGTAATAAGATTGGTCATAACAAAAGTGACTGTTGGTTTAAGAAAGGAAAAGAGAAAAATGCATTTGTAGTGCAACATACACATACAGAATGTTATGAAACATCAAAATGGTTGGTGGATACAGGTGCCAGCGAACATATGTGTCGTGATAAAAATTTGTTTTCAACTTTTACGCCAATAACTATGCAAAGATCTGTAATAGTAGGTGACGGTACTCAGATAAGTGTCATCGGATGCGGACAGGTGGAGTTAGAAGTTTATAATGGTCATAGATGGATCGAAACAACCATAGAGAATGTATTATGTGTGCCAGATTTAAAAGCAAATTTATTCTCAGTAAATTGCGCAGCTGACAAAGGTTATGTCATGGTGACGGATCGAAATAATTGCAAATTTTTTAAAAATAATGAAATACGAGCGTTGGCGAATAAAATTGGAAACATGTACATAATGGATGTTCGTTACAAATCTGCCTTTGCAAATGTAACCGAGATGAATTCAAACATTAATGAATGGCATGAGAAACTTGTGCATCAAAATGTAAAAGATGTAAAAACCGTGTTGGCAAATAACAACATTAAAGCATCGGATGAGGGCCTAGAAAAATGCCAAGCCTGTTTGGAAGGAAAAGCGCACCGCTTGCCCTTTAGTCTCAGTGATACAAAAACGACCAAAACATGTGAGCTAATACACGCCGACGTGTGTGGTCCCATGGAGGAAATGTCTGTTGGAGGATCAAGGTATTTTTTAATATTAAAGGATGATTACTCATGTTATAGAACTGTATACTTTCTTAAGAAGAAGGGAGAGGTGGTAAGATGTATTAAAGATTTTATTAACAAAGCAGAAAATGTGTCAGGTAATAAAGTAATAAACTTCAGAAGTGACAATGGTTTGGAGTTTATAAATAAGGAATTATTCAATTTTTTCTCAGATCGTGGTATAGTACATCAAACTTCTGTTCCCTATACACCTCAACAAAATGGCAAGGCAGAGAGGGAGATAAGAACTTTGACAGAAGCAGCAAGATCGATGCTGTGTGCCCAAAATCTTCCAAAGAAATTGTGGGCGGAAGCAGTGAACACTGCAGCTTATGTTATAAATAGAACTGGTAAAAGTAAAGAACCAGGTAAAACACCATATGAAGTATTTGCAAATAAACGATTTGATCTTAATAAATTACATATTTTTGGCACACCTGTATCTGTCCATATTCCAAAAGAAAAAAGGAAGAAGTGGGATGCTAAAAGTGAGACTGGAATTATGGTAGGTTACGGAGAATCCGTAAAAGGCTATAGAATATTTTACCCAGAAAAGAATGATGTGCTAATTAAGAGAGATGTTATATTTTTAAAACCATGCATTGCGAAACAAGAGAAAGTAAATCTAGAATTTGTAAATGAAATACCAAGCAATGAAACACCAGTCCATAATGACCCAAATTTAATGGATGATAGTATTACAGTTTCAAGGGAGACAGATGAGACGAGACATGAAGATGAGGATAGTTTATATAAACCAGAAGAAACAAGTGATGAATTCAGTGAATGCGATAGTGGAAATGAGCCGCTGCCAGCTTCACCTCGTCAAAGCAAACGTGTCAGAAAACAAACACAATTTTATAATTGTCAAAATGTCTACACTGTGGAAACAGAACCGAGCACATATAAGGAAGCCATGGAGAGAAGTGATGCTTGTCAGTGGGAAGCAGCTATCAAACGGGAACTGGAGACCCTAAAAGCGAATAATACATGGACAGTGTGTCAAGTACCTGAAAATCAAGACATTGTTAGTAGTAAGTGGGTTTTTAAACTTAAGAAAATTGATAATAATATTCAGTATAAAGCTAGGCTGGTTGCCAGGGGATTTGAACAGAATGATGCATTAGATTTATATGAAATTTATTCACCTGTTACTAAATTGACAACCTTTAGATTATTTGTTTCAGTTGCTACTAAATTAAACTTAGAAATACATCAAATGGATGTCACTGGAGCTTTTCTATATGGGGATATAAAAGAAAATGTGTTTATTAGGTTACCAGAAGGGGCCTATAATGGTTGTGAGAATATTGTCAAACTTAATAAGTCTTTGTATGGACTGAAAAAGTCACCTAAGTATTGGAATGAAAAGTTTAATGAAGTAATATGTAAAGAAGGTTTTGTTAAGTCAAAGAATGATCCGTGTCTGTTTTCAAAATGTAATGAAAATGATCAAACCTATATATTACTGTATGTTGATGATATTTTGATGTTTAGTAGTAATAAACAATTGATAAGTGATCTTAAGTCAAATTTACAGAAATTATTCAAAATAAAAGATCTAGGATTAGTTTCAAATTATCTTGGTATTAGAATTAAACAGAATTTTAAAGATCGTGTAACAGAATTAAGTCAGAAATCGTATTTAGAAAGTGTATTAAAGAGATTTAACATGGAGAATTGTAAGCCCGTATCTACTCCTATTGATCAAAATTTTAATAGAAACATTTTAGACATAAAGGAATGCAAATCAAACAAACAAATAGAAAATATATGTAGGAAAATGATAGGGAGTTTAATGTATGCCATGTTAGGCACTAGGCCGGACCTTTGTATAGCTGTATCTATATTAAGTAGATACCAGAATAATGCGAGTGATGTATTATTATCTCATTTAAAAAGAGTTTTAAGATATGTTAAACACACTTTAGATTATAAGTTAGTTTACAAATGTGATGGTGATAGGCTTGTAGGGTATTGCGATGCAGATTGGGGTGGCGATTTGAAAGACAGAAAGTCTACCACTGGTTATTGTTTCAAATTTTCTAATTGTCTTGTATCGTGGTGTTCAAAGAAACAGTACTCGGTGAGCCTATCATCAACTGAGGCTGAGTATGTTGCAGTCAGTATGGCAGCTAGTGAGTCTTGTTGGTTAGCAAATTTACTAAAGGACTTTAATATTGTAAATGTGTATCCAGTACCTATATATTGTGACAATCAATCTGCCATAATGGTTGCAAATACTGATAATATTAAGAGACTAAAACATGTTGATATACGATATCATTTTGTCAAAGAGTTGATTAGAGATAATAAGGTATGTTTGATATATGTAAACACTGGAGATCAGATTGCCGATATGTTCACAAAATCTTTGAACAAGGAATTATTGCTTAAATGTCTAACTGGATGTGGTTTAAAGTAAATTGATGTTATTATTTTTTATTGTTTGTTCATTCAGTTAATGTACATGTATTACATTGAGTGGGGGTGTTGAAATACAATGTAATACTTGAAATATTAGAAGTACTCGTTTTAGTTTATTTTGAGTTGGCAACATTTATTGTATATAAAAAAAATTCATTATTTCCACAAACCTGTCTTCACGTGTCTATTGTTTTTGCTTTCTGTTCATTATTTTGTTGCTTGTAATATTTTTATCAATAAAGGCCTTTAAAGTGACTATAGTCTATAAAAATACTTACAAAGAAAAATAATCAAGTGGTCCTGATATTATTCGGGTTTCATGAGTCTTATTCAATAAAGGAAACATGGATCTAAAGATATTTCTTGTGAGTAGTCGAGTAAATCGTTATACTAAATTTTTGTGTATCTCAATTTCAATAGTATATATTTAGAAATCTACATTTTGAATGTACAATACGTATGGCTAATTAAGAATTTTAACATGACCAGAATTTGTAGTCACATATTTGAGAAATGCTAGTTTAAGCTCTTTAACGATATGTATCCCAAGTCGCTTTTTCCTTGCCTGAATTCTTTCTGTACCTCGCAATTAGACCTCATCACTGGTGGTAGGTCTCTCATATGTGATAGGCCACCTGGATAACTCCCGCCAAACACCAGTGTAAATGTTGTGTTTCGGATTGAAGAACAAACATTGTAGCCAGAGTACCTACTGGAAATATCCAGACTTTACACCTTATGTCTCAGGATGGCAAGCACACTGGAATGCCAAGCATTGCTTTGTAATTCAAGGTGTCGTTTGGTTTTGCTACTGGTCATGAGCGGTCGTATCGGTTACCATCAGGCGAACGGCATGCTCGTCCCGCCATTCAGTGAATTAAAAAAATCTACTATGGGGTCAGAAGCAAAAGACCCCATTAGTGTGCGGTATGAAAAATACGGTAGTTAGGTACCTATTTTAACATTTTTTATTAAAATTAGAAAATCGATTTGAAATATCGTTACATGTTCAGATGTATTTTGAAACTGCTTTTATTTGAAATACTTATTATGAAATATTTGAAAATTTAAATATCAATAAAAATTACATTTCTAAGTCGTAGCTGAAAATATGTATTTGAATTTCAATTACGTAAGTATTCATACATTTCCCGGTCCTGGCATCTATACATATTATCAGTGGATGAATAATTATAATCTATTATTGTAGTATGTTCGTCACTGTTTTAATCATAAACACGGAAGGCGGAATCGAAAATAGAAATCCTTGGGGGAGGTTTTTTTTTGTGGCTGTAGAGGATTATTACAGGACTAATTTAAAATATTTAGTTTTAAATTAACCACGTAAAAAATGCAATATGTTTCACTTTAAAGTACGTTTAATGCTAATATGGGTGTATTATTAATGTGTCTACTGTATGTACTGTACTGTCTTAGCCCATATAAGTCCCACTGCAGGGCACGGGCCTCTTTTAGCCATATAGTCCACCACGCTGGTCTAGTGCGGGTTGGTGGACTTTACACACCATAGAAATTCTTACGACTGCCTCGGTGGCGTAGTTGTACTAGGATACGGTTACAAAGCTGAGGTCTGGGGTTCGAATCCCGGGTTGGGCAAAGTGATATTGGACTTTTCTATTCATTATCAGCCCAGAGTCAGGAATTTGTGCCCGATACGGCGATGGACTCGCCACCTGTCACATTGTGGGACGGAACATACAAGGCGAAATGTGGGGGTCCTTGGCACCTCTGCCTACCCCTTCTGTGAGGAAGGCGTGAGTTTATGTATGTATGTATGTAGAAATTCTTACAAATCACTATGGTATGCAGATTTCCTCACGATGTTTTGCGTTCTCCGTTTTAGTGCGTGGTGATTAAACATTAATACACACATGACTCCGAAAAGTCAGGGATGTGCCCTTGGATTTGAACCCGTGACCAGCGTGAACATATCGGCACCATTTATTGGTGTCAACTATAAACAATTTTTGATGACCAAAAAATAAAAATATTTTTTCAAGGAATACCAATTGTTGTCCTGTGTTATTACTTAATATGCAATTTATTCATAATTTATGCATTTGACGTAGCTATAAGCAGAAGTAACCGCCTACACTGCGGTAATACTATCACGATGGCAAACTCACTGTGTTAAGGTCAGATGCAATGATTTCTTACATATTAAGATGTCAAGTGGATGTCCTTAAAACCTTGCTTGAATATATAGCCAGCCTACGTGGCGCAGTTAGTTAAATGCTGGCTGTGAAATGAGAGGCCGCGGGTTCGATCCCCGCACCGAAACAAATGTTTGTGTGAAGGCCCGTGCCCTGTAGTGGGACGAATAGGGGCTGGTATAGATACATATACAGGTAAATTATGATAAAACCCCTAACAATGATCCTTCCAAGAATATTTATCGCGTGTTAGGTTCAACCTGTATAATGCCAGCCATTACAATCATGTACATAATAATTACTTTAATGTGCCAATAAATAGAATAAAATGTCTACTACTGTAGCTGAATACATATATAATATTGTTAATTCTCCCGGTGCCACTTAATTTAATTTAATTTACTAAAAATACTTTCAAAATCTAGGCGTTTGTGGGTTGAAATTTGTGTGTAAAAGCACCTACGGTACGACAGGAGAAATCCTTAAAAAGTTCGTGTTATGAATGAGTCAGTTCCTTGCTGTTATCGGCCTTACTTACCTCTCACTTTATCAGGCAATTTAACAAAATATATACCTACCTGATATCCTTGCATTTTTCCAAAACATTCAGTTTTTTACAATCATGCAGTTTGTAAAGATAAGCAACATATTGCGGTTGCCCTTTACCCGTCTTGTTTTTTTGAGATCTCATTGAAATCCAGTTAGTGTGCGATAGTTAAAAAATCCTGATTTTGAGTCATAAACCTTGTCGTTCTGGCCTACTTGAAAACAAAGTTAGTTACAAAACTATAATTAAGACTACTAAAACTTTAGATACCCGTTGGTAAACGACACGTTAACGCTTTTCTATGCCAAGATATAAAAGTGGGCGAGGTTATCGTCTCTTAGCCAAAAACGAACTGTCTTATTCATGGACAGATTGTAAACCTATTTCAGCTGCTGCTTAAACCATTCTTGATTGTAGCAAATATCACCTGGAGTTGTATACTACATGGGCCTTGTAGAGACTAGGAAAAACTTCCGTGCTTTCCGGCGTTTTTGCGATACCTATTACTGGAATCAAGTATGACAGCTATAATAGGTCACATTTAAATGTAATAATGATTTGATCCGTATTGCTTTACAGCTGGCTTGTCCGGCTGTAAAAGTCTTTTTGAGAGGTTATTTACCTCTTTAGTTTCTTGTTTTATCATCCGCTTTGCACGGAGGGAAGTGGACAATAATTAATTTCCAACTCCTCCTATTAATTCAACTTTCTGATTAATTTCTTTGCGGGTTAAAGACAAGTTAGACATTCCCGGAGACTCACCGACCTCCAATGCTCGGTGTCATTACATTGAGTGCTACTGTCGATCCCGGCTTATAGGAGTTATACTGGTGTGAGTGCGGGACATTCTCCAAAACCTATTTTACCTATTATATTTATACCTATATATATTTTTTATTTTTTTATTTTTTTAATCTTTATTGTACACAAACAAAAGAACATAACAATATAAAGAAATAACATCTATTAAAAGTACAAAAGGCGGTCTTATCGCTAATAAGCGATCTCTTCCAGACAACCTTTGGATGGATATAAAAGAAGGAGAAAGAAAGCGCAGTGTAATACAAAGATAAGAAAAGCCTTTAATGGCCTTATGAAAGGGACAATAGTTCAGTTTGAGCGAAGAAGACAGGACTTTCAGTAACTTAAATAGGTTAATATACTATACTCGTACTATCTATGAATAAGACATAAAAATACTCTTACTTTTATTGAAAACTAGATAATTTATCCGTATAGTTAGCAGACGGGTTAATTAGAACACGCACATCTGTTCGAAAAATAATTATTAAGAAGTAACCCCAAAACCCACACAAGGTGTATTACCGGATTGCGGATTCGAACTCGAGACTTCATAGTTCATATCACATAGTTACCGCTTCGTTTAAAATATAACCCATTATTTCCAAACACATGCAACATCACATGCTCGTAATACCACGCAAATGCAAATAAACGTTGTCACTATGATCACGATATCTGAAGTCGGCCCTGACAGTCCACCTTTACATAATATGTAGGTATTTCCTTGAATATAATAAAATAAAACTAGATAAATAACCCCCAGTAGGCCCTCGTAGTGAATGGCCTAACCTCTCTCAATCGAACTTTCGATTGTGAAGAAACCTCTGCCCTGGATACTTATACTATTATTGAATAAAAACTTATTTTAAATTGGTTCCAAGAAATTGCTGAAACCAGGTCGTTTCCAACATATCGCTATGGATTTTCGTGGGAGAAGCAATCTATCGCTTATAGTGGACTTTTTGTGGCTGAATAAAATGAGAGAGTAAACGGGAAATAAACAAAAAAAAATATATTATGTCGCTCATTGAAGTAACTTCTAGGTGGTGAATACCTATTTTTATAATTTTGCTGTTATTGTATTTAACACCCGTATTCTAAGACGTTTCCTCGAATCTTCCTCAACCTTATATCTGTCGAGGTGACGTTTAAAATGAATTCGAGGAATCCTCGAAAATTGTATGCTTAGTTAAAAATATATCTTTCCTAGAGGATCCTCGAGTTCGAGGTTGAGTCGAGGAAATACGTCATCAAATACGTCATTGATGTGTTAATAAGGTACAGATTTAACAAAAAAATATTATTGACATTTCAACACACAAACATCCTCGATTTCAGGCCGTCCTTGTCATTATTTAGAGGGGTGCAAGAGATATTAACTATAGGGTAGAACTTAGGGTGGAATGAGACACGCAGCTGTTCTAGGGGGGATAGGGGCGCTTAAATACTAATATTATTCCAAGTATTAACAACTAGGGGTAAAATATTCAAGGTAAGGACCTAATTTTATGACACTTTCTTGTTAATATTATAACTCGTCGCAATTATTTTGTGATATAGAGGTTTGCTAGTTTATAGGAGACTAACTAAAAAGAGTTCCCAATGAATAACGTAGATTCAGAGATTTACTGCTATACTATCACATGTTTTAATTGCAGACATGTGATCTAATTAGAGACTAATTTTACTATGTCAGAAGAAAAGCAATGTACATAAACTTGGCATGACTCCTAGACCCTTAATTAAGCAACGATTTTCTTTAGTTTCCCGGTCTAAAAGCGCAAATTGCTTATTAATTTATCTATAAACCCAAAGATCATATCATAATATAAATACAATTAAAAAAACGGTTTAATAAGACTGAGGTCCCACCGAGATTCGAACTCGGATCGTTGGATTCAAAGTCCAAAGTGCTCACCATTACACCATGGGACCACATAAACCTGTGTCCGAAACAATTTATTGCTGTTACATTTTCTAGTACTTTATTACACGAAAAGTCGTAAAATACATCATTTTATGTAGTTATTTAGTTGTATGTATGATAAAAACTGAATTGAGTTAGTTCCAACGAAGTTAGGTGCTTAAATGTTACGATTGTGCGTATTTTATTTTGCCTTTTATTCCTCGACTTATTTACCCCACATTAAAGTAGATTTGGGGCACCATTTTTCATATTATATGCATATTGCAGTGTGATTATTCGCTATTACCTTTAGTTATTACCTTTGTAAGAAAATTAGCTTCGATGTTCGAGCAATAGCGTTTTACAAATTTAAAAACTTTCACAGTAATAGTACTAGTGTCTCACTTGGCCATCGACTATAATATAATATCAGATATCTTGTTTTACTTAATACATTATTAGCTTTCGGGGGAAATTATGAAATGAAATAAAATTATTTTTACTGTTGGCACCATTTTTGAATGTATCGATTTTGAGAGTGGAACCTATGTGACCCAATCTTACCGGAAAATTGTTGAATTAAGTCAAATCGTGAGTCTAAAATCGATCAATCCACACAAAGTTTTACTTAATATGTTATGAGTTCTGTTACTAATAATTTATGTTTTGTTTTAAGCCGTGACGTCATGTTTGGGGCAGGGGCAGCCTGGATTTCAAATCGGGACTTTCCGACAGTTTATACGTACCACTATGAATGGTGAGTTCAAATCAACTAACATATTGGGTCTAAGTGCAGTGCCGTTTGACCTATAAACATATTGGGCGGGATCATTTTGGCACTTAGGAGAAAATACTACTATGTCTTGGGCTAGAAAACAATACCTATACCTATATGTCATCTTAATCCAACGCTGAAAACAGCTAGCCCACATCAGCAGCTCCTTTTAATTTCTGGCACCCTGGGCGGCAACTCAAATGCCATACCTTCATTCTCCATTTTTCTTCTTCACATAAAATTTAATATATAACTAAAATTACATACATGAAAAGTATAATTGGCGGTCTTATCGCTCAAAGGCGATGTTTTACAGACAACCATGGAATGGATTTAAGATAAGGATTAACAGAGAGCACTTTAAAATGTAAAGGATAGAAGCCAACACGGAATAGTATATTAAATGATACCCTCTGCGGCGCAGTTGGTTAGATGCCGTCTGTGAAACGAGAGGCCTTGATCTTAATGTGTGGGGTCAGGACTATGTATGTGACTGTTGGGAGAAAAAACGAAAAAATACTAAATAAATCTAATGTTTGTATGAGCGCTTTAGTGTTTGAGGCCTAAGTGTCGTCGCATCCAGATATACTTTGTAATATGAAAAAAAAAACACACTACTTTGACACCTTCACTTTTTTTAAATATTTTAATTGTTATTTTATTTTTCAGTACCACCAGGCAGAACTGCGAAATTAGATGACCTCTATATTCGGTTTTTCAGGTAAATTACTCCGAATCCAACAAACATACATAGATGAAATATAATTTAATAGTGAATATATTTGTAATAATGATTTATTTACTCTTAAATAAGTTACACAAGATTGAAGTAGGTAATTCAATGTATATAATTCTGATCAGAAACATCTGTACACCTTGTATTGTAAGGATTATCAGAATATGTGTATATTTAGGAATATATATCAAAATATATAATAATAATCGTATAATAGTGAATTATATATGAGGTTTTCAAATCCCAATGTTGATGTTCTAAATTCAAATTATAATACACATTTTTTCTGATAATCTTTACATAACATAAACTTATAAGGTGGTTCGATTTTTCTGATGAAAAGTATATAATTAAGTTATATAACTAATTATGTTTGTTTTCAGTAACGAAACATCACCATTATTATATAAGCTCAAGGACATAAAGCGGTTGCTGAATGAGCCAAGCTTCGATTTGAAACGGCTTACGGTCTTCTATGCTCATGGGTAACTTTTCAATAATATTAAAAACTACTTATATGGAATGATAAGTACAGCAAACAAATTATTTCCTGAAAATATTAATATTGAATATTAGACGCAATACCGACCCGTCAAAGCATTGAAGGAGAGGGAAGGACTGGTAGTAGGTCTCTCATACGTAGAAAGCAGCCTGGGTAGGTACCACCGAAATATCTATCACTCCCGACAAACAGCAGTCTAAATGCACTGTTGTATTCCGGTTTGAAGGACATCGTAGCAACTACTGGACGTGTTGTGATTAAAAATCTTGTATCTCAGGATGGCGAGCGCAGTGGAATTGGCATTGCTTTGTTATTCAAGGTATTGTTTGGTTTTACTACTGTTCATGCGGTACTATCGCTTACCATCAGGCGAACGGCAGGCTCATCTCATAATTCATAGCAATAAAAACAATAAAGTGTACTGTTGTTCCAGGTACGTCGAGCTGACGACGGACGAGAGCGTGACGCTGATGGTTCGGTCGTACCTCAAACGGGGCGGCTACAATATCCTGCTGCTCGACTGGTCCAACATGGCCTATGGGAATTACGTCAATGCCGCTTTGGATATCGCTCCTGTGAGTAGTATTTATATAAAAATAAAGGCAAACGCACAGACTGTAATTCTTACAGGGGCATATCGCTTTATTTTTTTTATTTGACAGCCTCCGTTGCGCAGTTAGTTAGACATCGGCCGTGAAACGAGAGGCCGCGGGTTGGATCCCCACACCGAAACAAATATTTGTCTGAACTACGGGGTCTGGGCGGTTGGATGCCACCTGTGAAACGAGAGGCCACGGGTTCGATCCCCGCACAGATAGAAATGTTTGTGCGGCCCACACATATTTCTTCCGGGTCTGGGTGTTTGTGAGACCTAAAAGTCTCTAGTAGTTCCTGATACCCACGACGCGAGACTCAATCTAAGTGTGGGGTCAGCACTATGTATGTGACTGTTGGGTGTATTTATTTATCAACCGCTGGAGATGCTTTTGCTAGAGTGCTCTTGAATCGTTTAGTAGAGATTTCGGAGAGTATACTACCTGAGACCCTGTAAGTAGTACTCTTATATTAACACGCTCGCTTCTGCACCGTTAATTGAGGACTTTCAGGTAGTGCGTTAGAGATCAAAAATCTCTTAAAACGATTTTTTTAATTCGTATCCTAGACATAAAAACCCAGTGTACTGCTAAACGTACCATAATATCCACGCTTAACACCTGCATACATTAAAACCATAGAAAGTCGATCAAATATACAAATCTAAAACGTGCTTCTAAAATATTCTTCCAGACGGGTAAAGAAGCAGGAAAGGCGATTGTGGAGCTTCTCAAAGGTGGACTATCATTGGAAGGACTGCACTTTGTCGGCCACTCTATGGGGTGCCACGTAATGTCTGCTGCTTCGAGAGTCCTCAAATCCAGCGGATACAGACTTCCAAGGTAATGAAAGCAGTCTATATGTCTAGTAATTTTCACCTCTCTTTTCTCCTGGAAACGTAGGAATTGTTTTATAATGCATGTCCAGCAAACTGTTAAACGCCACTTGATGGTTAATGAATTGTAACCAATAATATCTACGAGAATATTAGCACGGGAGAAGAAAAGCAAGAAAAAGGTCAGGAGGAAGAACGGAATACTGGGCCTCCACAAATCTCATTCATTCCTATAAAAGTCCAAGGATACAATGTGGCTATACCTCTGTACAAAAGGGTCCCTAAAAGTCCTACGCCTGCATGATCTGATTGATGATTCGCTCTGCATCTTATATCACATTTACCACGGAGAGTGCTTTCAAAAAAAAAAGACGCGTCCGCATGCTTGTTTGACCCCTGTAATATAAAAGAAATCAGCAGTGGTTACCATCAAGAAATATGGTTTTCTAAAGGTATCTATCGTATCTTTAGTAATGTACCTTAATTATTTTTTACCAGACTGTACAATACATCAATACAATTGCAATAATTGTATCGACTAGGGAGGGACTGGCGGTCTATAGTCCGTACAAAACCGGCTTCATTATGAGAAGCCAACTATCATAGCAATGAAACAGCGCCCCCGTCTGAGGTTGCGATTTGAGGGAACTAAATAAAACATTATGAAAAAATCACTATGCATGTTGACTCGACTTAGAAACTAGAAAGCATTTTTTTTTAATACATTGAAAATATGAAGGAGTTAGTATTATATTTTAGTTCTTCCTTATGATATCAGATGAATCCTCTATGCATCGTACTTTATTAATACATGTAAGTAATGTTTTTACGATATTTGAAAGGGATGATATTATGTAAAAGAAAAGAAATATCAGTACAGGTAGAGTCACATTTTTTCACTCAAATATGGGTTTAAGATTGCATATTTTTTATATAGTATTTGCCAATAGGTGGCAGCACTTAAAATCTGAATCGCGGTATAGAGATGTGCACAAGAATCGTATATAATGGTCCGCTGTTGAGGTTTAGTTAACTTTGCGCAGAGGCAATATCGTAACCAATGAGGTTAATCCGAGGTGCGATTATTGCTAGTTGAAAACTTTACCAATACCCCGCCTTGTGGACGTGAAACACCGTCCGCTACGGCAATTTTTGAAAGGCCCTTAAAGGCCAAATAATTTCTGAATAATTACACTCGGAACTTTAGAACAAGTGTGTCGCATTTGGAGTGAAAATGAAAGCGTTTCTATTTTCATTCCAAAAGCGGCATACTTGCTTTGGTTAATGTTGATTATCTTGTAGAGTGGTCCATGCCCCGTGGTGGCCTTCTTGGTGGATAGATCTTTATTATTTTATGCCAATCTGATTTAACTATAATTTCTCCGGTAATCTTACTCTCCCACGTAATGATCAAATCAAACACGTCCTTTAATTGGTCAGTGTTCTGTAGGCTCTTTCTTTGCTTTTTTATTATTGTAAAGGTCCGGCATACGAGAAAATAAGCCGCCTAATAGCTTATGGTAAGTATGTGATTACTGCCGCCCATGAATATCATATATAATGCTTGAATCATGGAAATGTTGCCAGCCCATTAAATCAAGAGGAGATCGGGAAGGAAAACGGATAGGAAGAATAAAGGAGTATTGGGCATCCGGTAATTTCACTCATTGAACAACGCAAAAGTAAAGCTGTCGCTTCACAACGATTTCTTGTAAGATAGTGGTACCGCCCCGGACGAGCCTGTCCATTCATACTGAGTCATGACAAACAACAGCGTGACTCTACCACTTCTTTTCTTGAAGTTCTCCATGTAGCGTTGGTAAGAAGAGGCATTAAAAATTTACAAAGTTAATATGGAATGGTTTGGTTGTTGCAAATATATAACATAATTTCTTTTAATATGCAGTCTATCAGAAACATACCTATGTAGAGTCAATAGCGTATTGAGTCCCGAAATATTATTTACATTCGTACATAATCGTCATAACTGTATCCCATAGAGGTAGAGCAGACACTCTGTTAGCCATTTTACTTGATTTTAAGATACTACTTTCGCTTCGTCCAGTTTCATTAATTTCTATGCATTTTCGTCAATTCAGGATACTTTTAATCTGACCCTTGCGGATTGTGCCATTAATTTAGTTGAGATAGGTTTCACGGGGTCGACCTTTACCGACTCTTCCATACCCGAAATATTTATTGTAACTAAGCAAATATAAAATAGTTGTATTCATTGTGTTAATTTTTAAGTATATTACTCGACTAATTTCTACCCAAACGGCCAATTCCTCAGAAACCAAAAAGGGAAGTAATTTAGTACTACGAAGCTCAACCCCTATGTAATGTATGAAATAATACATTAGCCGGTAAAAGATGGCGCTACTTGAAATCTGAATCGCGGTATAGAGATGTGCATGGGAACAGTATATAAGGGTCCACTGATGAGGATAGAGTTAACTTTGCGCAGAGGCAATATCGTAACCAATGAGGTTAATCCGAGGTGCGATTATTGCTAGTTGAAAACTTTACCAATACCCCGCCTTGTGGACGTGAAACACCGTCCGCTACGGCAATTTTTGAAAGGCCCTTAAAGGCCAAATAACTGTTGAAAAATTACCTTCAAACTACAAAGCAAGTGTGCCGCATTTGAAATGAAAATGAAAGAGTTTTTAATTTCATTCCATACGCGGCATACTTGCTTCGATTAATGTTTGTTATCGTGTAAAGTGATTAGTTATTTTTTTGTGTTTTTCTTGAAGTTTAATAATAATTGCGATTAGCGTTAAGTAAATTTTTGTTTAGCTATAACATTAAAACCCGTAAATTCTTCTAAACATCATACACTTCACACCCACTTCTATAAACTCAATTATATCTCCCCCAGATTAACGGGCCTCGATCCAGCGTACCCTGGTTTCTACTTCCCAATCCCCCTGACGCAGCCGATGACCAGTTCTGACGCGGCCTTCGTGGACGTGATCCACACCGATGGTGGATACTACGGCACTCCAACCAGCGCTGGCCATGCCGACTTCTGGCCTAATGAGGGTCAGGCGAAGCAGCCAGGGTGTACTGCTTCTGTACCTCTGTCAGATGTTGGTGAGTTGCAATAATTAGACAAGGTTTTTAGATAGAAGACTAAGAAATTGATTATTTTGATGGTAGAAAATCTATCTGATTACTGCTGAAGAAGTCACAATCTAAATTAATATTTAATATCTAAATTAATGTGTTAGCCTCCGTGGCGCAGGTGGTTAGACGCCGCCTGTAAAACAAGAGACCGCGGGTTTGATCCCCGCACCAAGAGAAATGCTTGTACGACCGACTCTCGTTACTCGTTACTCTAATACCTACGACACAAGACTCGATCTTAGTGTGGGGTCAATGTGACCGATGAGTGTTATTTATTACTTATTATTATAAAGAGAAAATATTTGATTGTATTGAAAAAGCTCTGAAACTCCTGGAACGATTTGCAATATTATTTTATCACAAGGTTTTTGTGATCATTATCCCCGATAAACATGGTCTTCAGGCGATAGAATATTTTCAAAATTAAAATTATCTGCACCCGGGCGGAGCCGACTCGGGCTTCAACTATAATGTATTAAGCAGTTGACATTCCATTTGAACTCACTATCAAGAATTACCGTGCCAATATTCAAGAGAAGATAGCCGGTAATGCAATAGGTCGAAAATAACTATTCTCGTATGACATCCTATCTTCTTCTTTTGGTGCGTCTGTGTAATAATAAATTTGCATTATCTTCCAGATTTCTGCAGCCACTGGCGTTCGTGGGCGTTCTGGGCGGAGTCAGTCACTGGCGGCGAGTTCTTAGCTCGAAGATGCACGAGTTATGACGCGTTTGTTCGCGGGCAGTGCCAGGACTCGCCACGAGTTTATATGGGCTTGAGGGCCACTCCGAAGTAAGTATACTTCTAATTCTCACAATCAAGTACTTACTTTGTGGTACTATGGTACGACAAAATGCCTACAGTGCGCCTGATGGTAAGTGGAGTGACATTCATCTTTATTATCCTCACAGTGGCAGATGGAGGTAACTTTATAATAGTCGAATGTAACTGGGTGAAACATATTTCTGTCCCAAAATGTAATAATAAATAGTTTATCATCATGCTAGTACAAATTTTATTCCCGAGTAATTTCAGTTTTTAAATCATAAACTTCGTCCGAAATGGAATGACTGACTTGAGAATCGAATTCAAAACCTCATGGTTCACATCTCGTTTTCGCTGACACAATATCTATGTATGTTTGTATAAAAGCGGTTTCAGTTCTAAAACATGCATGGGATAATAATTTAAAAACATATAAAGAGTCTAACAAAGCACTTCCTTCTTTTGTAAAGTCGGTTAATATATTTTGTTGCAGCTTAAAAGGGAGTTTCTATCTTCGTACAGCGGCGAGTGAACCATACGCTTTGGGCGAGAGGGGGGCGGATTAACCCCTTCTTATATCTAATTTAGTAATTTAGTACGAAGTGTTCATTGTTATTTGAGTGGATTTATCGTCATTGTTTTTGTTTTCAAAAATATAAGACAATAACTAATGTTTTGCTTTTTGTCATTTTCTTAAACCACTCGTCACACGTGACGCAAAAATTGTATAGCTTTATAACTTTATTAACTTGCGGATGTAAAATACGGTTTTAAATACAGGGTATATCAAGACTACTGCCGTAAACGAAGTCGGGTGGTAGTAAATAAGAAAAAAAAAATCGTAGCTTTTTTTTGCTAAAATTTTAGTAGCATTGTGTCTGAAGTCACTAAAATCATAATAACACCACCCGACTTCGTTTTCGGCAGCAGTTTTGTATCAAGAATCCTGTATACAACCTGTTAAACAATGTAGTATGTATATAGAAATAAACTAGAATATTTCGCTTATTATTTTTGTATTAGGCACATTATATCATATTTATATATTTTACACTTAAAACTAATAATCACAGAATTATTGTTCCTTTTCTTGCCTACACATAAAACATCACTATATATACAACTTATTTACTATTAGCAATATCCTTAATACTATCAGGAAGATTCTTGCCTTTAGTCTCTGGTAACCATAAACACATCAGTCCCCCGCATATAGGAGCTACGCCAAAAATAACAGTAGGAAGCCACCATACACTCACTGATAAATTGGATATGAATGGGGCAATCATAGACCCGACTCTCATAGAGGTCGAACAAGCTCCCATTGCCATATTTCTGACTACAGTGGGGTATAACTCCGAGGTGTAGATGTAAATGGTGGCAGCGACTATAGCGGCGCAACTGACTCCTAAAGTGCCGAGAGTCAGCGTGATCCAGAAGACGTTGGGGACGAACGCAAGGGAGATGACGCAAAGACCGCCTAGGACGAAGAAGACAGCTGTTGTTGTTCTTCTGCCCAAGGCGCTGATCAGCCAGATTGATATGAGGTTTGATGGGATCTGAAATTAAAGGTATGGAATTTATACATAGATATATTCAATTTTCCTATCTGGTGGATGGTTAATCTTAGTTACTTTATGAAACACAACATACTTAGACGTAATAAGCAACATTTCTATGGGACAATAATATCTATACTACATTATTATCTATACTAATTTGTAGATGCTTATTAAATCTATTTAAGCATAAAAAACTAGATAAAACTGAGTTTCATTATAACTGGGCAGACATGTTGAAATGTTATGTTTTGTCAACAAAATGCGTGGAAGCCCTATAATTCATAGAGTTACTACCTGCTTTTCCTGTCTCCTTAAAAGCTGGCAATGAACCTATGATTGTTATGGGTTTATATAAATAAGGCAGTCACTGTATAGCAGTTTGTTTTTAATTTGTACATACATAAACTCACGCCTTATTCCCAGAAGGGGTAGGCAGAGGTGCCAGGACATCCACATTTCACCTTATATATTTCGTTCCATGATTTGATAGGGGGTGAGCCTACCGCCATATCGGGCACAAATTCCTTACTCTTGACTATAAATGAACAGAAAAATCGAATATCACTTTGCCCCACTCAGGATTCGAACCCAAAAGCTCAGCTTTGTAACCGTACCATTACCATTAAAGACCATTACGTCTTTGTATATTCTTATTGAGAAGTTATACGATACCTGAATAGCACCAGCAGCGGCAACACTAACGAAAGGATCCGGACTTGTCTGACTTATGTACTGGTTGAAGCCGAAGAATGTAACTCCAGTGATGAGCCATATGACGCAGCAGCAGGCGGTCTGCACCAGCAGCGACCTTCGGAACAGGTCCGAGTAGTTCCGCCGAGGGCTCTCCGCTGACGATATGTCTTCGGATATCTTCTTGAGCGTGTCTTCTATTTTTGCTGTTGGCAGGTTGTTTCTGGAATGAAAGATAAATGTTTTATTTTTTATTCTGGTTCAGTAAAGTGATTGCAGTTTGTGGTTAGTGCAATAAAGATCAGACAGAGTATCGATTGACAATTTAGAAAGGTATAATTTGCACTTCGATGAAATTATGTGGTTTTAGCTCAAAGCAATTTTTTACTGTCTTGTCATTTCGAGTCGCTTGTTATATTCTTACCAATAAGTCACTGTGGAAATGAAAGTGATTTTTTTAATTTCAATTAATGGCGAGACGATTATGTCGATCGCCTGATAGTAAGCGATACGACCGCTTATGAACAGTAGCGAAACCAAACACCTGGAATCACAAAGCAATGCTTGGCATTCCACTGCGCTCGTCATCCTGACTTATGAGTCAGGATTAACATCTTATGAGATGTTATGTCTCAATATATCGTGTAGTTTCTCTCGCTACAATGTGTTTCAAACCGAAACACAACAGTAAGATGCACTGTTGTGTTTGTGTTTGCTGCATGGCGGGAGAAATAGACATTGCGGTGGTATCTACCCAGAAGACCTCTCACGTAGGAGAGACCTACCACCAGTATGTGTAATTTCTAATAATACATATGGTTAAGGATAATTACTAATTTAATTTTATGGGTTTCTGGCGATTACCGAGTCATCACAAAACTATCAGCGAAATAGTAACATAATCTAGGTAATTTAAGATGTTTCTCATAATAATAGTGAAGTAAACTTCAATAATGTAGATATTGTTATAGAGAAAAACCTTATAGACGTCAATAATTAAATCGGAGAAAATAGATTAGTATTATTATACAGTCGAAAAATACGACGTCGACGAATTTGTCCGTTGCAATTGCTTTGCTATCACTCAGAGTACTTTGTTATATAGGATTTGCTACCAATATAGTACATGGCACGAGTACATGACGTGACTTAATGTATGTTCTACATGAATCTATCAAACCTGTTGCAGCTGAGGAATACATTTTAACATCATATTTATAATTAATCATAGCTACAGTTTCATGATACTACCAGCTTTGGTAGTTTTACATACATACATACATAAACTCACGCCTTTTTTCCCAGAAGGGGTAGGCAGAGGTGCCAGGACACCCACATTTCGCCTTGTATGTTCCGTCCCATGATGTGATAGGTGGCGAGCCTATCGCCATGTCGGGCACAAATTCCTGACTCTGGGCTGATAATGAATAGAAAAATCCAATATCACTTTGCCCAACCCGGGATTCGAACCCGAGACCTCAGCTTTGTAACCGTACCGGAGTACAACTACGCCACCGAGGCAGTGGTAGTTTTAGTACAATTTAATTTTATTATTGTATCGTATAATGCAGTGGAGGGTAGTTTGTCATTTGCTTCTCGCTGAGTACGTAATCTTGTGTGGAGTATTGTGCGCGTTTCGCGAAGCTTGGTGTGTATTCCGTCGTGCTAGATTATCGCCTGATTCGTTTGTGTGTTTCGGACTATCTGGTGCAAAGCGGAGTTTGGTGAATCTATGGTCAACCAGCTTCAGAAACGGGAGTCCGGTGAGTTGGCTGTACATATTTTACTTTTCGACTAATGGCCTGCGCACACCGTGAAAGAACGCCAAGAGATTTTCTTTCAACGTTATTGAAATTTTGTTCCGCCCCGGGATGTGACAGTCCTAGCGGAGGCAATGGTTTACGATTTCCTACTGCATGAATGCGTCTTTGTAAAAAAATTACAATAGTTGATCTCTCTTCACATTTAATCACATTGGATATGAAATGTGTATCAGACAGCATATCTTAGACAGAAGGTCCCTTAAGTACTGTATCAGCCTGCACTGCAGGGCACGGGCCTCCTCCACAATCGAGAGTACGATTGAGAGTGGTTAGGCCATATAGTCCACCACGCTGGCCTAGTGCGGGTTGGCGGACTTACATACCATAGAATTTTTATAAAATCGCTATGGTATGG
Organism: Hyles euphorbiae; assembly: GCA_023078785.2. Classification (NCBI taxonomy): domain Eukaryota; kingdom Metazoa; phylum Arthropoda; class Insecta; order Lepidoptera; family Sphingidae; genus Hyles; species Hyles euphorbiae. The sequence continues at coordinate 13,705,602 of CM041035.1, forward strand.
AGGTTTCCTCACGATATTTTCCTTCACCGTTTTAGTGCATGGTGATTGAATATCAATACACACATGAGTCCGAAAAGTCAGAGGTGTGCCCTGGGATTCGAACTCGCGACCACCGTGAACATGTTGGCAGTCGCGTCTAGTCCGTTTACCAACAGGCCACCATGCACTGTACACAAGTAAGCAGGTTCTAATAAAAATTGACCGACATGGTGTTACGTGAATCTCATAATTTTTTACATTGAAAGAACTGAGTTGCACTTGAACTTGAGTCTTTTTACAAGTTTTGTTTTTGATGGGATTGCTTCTACTTAGTACTTGGTATTAGTAAAAGTGGAGAAAGGTCATCATACTACAAAAACAAACAGTCATACTTATCATTTGTTTATCTGGAGGAAATAAAAGTCGGCCTACATATTTTATACTAAGTAGTAGATTGAGATAAAAATATTATCTTAAAGTCTTCGACAAGATAAAGACGTATGCGTTTTAAAATGACTTGTATTTTTAGACCGTCATATTTCTTTTGTTGCAATGATTAGGCACTGTGAGTTCCTATTTTTGATTTTTTAATACATAAACTAGTAACGAATATTGTAAAGAGAAAATATTTGATTGTTTGAATTGAATAGGCTATGGAACTACTGCACCGATTGGAAAAATATTTTATCATTAAATCCTTCATTATCCTTGATGAACATAGGCAATAGAGTATCAAAAAAAAAGTGTGAAAGCAAAAGTAATGTCAGAGGAAATATGCGAGTTACTTATTTTGACATTTGAAGTAACTGAAAAATGTAATTGGAGGACAAAGTTGATAAAGAAGACCCTGGCACTGATCATGATAACGTCAGTTACCAAGCGAGTAAAAGAAAAACAATAAGGAATGCTTTGAAGAACGTTTTGCGACTTATAGTATTTTAAAACCATATGCCATCAATATTTTTTTTTACACTGGGCAGTTTGTAAACCAATTTTAGTTATTAAATGTCCTGTCTTCTTCGCTCAAACTAAAATCAAAAGTCGTTAGAAAGGGACAAAAATCGATAGCTAAAATAGCTATTTTTATCTGTCTATGAATAAGGTCACTAGTGCGTGGTGTGATTATCAAGTCATTACACTTTGCATGTCATCTGTCGCAATCTTTATGGTAGTTAATTAGATCTGCCATAAACCTGTTTATTTAATATATGGTGCTGTTTGGATACTCGTCTGATGATTTGTGTGACTTCTGTTGCAAACATAACATAAAACTAAATTGATACGCGATTACGATTCTTGAGAGGCCGACTGGGTACCACTAAATTCTCACGCCAAACAGCAGTAAACACACTGTTATGTTCCAGTTTAAAGAACATTATAACCAGAGTAATAATTAGGATTGGCAAGTTGAAGTGGCAGTGGGCCGGGCACGTAGCTCGTAGAACCGATGGCCGTTGGGGCCGAAAGGTTCTTGAGTGGAGGCCACGTACAGGCAAGCGAAATATCGGACGCCCGCCTACAAGGTGGACGGACGATCTGGCTAAGGTTGCAGGAAGTCGCTGGATGCAGGCCGCTTCCAACAGGTCATTGTGGAGATCCTTGGGGGAGGCCTATGTTCAGCAGTGGACTTCCTGTGGCTGATATGATGATGATGATGAATAATTACACCTATCTCTGACTTAACAATCTATGATTCAGGATGGTGAGGGCATTGGTATTCCACGCATTGCTTTGTAATTCATGGTGCTACTTGGTTTTGATACTGCCCATGAGCGGTCGTATCGCTTACCATCCATAGCAATAAAAGTAAAAAAAAATATATGTTCTTATGCTTGTTATGCGTCCAATAAAATTTCGTTGCATGGTTAGTTCACTGCCATCGTATTATTGAGACTTATGCAAATGTCTTAATAAAGCGTGTTCAGAATAAAGGCAATTTATCATCTATGGATTGCCCAATTTACATTATGCGGTAACATGATAAGTATTATACAATAACCAATTACGTTTCAAAACGTGCCGGTAGTTTTGCTTTTTGTCAATTTGAACTTACATGCATCGAAATCTATGACCTTGTTTGAACACATTGCCGTAAAAATTAACATTGATATGCAAAAAAAACGCATCGCTCCCAATACCTTCGATAAGGCTTAAAACCTGTTCGTGGTACGTTTAATTACACTATACAAATAAAATTTAATCGCTGCGATCATTATTTCTTTTGTAATTTATTGATGACCTAGAACCCATATTTTATATTTGTGTAGGTACTAGTATAAGGATTGAGTATATATCCTCGATTTACGTCTCAACCCATTTTTATGCACCTTCTGAATTTATCTCTGCACCACCTGAAGGTTGGCTGTTAGAAAATGCCTTTGGCATTAAGCCCCGCCTGTATACTATTTGCATATGAAGTATCAAATAAATAAATAAATAAAACCCACAACGCTATCATCTGTCCTTCAAATGAGGCTTAAAGAGAGTACTCTCTTTAAAATAGCAAGCGACTTTGATGTGCTGGTCCCCTGGAATATAACTCATTCATAGCGATTTCTAAAAATAATAATTCAAAAGATTTATGTTATTTAATAGTTTCACTTATATTTCTAGGACACCTAGCGGAGATGTTATAAGTCCATTGCCAAACATACGCCTTTCACAATCATTTTCACAGCTGTGTTGAAAGTATTTTGAATCTAGAGAATTTCTGCAATATCTATTAGTAGGCGGTGCGTAGTTGTACTACGGTGCCATTACAACGCTGATGTCTCGGGTTCCAATCCCGTAGGGCAAAATGATATTGGATTTTTCTATTCATTATCAGCCCGGTGTCAGGAATATTCACCCGGTATGCGATAGGCTATTTATCCAGGAAACACAAGTGAATTGTGGGTGTCCTGGTAGCATATCAGACTACTACTTCTAGGAAAAAGGCGTGAGTTTATGTATGTCTATTAGGTCGTTTTTGCCAAATCTTGGATGTCCGACATTGCGTTGCCTTCACTCTAAGAACTTAGTTACTTTTAATCATTTACAAATATATTATTACACCTTTTAAGTTATTTAATAATTAACCTACTCGATATATTTCATTGAATGTTATGAAACTTCTAGTATAAATAATTACCAGAAGCACAGATTTTTCCAAATTATCCTCTCAAACCATAGCTAATTTTCACAATCTAATTGTAATTCTCAAAACTCACATAAGAGCCACTTTCTTGACGATCCTGGTGGCGTCGTCCAGCCTGCCGACGGTGACCAACCATCGTGGCGACTCGGACACTAGGAAGAAGTATCCGAGGTATATGATAGGAGGCACGGCAAGTGCCAGGCTGTAGCTGTCCCAAGTCCTGAAGTAGTACGCGAATAGCGGCACTGTCATGTGACCTGGAAAGAACAACAACGCCTTAATGCAATACTGAGGTCTCGGGTTCCAATCCCGGGTCAGGCAAAGTGATATTTGATTTCTCTATTTATTATCAGTCTGGAGTCAAGAATTTGTGCCTGATATGCCTAAAGCCTCGCCCCTGTATCACACCGTAGGAGGGAACACAAAAGGCGAAATGTGGGTGTCTTAGTAGCTCCTCTGCCTACCCATTCTGGGTAAAAGACGTGAGTTTGTACGTACGGTGGTACAAATATAGAATATAGCAAGCTCATATGCGTGGATACGTAAATGACGTATAAGGACAATTATATAAAAGATAAAAAGCTGTTTTACCGCTATATTGACCAATGCGATTTGGATAATTATCAAGTACCTACCCGGTTTCCAGCAGGCGGACATAAAACTGTAGACCAGAAAAAGATAACCATCATCAGTAGATTTCTATCTAGATTCTAAAAAACTCTGCCTTTCTGATGTAGCATCTATCTAGTCAAGTACAAGTAGATACAAGTTAAATCTTACCAATAACAAAGGGGATTTGAAACAAGCACCCAACCACGCCTCTGTACTTGTTGCCGATCGACTCCATGACGATGACGAAGGACACCACCATAGTCCCAGCGGTGGCCATGCCCAGGAAGAACCTCAGGGTCGTGAAGATGATGTAGTTGGGGGAGAAAGGCACCCCAAAACCAAGCACGATGACCCCTGTTATTGAGATCAGAAAGGTAATTTTTCTGCCGAATCTGAAACAAGATCAGACAACAAAGTTATAGAATATTTTGTAATATTGTGTTGTATCTCACTGAAGGACACGAGCCTCTTCCAAATCGATAGTACAATTGAGAGTGATTACAATATAGCCTGTTGTCCACCACACTGGCCTAGTGCGGGTTTGCGAACTTTACATACCACAGAAATTCATACAAATCGGTATGGTACCTATGCAGGATTCCTCACGATGTTTTCCTTCACCATTATAGTGTGTGGTGATTGAATATCAATACACATATGACTCCGAAAAGTCAGAGGTGTGCCCTGGAATTCGAACCCGCAACCACCGTGAGCATGTTGGCCGCCGCATTTGGTCCATTTACCACCAGACCAGCCCGCAGTACGCGTTTTTTAGATTTGATCCAAATTATATTGCAGATGCTCGCACTGGCTGTTAAGAAGCGCCCTCAGAATGGAAAACTCAATTAATTTTAAATGAATTGCGATATATCTACCGATAACCATTCCGTTGAACGTTAGTTATGTATGTGAATGATTTCAAAACTTGTTCTTGGTTTAGATGGTGTTTTGTTTATACTTACTGCTTTAGATTTAATATTTTATATTCGAGTTAAAATCGACAATCAAGAAACTTACTCGTGAAAATAACATATGTAACACATAAATATATTTATTTTTATTTTTTTATTTTATTAACTTTATATACCAAACAGTATACAGGCGGACTTAATGCCAGGGGCATTCTCTAACAATCTACCTTTGGGTGAAGCAGAAATGGAGTACAGCAGGTTTTATTTACATTTAGATAGGGGAGAAATAAAAAAATTGGTAAAATATTTAAATAAGTGTACACTGTACTAAGATTAAAATGAACATACATACATTATACATACAACATAATATATATCTACATATATATAAATATATACACATACATACATACAACAATATATACAACTTACTTAATCTGTCAATTTAGCGACTTTTCTTTGATGAAACAGTTCCCGAACTCTTACCTTAAACACATAACGGTTAGTGGCCGCTCTAACTTCGAGTGGGAGGGAATTCCATAAAAGAATGGATTGCACCGTGAAGGAGGAGTGTATAAAATCAGAACTGTGGGTTGGACATTGAAGAAGGAGACTATGAGACGAGCGGAGATTTCTATCGTGGTTAGACCCTAGGTATTGAAAGTGATGTGTTAGGTAAGATGGTGCAGTAGGAGATGTTAATATAGAAAAGAGCGTAGTGAGAGCGCGCAGGCTGCGGCGTTGACGAATGGGTAACCACTGAAGTTGGGAACGATAAGAAGATACACAATATATAGGTATATGAATGACTGAAAAATTTGCAACATGTATTATCCTTCTGGTTGATATTCCTATTCTTGGCAGTAAACTATAATCATAAGACGTCAAATTTTCTGTTTTTAGCTCTACCTAGCATTAGACAAATATTTCTTTCGGTTCTGGGTGTTTGTGAGACCGAAAACTCTTGTAGTTTCTGATAACTACGACACAAGACTTAACTGCTCTTAATTTGGGGTTAGGACTCTGTATGTGACTGTTGGGTTTATTCATTATTTATTATTATTTAGTATCCCGTTCGATGACAGGGAATTACTTCCTACATATGTTATCTCTTGTCCCCATGTCTTTAGCATCAGTAAAATCATATATTTCAAAGCAAATTAATCTTTTTTTCCATGTAAATGAATCCATTTGCCCTTAAATGTTCAATCCGCGTTCAAAAATTTCGTCACAATAACATTAAATACACAGACACACATATAGTCCGACGTGTCTTGTGTCGTGGGTAACAAAAACTATAAGAGACTTTTCACACAAACAGCTTGGTAGGCGAGACAAATATTTGTGAGGGCCATAAATATTTGTCTCGCCGCTGGGATCGAACTCGCAGCCTCACGTTCACAGCCAGCGTCTAACCAACTGCGCCATGGAAGCTGTCGAAGCTATAACTACTAGTAATGGTTGAACACTTACCTGTCAGAAAGGAATCCGAACAAAACACTGCCGACTAGGATCCCCAACTGTAGCACCATTTGCGTGAAACTCGCCAGCCACTGTCTGTCACACACCAAGTCCCATTCCGACACAATAGTATTCTCAAACGGACTAGCATCGTACTCGTATCTCACGCAATCTTTATAACACGTGTTATTCTTCACAATCCTCGTTGAATTTGCAAATGTAGAACACCAAAATGTCAAGTTTGGGGTGAGGAATAGTATGGCCATTTGTACCCATCCAGACGATAGTTTGACCAAAGACACGGTTCCAAATACCAGCATCTGCCATTTTCCAAAATGGCCGACGAGCTCTGTGAAGCGGTCTTCCCGTTTCGCCGTGTCTGGGGTTTCCGATATTATTTTTTGGACCATTGTGATTGTACTTGTACTCTGGAACCGAAAATTAATAACTTAAGTTTAAAATTAACATATTTTGATAGATTTTAAAATAAACTTCACGGGAGTGAATTAAAAAGTGAAAGTGTAATGCCGCATTTTTTTATCTTTTAATAATTTGAAGGCGAGCTGGATATAAGAATCGAGCAATAAAACAAAAGAGGCTTCGTAATGTTATTATTTTTTATGTATTTTATAACTTCACATTGTAGTAAATACAATGACAAAGACTAGACTACTATTTCTCTTCATTTTTTTATGCTTGCCTTTATAGTACATTTACGTCCGTTCTCCATAATCTATCTATCTTGAACAAGAGATCTTATTAGATATTTCGATGCAATTTTTGTTTCAGTTAACAAAGATAGAGAGGTATAGATATGGTGCATATATTAATGGATAGCCAGATTAGATAAATATATATTTCTATTTTTGTTTAATGAAGCGTATAATTGTGCCGACATATTCGTGGTAGATATTTTAACCTTTTGTTAAAGATAGATAGTATATAGAGAGCGGCCGTTAATTTAGGAAATATTTCTATTATATACGCGTATAATTTACTTAAGCGCTATTTAGGAGGGAGAGGTTTTCGCTTCGAAGCTAGGGTATTTTTCGCTATAATTCGATATAGATATTTTCCCGCTCGATACAAATTTATTATTTATTTATATTTTATTCTACAAACAATAATTTTTTACCTACCATTCCAATTCCTATCAGCTAGGAAGCTAGGATCAACACTGGAAAGAATTTGTATTGAACTCTGAAGCCCGTGAGTCTCTTAGGGACACTAGCTTGTCTTTTAAAACATGACTTCAATATGACTCATTGAAATCATTTTTAACTATAATAGTTAAGTAGATTTCCACGAATTTTACACATTAAAATAGTAATTTGTTTACGGATTTTATCACGCATTTCTTTTAATTTTTTATTTTTTTAACTTTCCGACGTTTCGATTACTTTACAACTTTCGTTCAAATAGTAAAATATAGTTTTACTTCAATTTTCAAGTATTTTAATTGAGTCATATCAGTCGTGGTGCAGATTTATACCATATTTCCACATTCCACCATTCCAAAGCCCTTGATAACATTGCAAGTTAAGGGTAGATTCGAAAGCAAAGTATCCGTTAATTTATAATGGTGTGGCATGTCGCAAATGTTATGTATTTACGCATTTAGGCGATATTACAATCACCGGCGGACCTTGGCCGTATCAGAAAGTTGCGAAAATCTTGGCTGCAGATTACACCTCTATGTGTCAATGCACAAATTGAGTAAATGGTCACAAGATAATTATACTCATACGAAATGCAACAAATGGGTTGACGTAATAATTATAGCCACACGACTAAGAAAAAAGGAAGAAATTTGACGGATTCACGTAATCTCCCTTCTAAACATATTTGGACGATGTTATTTTCTTTTTTGTTTGTCTCGTTTGTGTGTCTTTGCCATTCACTTAATCACGATGAAGTTTCGCTGAGTAACAACTCATAACAATGCATGCTCCTTTCTGATAAGTTACAAACAATAAAATCCAGTATAATATAGTGGCAATTTTTTAAATAAGTGATTGAGCTTCACCACAATATTCTTTTCACAATTTGCCCTGTACAATAAAATAAATACGTCTTACGTAATGGGCATCTGAAGCTATTAGAACCTTTTGCCCATAAAAGCAGATATTTAACCAATATTTATTTGTGCTCGATGATTCTAAGAGGCTTTATATGACTTAATTGAAAACAGATCCTTCAAACATCCATTAAACGTTCTAAATTTGGATGTGTTTACCTTATTAACGAGAATTTAGAGCCATATAACTACCTAGTGGTTTACCTATTTGGAATGATGGAAAGTATTTTACGTAATTTAAATTGAGTAATATCCGCTACTTTGGTTTTATAGCCTAGAAGGATATTATGATTTATAAGAAAGCATGACAACTGATGGACACTTATCACCTTAAAACATTGAAGATGACTTCCTTAAAAGAAGAGATTATATATTATTAATATTTTTTTCAAAATATTTCCAAAACCGCATTTCCCGAAGGGGTAGGCTGATACAACACTATCCTTCATTCAAATTGTTTTGTGCGGATTTTACTCTTTTAGATATTTTTAAATTATAAAAAATCATACAAGGTTGCTTGCCTAACTATGGAATCTATCTATGGAATCTAATTCAGAATTTCACGGTTCACAGCCCATATGTACAACAGAATAAATTAACTTTAAAAATGAAATAATAAATTACTGACAGAAACTCTACACGTTAAACGAACCAGTGTTAATTCACACGTGCTCGAACATTACCTTGAAAAAGAATTAAAATAACAATAAATTCAAGTCAATTCTCATACTACAACTTACTTTAGTCATACAACAATAAATTACTATGTTGCAGTGGGGTATATAATGACGTTTTCTAGAGATTAACCTCTATTTACAAACATAATCTAGTTTATGTCGTGAATAGATATAACACACCTGATTTTTACCTAGATACATGACTAAGTGACAACTTTGCTGTTGCGTTTCGCGTGGTGATTGAGATTGCTCAAGAATGTAATACTGGTGGTACGATACTCGCTATAATAGCGACACAGAAATCATACTTATGTAATTTATATAAAATAAATCACTAACTTTCTAATTAATAATTATTAATTAGAAAGTTATTTAAATAAATAAAAATAATCTTTTCCTTATACCTATACAACATATCAATACGTTCTTTAATAATATCGAACTTCTCCTTTAAGAATGTTTAAGGAGTAAATACTTTTTCTTCAATACATTTAAGCCATCCTGGCTATAATGCGGGTTCGATTCCAATACTCAGGGATATTGGCTCAGGACTCATTAACGTTTTTTCCCGGATTTTCATGTGTTTGAAAACACTTACGATAAAAAAATATTATGAAGACACGGTAATTTTTTAAAAATAATTTTCCAATTTTATGTTCAATTCAACATGAATAAAAACATAATTAAATATCACTTTTAAATTCACACGATAAAATTATGTAAAACCACACTCAGAATTATATTTGTGTTTTTTTTAATAATTATTACTCAATTATTTTTAAATTAAGAACACCATAGACAAATACCGCGAGTTTAAATTCACCAAGAAGTTCCACACTGTACGGAAATAATACCCTAAACACGGAGTGTCAAACGACGTCTGTATCGCTGTGATTATCGCGAGAACTGTTTACATGGCCAGGAAAATCATTTGAGTCCTCGTGTTGCGGTAAAACTCGTCAGACCGGACATTGCGCGTAAGACCTGCTGCGAAATTACTGGCTAAAAAACTTGTTATGAAAGAGTTTCGTTAATTATTGTTCATTCAGAAGTGGGGTTTACGTGACGTTTTGTATTTTTTTATGAATACGTAACATGTTTGGCCGGATTGTATAAATTGTAGAATCTGTTATAGTGACGTGTTTTTTAATGTCTAGTTAAATGATTAAAATGTATTTTAAAATATAATATTGTGGTTATTAGTCTGTATCTGTATCTGTATCAGCCCATATACGTCCCACTGCAGGGCACGGGCCTACTCTACAATCGAGAATACGATTGAGAGTGGTTAGGCCATATAGTCCACCACGCTGGCCTAGTGCGATTATTAGTCAAAAGCACGTAATTTTGTCGACCGGTCACTTGTACCGCCACAGTTATCTATTTATTTAAATTGTAATGCACTCACAATCAGTTGAAGTACCATTACTTTTTCTTATCCTATCGCTACTAATATTATAAATGTGAATGTAAGTTTGTTTGTTACGCTTTCACGCGAAAATGCTTAAACGATCATGATGAAACGTTTTATGAAAAAAAAAACGAAATATAAAAAATATTTGTCAAAAAATTATTAACCTATATAAAAAGAAATAACAATATTAATTATATTTTGGACGCCATTTTAAAAAGTGTATCTGCACCCGGGCGGAGCCGGGCCGGACCGCAAGTTGGTATATAAAAAAACAATAATCGCTCAATTGTTACTCTGAGAAATGCAATTATTAAGCGCCATTTACAGGGGAGAGGTTGTCGTGGAGAGAATTGTATGCCATTATCACCATAAGATTATCGTGGTGACAAATGTATACACGATGTCACTTTTGTACATCCTTACGATATCTTCGGGGCGAGAAATTCCCCCCATGTAAATGGGGCTTTAGACATGATAGGGATTTTTTTTTTATACCGAAAAGTCTCGTATTTCCTGAGACCCAAGACAAGACTCGATCTTATTTTGAATGGTTTATTTAAAAGCTTTATTGTACACCAGTGACAAAAAATACACGAACAATAAAAAATCGCAATCTTCGTAGTACCTAGTAGTAGGGGTCAGGACTATAAAAGTGACTGTTGGGTATATTTATTCATTTATTATTATTAAATACACTGGTGGTAGGTCTCTCATATGTGAGAGGCCATCTGGGTAGGTACCACCGCAATGTCTATTTCCCCCGTGAAACAACACAGCGTAAATGCACTGTTGTGTTTCGGATTGAAGGACATTGTAGCTAGAGTAACTACTGGACATATTGAGACTTAACATCTTATGTCTCAGGATGGCGAGCGCAGTGGAATGTTGCTACTGTTTATGAGCGGTCGTATTGTTACCATCAGGCGAACGGCTTGCTCGTCTCGCCATTTATTGCAATACAAAAAAAAATACATTTAAATACCCGCGTTACACGTTAGGGGTTGGGGTCATGTTCAAGTTAATTTAGGACATATATTCTTTTACTAAGAATAATTCTTCTAATAGGATGATACGGACATTTTCCGAAAAAAAAAAAATGTTTAAATGCTGTTTAATTGAGAATATTCGGCAACGGTAGGATAGGCTGATAATACTATTTTTATTTTATATTTTTACTTGATGTCCTTTTGCCTGATAAATTCTCGATGATTGACGGATGTTTGTTATTTATTTTCTTGTTATATTCAATAACAGAATGACAAGGTCAGATGGGAGGGTTCAGTGTCTCTTCAATACATTATATGTTACAAAACGTCTCACTGCTTGTATGTTTATTTTAATTTTAGAATTAATTGTGTGATTTACGAGTACCTACTTAAGGCTTTTTTAAATAGGATGAACTGTTATTTCGTCAAGTATTTACATGTATTTATTCTGTGTTTTTTAAATCTGTGTTATAGCGCTGATGTAAAGATATTTTGAAGACAGATTTTGTTGGAAATGCTGCCTGCTAATATTGATAAAATGTTCTAAGAAAGCGGACTCTGGCACCAGCCGCGGTAACGCGTAAGCAGACGGAATGAATTTTCGAAAAATGTATTTATTCAAATATTATAAATTATTTAATATAAGCAAAGTCGCGACAATAACTAATGTGTAATAAATAAGGCGTTATCAAATGGTTATAGGCTCTTCAATGAGTAGTTAGTTATTTCTGAATTGTAGTTTAATTACAATAATGGCCGTGATAATGAATTTTATTACAAATGCTATTGTGACGTCTGTATGGTTTGGTTGCAGCAAAAATATGTTAATCATGAGGTCTCTGTACGGGAATAAGTGCGTAGTGGCCTGTTGGTAATACCCTAGATCTGACTGCTATTATGTTAATGCTGGTCGTGGGTTCAAATCCCAGGGCAATCCTTTGAATTTTCGGAGTTATATGTGTCAAGTCAATCACCACGCACTATACCGGTGAAGGAAAACATCGTGAGGAAATCTTCATACCATAGCAATTTATAAGATTTTCTATTGTATGTAATCCCGACAACCCGCACTAGGCCAGCGTGGTGGACTATAAGGTCTAACCACGCTCAATCGTACTATCGATTGTATAGGAAACCCGTGCTCTACAGTAGGACGTATATTGATTGATACAGATTCATGAAATCCTTTCTTCTATTACCTATGTTTCCTCTATCAGCGGCCCACTACTAAGTACGGAACTCTGTTTTAATCGAGAGTTCGATTGACAGAGGTTAGGCCATAATCTCCCACGCTAGCCTAGCGCAGATTAGAGGACTCCACACATTATGGAAAATCTGCTTTGATCTCTTAGTTATGAAGGTTTTGTCACGTTGTTTTCTTTCATTGTAAAGATGTAAAGATGTGTGGCAATTGACTATCAATACATTTATGTACATGCCACGGAAAATTCAGCAATGTACCCGGGGATTTGAACCTGTAACCGTTAGCAGCCACATCCGGTCCGTTGTTAATAAGCAACGCAGTACTTATTAAAATACACTTAGAAAGTAAGACTAAACATTTTTATGTATGTTACAAATAAAACGATGCGCATTCATTAATTCTCTATCAAAAGTACAGAGTCTGACAAACTGTCACTAGTAAACTTATCGGCTTAAATAAATTACTTTATTTACGAATGGTAAAAGAATGTTGGTAAATGGATTAGACAAATAATTATTCAGTGTTTTGAATTATTTGTTCAATATTGAACTTACGATATTAATACTGGGCTCGTCTACAAACGACAATACGACAAATATTGGTTGTTGGTTTATCGTCAGGGTGTGGAATTGTTTGCCGTCACGCGTGTTCCCTCTTTCCTATAATCCTGGGTCCTTACGCCGTAGTGTGAAGAGGCATCTTACGGCATAATTGTATCCAATGGCATGGGACTGCCGTCTGATACGATTCGATACTCTGCCTGGACGGCATATGTTTACTATAAAATGCAGTGTTATCAATATGACGGGCCAGTATAAAAAAACATTGGTAATGATTTACTAGTTACTAGGATCCCTGCTCGGCTTTGTCCGGGTGCACACTTTACAAAACGAACTCTTTAAAATATTTAAGCTCAAAGTTACTACCGAACTATTTTATAGCAATGTTTGGCAAGACTACCATGGCATTCGTTTCATGGTAAGCGATACAACCGCTCATGAACAGTAGCAAAACCAAACAACATCATGAAATTCAAAGCAATGCTTGGCATTCCACAGCGCTCACCATCACGAGACGTAAGATGTTAAGTCTCATATGTCCAGTAGTTACTCTGGCTAAAATGCCCTAAACTTTAAATTTCCCATCCCCTTCCTTTGATTGGGAAATAGTATCGTATAGATTTCAATTCCTTGCACATCCCACGGGAACAATAAATTTTGTCGGGATTAAAAGTAGCCTAAGTGTCACTCCATAGTGTCAGCCGTATTTTTTTAAATCTAAATTCGTCTAGCGGTTTGAGTGTGAAAAGGTAACAAACACACAAACTTTTGCATTTATAAAATAATTAGTATAATATAAGTTGATTTTGATGTAATTCATATAATTATGAGATATTTAATAGCTGTGGCAACAGACTTACCCAATTCACGTTATAACAAAATGGTATTGTCGGCGTTCGTTTCTAATTTATACATCTCTGCCATCCCCTCCGCAGAAACAAGTGTTATATGCCATTCTTATATTGTTTAGTAATCTTTTTAATACTTGAGTGTATTGTTGTTATGATGACTTATACGTTTATTTACACATGTGGCCTACCAACAACACTGTAATTACATTTAAAAACTTGTTGATCAAAAGTGTTTATATATTTTAAAAAGTATTTATAGAGTAGTAACGGTATATATCTATTGAATAATATTTTGAAAAGTGATTTTGACATAACATGGATCACTATGAACAGTGGGTCGACTAAAATAATAATATTAAATCTATTATATGTATCAGCCCATATACGTCCCACTGCAGGACACTGGGCCTCCTCTACAATCGAGTACGATTGAGAGTGGTTAGCCCATATAGTCATATAGTCCACCACGCTGGCCTAGTGTGGGTTTGCGGACTTACCACAGAATACACACAAATCTATTATGTAGCATTTATGAATGTAGGTGTCTAATTTCATATGTAAATTATATTCCTTCGTTCGTTCTAACCCGCGTTTTTGCACTTTGTGGTACTACTTTTTTTGCTTACTTTTTTTTCCATTCTTCTTTAGTTTTTTTTTTTATATTGGCTCTACAAAATGAATACGAAGCAAGTTATTATAGGGGCAGTCTCGAAAGAGTATCTCATGACCAATCACAATTACGTCCGCCTATTAATGATCAGATATACTCATATTATTCCATCTTAAATTTACTGGTGGTAGGTCTCTCATATGTGAGAGGCTGTCTGGGTGGGTACCACCGCAATGCCTATTTTTCCCGTCAAACAGCAGTTCAAATGCACTGTTGCTTTTCGGACATTGTAGCCAGAGTAACTACTGGACATATTGAGACTTAACATCTTGTGTCTCAGGATGGCGAGCGCAGTGGAATGCCAAGCATTCCTTTGTAATTCAAGGTGTTGTTTGGTTTTGCTACGGTTCATGAGCGGTCGCATCGCTTACCATCAGGCGAACGGCATGCTCGTCTCGCCATTCACTGCAATAAAAAAAAGTTACAAATATATAGTTCAAACGAATATCGTAAACCCTCTTACAATCACAATTTAAAAAGGCATAAACGTCGAAACCTGAATATCAATAACATACAAAATTTATCAGCTGGGGATTGAACCTGCGACCTCCAATAACCATCTTATCTAAATCAATGTCATTCAATAGATATTCATTGTCATTGTCATCAGATGGTCATGTATCCTTATCTAGATGGTATTGACTTGTGTTCACCTTGCGCCTTATCGCATTGATTTTCATTGATTCTGTAAAATATAAGTATGATAATGATTTTATCGTTACGTGTTATATTATTATCTATTTTGTAGGTTGACTGTCATGTCATTTGAATGCGTCTGGGGGGGGGGGGGGGTTACTCTATGATCTGACACGAAGTTCGAATATTCGGATGTAGTTATAAAAGAATTAAGTAAAATATACATAGGTTTCCAGTTTAAAAATCAATTCTATTCTCTATGATACTTATCATTCCCTCCGAACTTAGTCTATGGTTACGAAATACGATAGAAGATTCCAACATTTTGTTTAGCATCTAGGCACATTAGTGAAGTTTTACGTACCACGTCCGAAAATTCGAACTTCGTATCGTATCATAGAGTAACCCCCTGGTTCGCTGGGCTAAAACAGTGACCAGAGTACTTGATGGCCGACGAAATCACGGACAGCCAAAAAAACGCTGGCGTGAAGACGTGGATGCTTTCGAGCCTATGTGGCTGGAAATTGTTTGGAACAGAAACTTATGGTAAAGAGGAGGGAGATCGTTGCCCAGGACTGGGTTAAAAAGTTTAAAAAATTTGTTAACTGAACTTGTATTTAATGGTGGACAATGTAGATAACAAACCCAAATCTCTCTCTCTCTCTATTCAGCCACAGCAAGCCCACTGCTGAACATAGGCCTCTCGCAAGGATATCTGCGATCTGGTTAATGTTGCAGGAAGTTGCTGGATGCAGACCACTTCCAATAGGCCAATGTCGAAATCCTTGAGGTTTCCAAATGAAATATCAATAGAAAAACAATCTGGTGATATTTATGGAAATGACTGGAGATAGAATATTCGCATACACCTGGATAGCCATCGTAGACGATTGTAATAATTCTGTCATAATGTATTAGATACGCAAAAAGATGATTTAAAATATCAATAATTTAGATGGGCCCATACAAGCAAAGTTTTAATTGAGAAGGCAATGCCAATGTTGGTGGTTTTGATATGCAATGTAGGTGGAGTTTATAATTTGGCAAAATTGTGTCTGTTCAGGTCACAACTTCAGGTCTTGTTTTTGATGATAAAATAGGTGTTTACTGCCTTGCCAATTCATTTGGATATATTTATAGGGCGTGAAGCAATATTCTTAAAAAAAAAGGAAACAAATTCGCGTTTTTTTATGAATATGTATGAAACATATAATGGAGGAAAAATTTGAAAATAATGTCTGCACTGATCCCACCGCGTCTTGCCTTGATAAGGATACTAAAATTGAAGGTTTTTATAATACAAGATTTTTAAAGAACAACATATAAAGTTTCCTCGAAATTGAATTCTGTACAGTTTTAGTTTTAAAGACCATAATCTCCTACAATCGACAACGACAATAAATAAATATCTACACTTAACAGTCACATACATAGTCCTGACCCCACACTAAGATCGAGTCTTGTGTCGTGGGTATCAGGAACTACGAGAGACTTTTCAGTTTCATAAACACCCAGACCCGAAACAAATACCTGGGGATCACACAAACATGTTTGTTTGCTTGTGACTTCAACTCTTAAATAAGCATTTGTTTCCCTATCCAAACCTAATCGCTTAATGATATAGGAAAGATATATTTAGCAATTTTATGACGGGCAATTGAACACGGCCCATCCAAAGCTTTTTTAACCTTGAACTTAGATTTTTGCAGACAATGCGGATATTGTTCTTTAGTTAAGTATATGTATGATTTAATGCCATTTGTAACGCTTGAGAACGTTAAGTAATTATAAAGAGCCATTAGGACCGCCCTCATACGTGTTGTCGAATTTAATTATTATTCTTGTATTAAGATAAATCTTTGTTTTTAATAATTTCCGCTATGTACACTACTTAACTGTAATTTCCTTATATATTTATTTATTGTTCTAACTAAGACTACACATAACACATATTACACTAAATATTTAAGAAATGAACACTGTGCATCTTAATTTACAGGACGTCACATCTTGCCGTTGGGAAATATCTACAACCAAAATAAGTAAAAAAGAGAAATGAATTAAAAACAAAGAAAAAAATTATTTGATCAAAATATAAAATAGTTACAACAATATTATGGTTTAAAAAAAAACGTGGAAAGAAGATAAATGTTAATTTAATTAATTAACTTTAGTTATTCTATTTTATACGTTCTACTGATTCATAATTTTACTAGTATTTTCCAATTCGAATCCGTAGATCCTGAGATTAGCACGTTTGTTCGTTCATTGATTCGTAAACTCACGCCTTTTTCCCAGAAGGGGTAGGTAGAGGTATTTAGTCTGGTATGTTCCGTCCCACGATGTGTCATATCGGGTACAAATTCCTGACTCGGGCTGATATTGAATAGAAAAATATCTTTGCCCGCCCCGGGATTCGAGCCCGAGACCTCAGCTTTCTAACCGTACCGTAGTACACCTACCCTACTGAGGCAGTCATTAGCACGTTCAAACAAAGAAATTTAGCTTTATGCATTAATATAAATCCATATAGGTTTTAGACATGATTATAAATAATGACGGTATAAATGATATAGATGTTCCAAAAAACACAGCAACAATCATGGGCAAAGATGCTGCGTTCAAAGCTTGACAATACAATATAATTTTAATTCTATCTGGAATTTGTATAGGTACCCCTCTATCACATTTGGAACTAAAAGGAACTTCCTACTACTTTGAGGATACAGGCACGATTTTGTGAGCATATCTATGTACTACGTTTAATGACCCCTGTGCTTCAAAACGAGGATACTAGATATATTTAAAAGAGCACCGGAAAAGTAACGCTGTTACTATCTGTAGGTGTCTTGAAGGGTATTCGTTCACAATTTCCTCCCGGTCGTTTCGCAACGTGCCCTATACTGAACTGTGTCGGCAACATAGCATTGAACGCACAATGTCGCATTGTGAGGTCGGCGACGTCTTCCCATTTCAAAATACGTGTTCTTCGGGATATTTCCTTAAGGGAAGTAAAAGGGACATTATTTAATAGTAATTTTTAAATAATGTTTCAACTATAACATGCAATAATTTTACATAAAATCGTCACGTAGTTATCATACCACTGACATATCCCTTTCGGTTACCCCTGGGGTACCGAAAAGGGAGCTTAATAGATTTTCCTCTTGCACAAAAAAGTGTATTTCTCACCGCAGCGTAAAACCTAGTAAAATTATTGTTTCTAGTTTCGATACCCAGGTGGAGTGTATCTTTGTAATATATTTTTTCTGTTTTAAAATCATACATTTTGCTCGGTACTGGAATAGTGCTCGATATGGCAATGGGCCCGTCTTTTATCACATCTTGGAATGAAAATAAACCCAAAGAACTCATTATGATACTTGTAGCTTCTCTACCTACCTTTTTGAGGTTTAAGGCGTGTGTTTATATACGTATTTGTGACGCGTATTATCAGAAAGCTGTTATTGTTTTAAATGGCTGCACATTTTGTATGTAATATCTATAACAATTAGCCTTACCCTCAAGTGATAACCCTTTTACCTTCTGATAACAGGTAGCGAGAGCGATCTGTTATTAACTAGGTGTTACCCGCGGGTTTGTCCGCGAAAAAGGTTCTTAAACAACGAAATTAATAGACTTTTATATTAGGATTGATGCCAAAAATATAGCCTTTAAGAGCGTTTATACCCTGCACGCGCTTTTTGGCTTAAAAACAAGACTTTTCAAATGAGTTAATAGCCACCAATAAACAATTTAAAGGAAAAATAATTATTACTAATTTTAGACAAGGTTGTCATCTAGGGATTTTGGTGGAAAACATTATAGATTGATGGATAATTTGTGAGTACTATACGGATTACTGAACACAAGTTTCATTATTTAGGCTTTAAATGGCAATTTAGAAGCTTAAGATATCCTTAACCACTAAATATAAGATGAAAATAAAAATATTATCAGACTAATAAGACCCTTATGGAGGGATTTTGCTGAGAAAAATAATCTTTTTGTGTTTAGATCCTGAAAAATAAAAATTTCAACAATGCGAAATTATTCAGAAACTCTCGTCAAGAACATATTTTTTTTCACCAACTTATCGTACATAATTTTTTATAACAATTGCATATTATAATAGAAGAACATCTTATCAATAAATTACCATTTTTATATTTCAACAAAATTACTTTTCATGTTTTCTACAAATATTTTAAAAACCACTATAAAACACGCTGTCCGACGTGGATCAAATCAGACCGCCGCGCCGCAAGGCCTTCTAGAGGGAGGACGTATCGCTCGTCGCTCCGGCCTGGCTGCAGTCGATTATGCCGCGCGTAGTAAAAATAGCCACGCGCGGAATGCGATTACCACATCTTAGTACTTTGGTAGTAAAATATTTAATTATTTTTCTTACCTACAATGATTTTGTAGTGAGTATAAATTATGTTTCAGGTAATATAATGGGACGTAATTTCGAGGCTAAATTATGTTATGTATTGTAATATAAAATTAAATATATTTCGTAATTGTAAGGAGTTGTAAGGCCCCTAACACTATTTATGTGTTCGAAAACGAAGTGATTAATAAAACGTCCGTAGTGTCTACTGATTGAACACTGATTTGAATGCAACTTAACAATGTAATAATAACGAAAATATGATTAGTATCCAAAATTTGTATTATTCTTTGCTTGCACAGTAATATTTGTCTACTTATAATGCAAAGAAAATATTTTTATGATATTATATTACAGTTACATTTCAATTGAATATTTGAAGCGCACGGATCAAAGTTGTTTGAGCCGATTGTATAGCGAGCCGACGCGGCAGCTCTACGCACACAGCTTTGGTCGCTTATGTGTGCGTGAAATTAACGAAGAAATACCTATAGTTGACTTTGCGCGCAAGGTGTATACGCTCTTAAAACAAAAAAAGCATTATCCGAATTGGTTCAGACGTATTCGAGTATTTGGTGAACACACATACAAAAGATTCTGACGAATTGAGAAGCTCCTTCTTTTATTTGAAGTCGTTTAAAAAAATCTGCTAGCTGAAGAAGAAGATCTATCTATATGTGACTTTTGGGTGTTATTTATTATTTATTTATTTACTTAGCCAGTTCATTTAAGCGGGGTTAACGTGGTTAAGCACAACTTATATTTAAGTTGCGTTCCAGTATTCGGGCGTAAAACCCTTACCTGAAGTGTTACCTCCCCTTATACTTAAGATTGGCTCATGTTTATAAACAAAGAAATAATTATTTAATATGTTAATTTCACTCATATTTACAAGGATATAATTACTGTGTAATGCATATTGCTAAAATAAGAATTCGTAATAACTTTCAAAGCTGCTGCATTTTAATTATGCTATATTTTAGACTTGTTTTAAAGTTCTTGACTTACTTCTTATGTAATAACCCATCTTTAAATTTGTGTTTGTTAATTAATTTTTCTTTTCTGTATATATATGTCAACCCTTGGAAGGTGCAGAGCACAAATAGAGAATGTACTGGCGGGAGAAACATATATCAATAAAATAATAATATCTTAGTCAAAAGAGTATACCTATATAAATACATAAAAAACGATACAAAAGCATATTTCATACGTATACATGGTGAGGTTACGAGATTATAGTAATTTCATTGATATTAACATTACTTGCACCCTCTGTCAAAAGTCATGCAAAAATTACATGTTTTATTGGAATCGATTAGAAATATAAACGTGACACAAGGTCAAAGGACGTGAGATTATCAAAAAACAATTTCTAAGTCGTTACTTTGTGGGTAATTAGTTTAAAAAGTTAATTGTTGCTTGTAAATATATTGTTTGATAAATAAATTTATTTCATTTAAAGAACCTGGAATATATTTCTTTCAAAATTAAGCCTCATTTTAAATCTTCTTTTGCCATGGAGACATATAAACGATAAATAAGTATCCCTCAGGTATCACAAATGTATGAAATCTCGACTCTTACAAATAATCTGTATCGCGGGAAATAGAAAAGACGAAGACAGATTTGGCCTCACAACATCCAGGTTCGAAATAATTTGCGAGCCGCAGCAATACTTGTTGCGTAGTTGAAATCGAATTCACGATCTCATTTTACGGAATTATGTCATAGCTATGCAATTTTTCTATGTCATAGATGCTGTCAGTATTAAAACTTAAATAATTCTCGGTTGACGTTATACGAGTACAAGCGGCCGACCGCAAAATTATTGCAACAAACATTTTGCATATTTTAGAAATACATCAGCTATATATGCAAAACTGTATTATAAAATGGGTTATACATTTCAAATTTTGATCAATATAAATATTTCAATTTAATTGCTGATTTCCAATTAAACCGAGAGCTGCAAAGCCAAAATGACGGTTTGATTGCTTCGCCGAGAAAACTATTTGTTAGTTATTTCCAATATGAGTTTCAAGTCTGAATATAGCAGGACCCTCAGTTCTTCATGTTTTTGTAATCTACAACATTGTGAATGATGCAGACGTAACGAGCAAGCTAGCTAGCCGTCAGACTGTGGAATCGAATTCTTCCTATAATCCTGGGTTTTTCCGCCGTAGTGTGATGAGGCATCTTAGCAGGCCGGTATAATTGTGTCGATGAGCATGGAACTGCCGTCTGATGCCAATCGATATTCTGCCTGGATGGCATCTGCGCTTACCATCAGGTGCAGTGTGGTCACTATGTCGGGCCAGAATAAAAAAACCAATGCCTGACTCCAGGCTAATAGAAAAATCAAACAAATCTTTGTCCGACCTGGGATTCAAACCCCAGACCTCAGCGTTATAATCGTACCTTAGTAAATCTATGCCACCGAGGCAGTCCGTATTAATATTTTGGTGACTAAAAATGAACACCTATAATTTAGATTCCAAAATCTAATTCAATAAAATCGTCATACGGAAATTTTCCATACATACGACATATAGTATATTTTTTTACATAAGTTCGTAATCGAATTGTAATAATAATCAAATTTTTATGACTATAATATTTAATAACTAAGCTTGTAAAACCCCAGATGTTAATCTAAAGGTGAAGAACTACAAAATCGTTCCGAGTTTTTGCAACTTCAAGAATTGTTTTTTGATCAGCCGTGACTAAACATTTTTATGAATTATAAAGGAACCGAAATTTAAATACGCAATATTTTTTATTGAAATACAAGGCTTCGTAATTCGAATTGTGTTTTCAATGTAGATATTATCTTTTGTATATTAAAATAAGTTGCTAGGACTGCCTCGGTGGCGTAGTTGTACCTACTACTGTACGGTTACAACGCTAGAGTCTCGGGTTCGAATCCCTTTGGATTTTTCTATTTATTATCAGCCCAGAGTCAGGAATTTGTGCCCGATATGGAGATAGGCTCGCCCCCTATCACATCGTGGGACGGAACGCACGAAGCGAAACGTAGATGTCCTGGTTGCTACCAGAAGAACCTCTGCCTGCCCCTTCTGGGCAAAAGGCGTGAGTTTATGTATGTATGCTAGGTTTTCTTGCGCCTTCGTCCATCATGTGTTACCTACATACATAGGTGTATATTATACCATATGACTCTCAAAGCACGAAGGATTCAACAGCCAATTATGTTAGCTATCGACACCTCTATACCGGTCTTTGGAGCTTTTTTCTTTCATTCTACTACAAAAGGACTCAAGATGATAAAAAGAGGGAGCACGTAATGTCACATCTACACGATGGGCCATCGCGATGGTCCACTATGATGGCCCATTGTATGGAGGGCGTAGTTGCGTATAATGGCTCATGGCGCGTGCAATAGTCTTGGAAAGGCATCGGTATCGCTTTTTCATTATCAACGTTAGTTGGCAATTGGCGGTCGTCTTTGCGTGGGCCGAGATGTAAAGAATTAAATACAATTTATTCTGATTATGTATGTATATTGATGAATCAATACATAACTCTTCCCCTTATGTATATTGAGCAACAATCGGAGTACCCGTATTACCGGTAAATCCGGTCCTCGACAAAATCCAAGGCCAATGCTTTTGTTTTAATTAAATGCCTCTGCGTTATGAAATGTTTTTTTGTTTGTCTTCGTGACTTCTTATAGGAACTGTGCACGTTTTTATATGGGTCAAAGTGACCACGCGCCGCGGATAATAGAGAAGGTTAGGGTATTGTAACGGTTAATTATTTTATGTAGACTCTGTTACTAAGGGCACTGGTGGTAGGTCTCTCATATGTGAGAGGGCCCTGGAGCAGGTACCAACGCAATGTCTGTTTCTCCCGTCAAACAGTAAATGCAATTTTGTGTACCAGTTTGAAGGACATTGTAGTCAGAGTAACTACTGAACAAAATGAGACTTAGTAACTTATGTCTCAGGATGGCGAGCACAGTGTAAATGCCAAGCAAGCTTTGTAAGTCATGGTGTGGTTTGGTTTTGCTACTGTTCACGAGTACTGTTGGTAGTCAATCACCACACACTAAAATGGTGAAGGAAAACATCGTGAGGAAACCTGCATACCATAGCGTTTTATATAAATTTCTATGGTATGTAAGTCTGCCAACCCGCACTAGGCCAGCGTGGTGGACTATATGGCCTAACCACTCTTAATCGTACTTACGATTGTAGAGTAGGCCCGTGCCCTGCAGTGGGACGTATATGGGCTGATACAGATACTGTTTACGAGCGGTCGTATCGCTTGTCATCGGGTAAATGACATGGTCGTCTAGCCATTCTATGCAATAAAAAGAAAAACGGCCAGAAAAGACAGCCTCGCCGTAAGCTTCCGGAGAAAATGGGGTGCATGAATGAAAGCTCAAAGAAAACTGAAGGGCGATAAGGGAATATGTGCAGGTGACGGGATGTCCAATGTAAGAATAAAACTGTCTTTAAATAGCTTTACTACGGAATTAGTAGACACCGAACAATTTAAAATTTATTTTCATTTGTATTTCGTGACCATGTGGTGACCTTTTTAATTCTATGGCTTATCTTAGCGGCTTTATATTTATTATGTGCGTGATGTATTTAACAGCGTGCCTATATTCTGTAGGAATGGCAACAGTGAAATACCTTTTTTCCATTGTGAAAATCTTTTTGAAATCTCGCACTAGGCGGGAATGCCGCTTTTTAGCTGGCTAAACATCCATACTCCATCGGCACTTTGGAGAAATTCTGGGACCTCACAAAGAACACGCTAAAGTTCCTCTAGAGCGTAGCTTCCACTCAAAGAACTTCTACTCGACCACTACTCAAACAAGTTGTTTCTTCATCTCCGAAGCTTTTATCTAACTAGGGCGATGTCTGGCATCACCTCGGCGCTTTCGTCTTCGAGCAGGATCGGCCCTCTCCCGATCCCACTCTGCTGCCTCCTTCTTTACCATTACGGCTAAGACAGGGATATACCTGATGTATACTACTCGAACCCACTCTATCAAAGCTGTCTACTATTATATTTAACTTATGATGAAACAGCGAGTATGCAATGTCATAAGAACCTTGGTTCATTTCCCAAGTCGGGTAGAATAATTTAACATATATACTTACATAAACTCACGCCTTTATCCCAGTAGGGGAGGCAGAGGTGTCAAGGCCACCCACATTTCACAACCTCAAGTATGTTCCGTCCCAAAATGTGATAGGTGGCGAGCCTATCGCCATATCGGGCACAAATTCGTGGCTCTGGGCTGATAATGAATAGAAAAACCCAATGTCACTTTGCCCAACCCGGGATTTGAACCGGAGACCTCAGCTTTGTAACCGTACCCTAGTACAACTACGCCACCAAGGCAGGCAAGATAATTAAAAAAAAATGTCGCCCCTTTCATATCTTGAACAGAAATAAGTAGACCGAACTGTGGGTTCTACTAATGGCACCTAAGCCTATCATGAGCTTTGAAAATACAAAACAATATGAGTAACATCAGCAGGATATCAAAGCGAAAGTATTATATAACTTTCTAGTAAACAAACGCATAACAGGACCTACCTTATACGTTTATAGCCTGGTTATACCCAAAACGGCTGCCTATGATATCAGATGGTTTTCTACCGACCCACGTTGAATTTCACTCACGATGCGTGGACCGAGGCAGTTTCAAACCTACATCCTTCGAGGAAAGATGGTAAGTGTTTTATTATTTAATTATTTTTATCTGAGATAATGGTTTTTTATCTATTGAGATGGGTTTTATAAAATAATTGAGGGTTGTTGGCAATAAAATTGACAATCTTTTTTGTTTATTTTTTTATTATATTAATTTGCTAAGTTAATATGAGTAGTTATGTGCATTTTTTTTCCGATTTGCCATTACATTGAATTATAATTGACATAAAAATTGAGATCCCTTTCGTATTATTATTTATATAAATAAATAATACCCAAATGTCACAGTCGAAGTAGTAAGTAAGATCGAGTCTTGTGTCGCGGGTATCAGGAACTACGAGAGACTCTTCGGTCTCACAAATACCTAGACTCGAAAGAAGACTCCGTGGCGCAGTTGGTTAGAAACCGGCAGTGAAACGAGAAGCTGTGGCTTCAATCCCTGTCCAGTTTTTTTTTATTATCCGGGTGTTTCGGAGATCGAAGAGACTCTCTTAGTTTGTAACGCAAACCTCGATCTTAGGGCGGGGTCAGGACTATGACCGTTGAATAACAATAATTAAAAAAGTAATAACTTCACATTTATGATCAGTGAGTGTGATTGCCTGTGATAAAAAAACGGTTATAAGTGAAATTGTATTCCATAACAGAGGTAAATATAATACGTACATTGGTACATTGTTTACCCTTTTGTTAATTATCTACTATCTCGGGGATGGTATTTACTTATTTATAATTCTTTAGAATTTTATATTAAATTAGGATAACTATATAAAACTGTATCTTCGGATCGAAATATGGATATTTGATATTGGTCGCGATATCATGCCCCTTACACAAATCTCATAGCAATTATTTCTGTGCACCACATTTTTATTGCATAGGTTTATCAAAGGAGAAATGCCACATGGTGGCAAGATTAGCAAGTGATCATTGCCGCCCATGTATATCCATAATGCTTGGATCATTCTGCATTCATGTGTAGCCGGCTCGTGCAAATAGAGAAGAGAGCGGGAAGAAAAAAGATGGGAAGAGGAAAAAGATATTGGGCATCCGGAACTCTCACTCACCGAAAGAATCGCGACAGCAAAGATAAATAAATAAATACACCCAACAGTCACATACATACATAGTCCTGACCCCACATTAATATCGAGTCTTGTGTCGTGGGTATCAGGAACTACGAGAGACTTTTCAGTCTCACAAACACCCAGACCCTAAAAAAATACCTGTGGTTCACACAGTTTGTTTCGGTGCGGGGATCGAACCCGCGGCCTCTTCTTTCACAGCCAAACAACCAACTGCGCCACGGAGGCTGTCAGATGTCGCTGTACGTCTTTACGTTGATTAATTTATGATTATTGCACATATATCCTAAGGCATGACTGCCAACAGCGTGGTTCTATCATTTAGCTCTACCACATTACGATAATGTTATGTTTTTATGATATTTCTTTTCCACTGGGCTTACAACTATTTTATATTACCACTTTCAATTTTTTCATCAATAAATTATTTTTTTAGGGAAATAATTAAATTAATTTAAGTGTGCTAACGATTGTCTAAAACAGATATTGACTGAACTTATATGTCTTGCTCATACAGTTAGTATTATTATATAAAAACCTGGTCTTCGTTTACTTTGTAATAGCTACTCACTTATCAGCAGGCGCTAAGTTAGGGGATGCTGTGTTGAACCTTACAATATGATAGGTATTAAATAAATGAATTTTGTTAAGGATTTTTTACACATATTGCTCTCCACTACTTTTTCTGTTTAATTATGTATACAAACATAAGTTTCACAGGCAAAAGAACCAAAACCGTCATTATCGAAAATGAGGACACAACTGCCCAAAATGTAACAATTAACGCGTTCACAGGTTTCGTTCCCGGCAAGTAACAAGCCTCATTGTCTTCAAAACACTAATATACGTATTATAATGTTAATTTGGACTTCCTGTTTGTGTTTTTGGGTCATATGAAGTCACGAAATACACACACTGACTATGTTGCACCTGATTATACGTACAGTGGCGTCCAGATAGAATATTGATTGGTTATGGACACAGGATTACATTCCGTCATGACAAATACGTTAAATTACTAATGTGCCGGCTTTTTCAATTGATGATCCGTAGTTTTATTGGGGAGGTCTGATATTTGTAAATATCGGAATCTTTTTAAGATCCGATAGAAATATAATATAGTATATAGGCGAGGGAATTGAAACCGCAGCCTCTCGTGCCCCAGCGTCTTAACATATTGTTTCATGGAGTATGACATACTAAATATACGATACAACTTGAGTTTTTCATATGCTAAGGTTGGAAAACTTCATTTAGGAATTTTTATCTTTCTTTTTTCCTATTTCTTCTTCCTTTCTGGTCTAGTCATTGAAGTTCTTTAATTAGCAAAAACTTCGAAGTTTAAGAGTCTTCTAAAACATAACTAGCACACGAATATTTTTTTCAGATTGCATTCACTAAGATGAAACTGCTGCTGTTGTTGATAGTGTTGATAGAATATGTCACTTCTATTCAAGTGATTGAAGATAAATCGATAAGGCAGAATTCGTAAGTATAAATTATGTTTGTTTTTCGTAATTTGTATCTTAAATTCGATGTTTGTAGTTTGTTATCATTATAAACTCAATAAATCATTTTTATGTTCTTGAAATTAAGTATGAAAAGGTTAAAAAGTTTCGAATCCTAAATATTTATGTATCATATTCGTAAATGCAAAACTAACAGAGTAGAACACTACACGGATTTTAATGAAATTTACAACCTCAAAGAAATCTTTTCACTTATTAATGTTATGTCAAATATCATAAACTTAGGCACTATTATAAATATTCCAGAAACAAACTCAAATTTGAAGATGACCTGTCCGCTTCTGATGAAGATTTTCCGCTTGAAGATAATCAATCTAGACAATATGGCCTCATATACGAAGACCCAAACCAACCTCTAAGATTTCCTAATGAAGAAGACCCTACCATTCAGCTTAATATAGAAGAACAAAAGAAGAAACGTAGGAGAAGGCGAAGAAGGAAGCCTAAAAACCAAAATATTCCCAACCCTGGATATCCGAGCTATCCAAATCCTGGAGACGCTTATCCACCATCAAGCCCTGATCATGTGAAACCGGGATTTCAAGTACCTAGTGGAATTCGTAGTAAGTTGGTTTGATATTTTGCGGATATTTTATATCAGGCGCTATATTTTTCTTTTCTGAATGTTGACTTGACTCGTTGTAACGAAAAATATAACAACAGTCCCTTTTTACGACATCAAGATAAAATAATATTGGATTTCTTTTCTCTTCCGTAGAAGTGTTAAAATAGTACTTATAGTAGGGGAGCCCGGACCGCTAAATTTTCAGTTACTAAAGCGTCATGGGGACCGATTAGATTGTGAAGATTTGGGTCTAAAACGAAAAATAATTTATGTTCACTTTGCCGTTTTAGTGGGGAGGAGAGAGTGTGTTAATTTTCAAAAATGTTAAAAAAAAAACACTTACATAAAAATACTCGAGCGCCTCAGACATTCACGGTGCTTACCCGCTTTGTTTTTTTAACAACCGAGAGATATTATTCTGACGAGTAATTAGGGGAGGATGGCTGTAGAAACGGGTAGACAAAAAATAGTTATTCGAGCGTGTCAGATATTCGAAGGGAATATTAAGAAAACTCAAAAAAGTGTCCTATTAAAATATTTGACGATTTGGGTGTGATCAAAAGGCATGGCAGATTTTTGAAAATGTAAAAAAAAAGTGACCTTGAAATACTCGAGCGCATCAGATTTTTACACAAACTGTTTAACTTGATGTTCTAGTCGTCCCAAAT
This sequence comes from Hyles euphorbiae, assembly GCA_023078785.2. Taxonomy (NCBI): domain Eukaryota; kingdom Metazoa; phylum Arthropoda; class Insecta; order Lepidoptera; family Sphingidae; genus Hyles; species Hyles euphorbiae. Next base: position 13,734,713 of record CM041035.1, read on the forward strand.
GATAATCTGACAAATATATGAAGGAATATTCTTAATCTGTTAATTTCAAAGATTTTTTTTTTCCAATTTCTGAGTGGAATAAATTATTACGCATATATGTGTGTAGGTGTAATTTTATTATTATTTATTAAAACGAAATACAGGGTATATCAAGACTGCTACCGAAAACGAAGCCGGGTGGTAGTTTAAGCTACTTCATACACAATGCAACAGAAAAAGTTGCAAAAAAAAGCGACATTTTTTTTTGTTATTTTTTTCCTATGTCTATATTTGGGTGGTAAATACATTTTTTCCTAAAATAATAGTGTATACCCTTTTATTTATAAATACTCTAAGGTATAAAAGAGTTTAAATTGTTATTTTAGCAAAAACTATGGATTTACCACCCAAAAATGACGATATTTAAAAAATCATAAAAAATAATTGTCGCATTTCTTTGCGAAATTTTTAGTTGCATTGTGTTTGTAGTCACTAAAACTACAACCCGGCTTCGTTTTCGGTAGCAGTCTTGAGATACCCAGTATATTAAAAAAATATAAAAAACAATTTTTTTATCTTCATCCTCACTGGATTCATCTTCAAAATTGATTCCTCCTTGGTCAATTTCTTCATTTTGTGTTTCTGTAAAAAGGAAGGGGTTATAAACTTTTAAATTTTCTTTTTCTTTTGTATTATAGTATTTAAAAAAAACGTACCTGAATCAAAAGTATCTCCTGATATGTCAGGTGTTATGACAATATCTTCGTATGCTTCAGGAATTTGGCTACCAAGAAACCAAGTGGCTCTAATTTGGTGTGGGGATAGTGCGAGAGAGTGAAATATAAAGAAAGAGTGAGAAGGAAACAGAGGCGCGGAGTTTCAATTCAGTTCTCAGCAGCTGTACGCGCCACACTTTATTTATGGTTTAAGCTACATCGCCCCATGAAAATCGTCATATTATTTTTATTCTGTAATTCTTACAGGATTTCCTTCCAAATAAATATATAATAGTTAAAAAAAACTAAAATACACGCTTTAATAAGATATACAACTAAAAAAGTAAAAATAATTGATACTGAATTTAAGATAAGTAAATGGAGTAAAATACATATATTTTATTGTTACAAAGCGTGGGGTGCAGGATGATAAGTAATTGTTGTAAACACCCCACGCTTTGTAACAATAAAATATATGTATTTTACTCCATTTACTTATCTTAAATTCAGTATCAATTATTTTTACTTTTTTAGTTGTATATCTTATTAAAGCGTGTATTTTAGTTTTTTTTAACTATTATATAATTGTTTTGACTAAAAACATCCATCTACGACTGTATTTCCAATCAATAACGCCATCTGTTGGTCAGTAGTAACATTTGACACTTGAAGAATACAAGAAGCTTATATCCAAATGGAGATTGCATTCCGTATATAAAAGTGAAGCACAAAATTTTTACCTTGAATGACGTCGCTGATGCCTGCTATCCTTTTCTTTAGCGTAACAATGAATGAACTTCACGTGAACTTCATTCATTGTCACTCTAAAGAAAAGGATAGCAGGCAACAGCGATTGCATTCAAGGTCAAATTTTTGTGCTTCAGTGTTTTATACGGAATGCAATCTCCATTTGGGTATAAGCTTCTTGGAAGAATACAATGTTAACGCCATCTAGCGATGAATGTAGCAATGGTCAACAATTATAAGAATAATTAATCCTGGCGAATCTAATCAGGATAATTATATATTTTAATCGAATTATTGTATTGTCATCGGTCTTTGACAGGTGTGCAAAATTTGAACGAAATCTGGCCGTTTAAAGTGGGTCAAAATCGCGCCCAAAGAAGTCGGTTACAAACAAACATACAAACATACAAACATACAAACATACAAACATACAAACATACAAACATACAAACATACAAACATACAAACATACAAACATACAAACATACAAACATACAAACATACAAACATACAAACATACAAACATACAAACATACAAACATACAAACATACAAACATACAAACATACAAACATACAAACATACAAACATACAAACATACAAACATACAAACATACAAACATACAAACATACAAACATACAAACATACAAACATACAAACATACAAACATACAAACATACAAACATACAAACATACAAACATACAAACATACAAACATACAAACATACAAACATACAAACATACAAACATACAAACATACAAACATACAAACATACAAACATACAAACATACAAACATACAAACATACAAACATACAAACATACAAGTGAAGCTAATATAAAGCGTGTAAAAAAGAATTTAATCGCGCTCGAGTATTTCATAGTGACGTTTTTTTCTTACAATTTTGCCACTCAACCATTTCCTTATGCCACGCTAAAGCATCAGATTATTGAAATATATTCTGTTCTGTATGTATTTAACTTACCTGCCATTAATCTGACGCGCTCGAGTTTTTCTGAGGATTGATTTTTTTTTTACAAATCTGACGGGCTGTCCTCGGAGTACGCCCTTATATAAAGGGTTTATATATGGTAGGAGTACATTACAAGGAATAAGGTTTCTCCTCATATAGTTTTCTGACGCGCTCGAGTAACTCTTCAAATCCCCTCTTGGGCTCCCCTACTATTATGTAGACATTTCTGTTCAAATTCAGTTTGGATCTCCGATTTTTGTTTTAATAGTGGCTTTTTGTTTTTAAAATTCCATAAGACGAAAAAAAAAGGAGTCAGTAAGTAATAAAATTCCCACGTTTGGAATAAATATGTTCTTTATTATGCTGTGTTTTATCTTCATGACAACGGATTAGAGTTTCTATCAGTTATTGGGAATATTCCGTGTGATATTATGCTCTAGTAAATACTTTATCCTAAACATCGTCTGTTCTGTATCTTTATAAAAGTATTTCTAAGAATATGAATAGCATATCTAGCAACAATATATGTCCCATTTCCAGGACCTCGTCGGCCAAAGCCCTCGATAGCATCAGAAGCGTTCTCATCGATCCTGAGCGCGTTGACATCAACAGCTCTGTATGATGACAAGCAGTGCGTGCCGCGGATGCTGTGTGAAGCAGCGGGGGGAGGAGCAATTGGGTCTTCCAGTCTCTTGGAGTCCGTTAGTGGACTGCAGCCACTGTTGACGTGAGTTCTGGTTGATTTCTGAAGTAAAAAAAATGTAGGAAAATAATAATAATAAGAGTTAATATCTTGCTAACTTGGCCATAAACTCCTACAGTTAGTGCTATGCAATTGTTCGAAAGGCATTTTGGTGTTTTTATACCAATTCTGAATTATTTATAATTAGTAATTTTGGTAGATAAAAATTAGCAACAAAAATAACACAAAATTATATATTTTCAGACTCCTCTCAGCATACAACGGCATCACCTCATCACCACTCTTCGTTTTCGGTCGTGCAGTGTTCCTCGGAATGACTTCCAAAGGCAACACAGCTACCTGCAGATACGCCTACCCGTACTGCCCCACCGATCCTGAACAACTAGTCCACTACCTCAACAACCATAATGGAGGCTTCTTCAGGTTCTTTAACTCTCCACAACTTGACAGACCACAGGAGCAAAACATTGAGCAGTTCTATAATCAACTGTCCGGAGGCTATGGGTTATATCAAGGTGCTAAGACGGATCGTAGCAACCACGGTTATGGGTTGCAGGAATCTAATTTGTATGCTGGTAATAATGGTTATGGATACAGTCAAGATTATAAACGACCTTACAAAAGAGCAGAAGAAAGGATACAGAATAAACCAAATAATAGACCCGTGGATAATATTAATGACGATGATTCTAACACATGGAAGTTCCCTGAAGCATATGATTTTGATAATGATAATACTTTATACACAGACAATAAACACACAAAAAGAGGAAGCAGAACACTAAAATTTCCAGATCAAAAACCAGAAAATACTAGATACTATCAGTACAATGAATATACCGAAAATGATTACGACAAAAGGGAAAATAATGTGAAATTCTTTGATAACCGATATAACGATTACAGATATCCGCAATATACGAGTAGACCTAATGAAAATAATTATGTGACTACGAATACGTATAACTCGTACAAATATCCGAAAGATACAAGGGTCAACAATGATGATTATGAATTTGATCCCGTTCATAATTTTTACGTCAAGAAGAACAAAAAAGAAGATGATTTACGTACAGTTTATGTCGTTAGAGGCAATGGCGATCCGAATTACCCCGAGATTATTAAAATAAGACCCGGTGAATCGATTTCTAAGTAAAATTTTGCAAATAATGTGATTACTGATTTGTAAGATTATCCGAAAGATAGTAGTTTTAAAAGGTAATAAAATGATTATTATATAATTGGATCATATGGCGCAGTATAAACTAATTATCATGATAATGCAATGTGTTGGTGTTTTAATTGCGAAAAAATCGATTGCCAAATTTAGAATCACAGAGAAATACGTTTGACGCATATTGTTAAGGGATATATTTCTGTAATCTTCTTTTATTAGTGCAAAACTTATGTATCAATCCTAATTTCATAACGTTTAGCTGCTACTAGAACGGAGGACCCCTTAAATATCATCGCTACATCTTCCAAAGGTGGTGTATGCAAAGCAATGGTATCTAATCTGCGTGTCCTTATGTTCTAAAAATGAACTAGTAAGATTAGTGAAGTGTTTTTAAATACTCGTATTGCGCAAATTTAAGCGGTTCAATCTTCATCTATTATAATGATCAAACCACCTACCCAAAATCTTATAATTTGGATCGCGATTTATTAGACCTTAATGACAATATCAATAAACTGTAAGAAATCCTCTCAATCTCTAAAATAATTTCCAAGTTACACAAACCCTCAAGAATGTAATCAACAAAGATGGATAGCCTAGGCCGTATTCTTGTTATTGCGCCTAGCCGAGACAAAGGCGCAACCTTGCGGAGTAAGGTGCCGCCGGTGACAACTGACAATTACGCCGCGATATAATGAATGACGGTGGACACGTCGCGCACTACAATTAGGGTAATGCGATGGGGTCTTTTATAATGTACGATATATTTTAATCTTTTATTTTTCCTAACGTAATCTGACCCTTAAGCGTACGTAAGCGGATCCTAGTTGCTTCGCTGCTCGGTATTCGCATCTTCACTTTTTCTTTAGCATCCTCGGTTCTAATTTCATTAGCTCTTTTATCATCCTTGACGAAATAAATCCGACTTATTTCTATGATTATCATAATAAATAGCATACGCATGCGGATGCGGATATCATCTTCCTATAATTTTTCCTCCCCGCTCCCTTACCGATTTGTTGGGAAGCCGCCGACATCTGATCATCTAACCGTTGTTGGATATTCATGGTGACAGTGGTGATTTATCATCAGGTGACTTGACTGCTCGTTCACTGTTCCTATTGAATAAGAAAATAACGGCTTCGGTCAAATTGAGACATTTACTAATAATTATGCATTTTGCTCTAGATAATAAATGTAATTATTTAATGTTTAAAACCCAATAATGACATATAATTTTCTTAAATATAAATTACAACATTGATGTTGGTTTACTTTGATGCACATTATGTTCATCTTCTTTAAGGCAAAAACAACATTTCCGAAGCCTACATTTAATCGTGACGGACGTAAACGTAACGACTACGATATAAAATGTCGTATATTGAAAAGGAGATTGCGAATCGGTTCCGTTCGTGGCATTAAACCGTGTTTGGGAAAAACGAGATTTTTACACGCGTGTTCGCATATTTACACCTTGAACTTATTTTTTTTATAAATTATTTTTGGACGTTTACCTTCCGCGTCAAATTACCTCTAGTAGACTTTAACATTTCTTTTAATACCTCTTGTTTTTGCAATGTTTTTTTCTGTAATAATATCTAAATTATCGTTTTCTTATTATTTGTAGTTATTTTATTCAAGAAAATCCTTAGATCTTTTCCCGGGATCCTAGATTTTTCGATCAACGACCAAAGTTTTGAGTGCTTTTAAAATAAAATCTAAATAGAAATTTGACTGTTTACCCAATATAACAATAATTGATAATGGAACATCGATATCTCATAACAAATAAAGAATATTTGTTCACTCATTATGTTATGCTTCAAATCCTATTCTTGAAATCGTCATTTTAAATTCCCATAAAAGTATAAAGTAAGCTTTGCTCTTATGTTCCATGAACTATAAACATTTAAAGAACATATTCATAATACTACAAGAGTAATCGATATTTACGGCAACAAAAGACCATCAGGTGAAGCTTCCTCATCAACCAGTCCTCACAAAAACGCAAACAATTCAGTCCTTTTATAAACCCATAACGTCAATTGAGACAATAAAAACGCTATTAAAAGTTAATTCGTAAAATTTTGAAACAACGACAAACAGTTCGACTGCATTCGATTGGAGCAAACTGATAATTATACAGCGGCTGAAACTTACAACAGTATTAAAAAGCAGTTTATATTAAGTGCTCATTGTTTCATACCATTCTAGATTATAGAACAAGCTTATAGACAAAATTGCTATGGAGCGTAGTGGATAATTATTTGCTCTGGCAACGCCTGTTTGTATTTTGATTTATTTCGACGTGGTTGAAAGACAAGTTAGTGACCTTATAAATTCGTAAAGTTTTTTTTAATAGCTCTAGTAAACTGGTCATCTGATGGCAAGTGGTCACTGCCGCCCATGAAAGTCCACAATGCTTGAACCATAGATGTGTTTCCAGCTGATCAAATCAGGAGCAGACAGAAGGAAAAAAGATGGGAATAGGGGTGAATGGAAGATCCGGCTCTCACACACTGAACTAAACGCCACGGTAAAGCTATCACTTCACGTCGATCTCCTGTGAGACATTGGTACCGATACGGACGAACCTGCCCATTCATGCTGAGTTATAATTGACAACAGTGTGGCTCTACCACTTCCAAGTCAGTGCTAAGGGTCATTTTGGGCATACCCTGTCTATCTTGAGTTACAAGAGTTCTCAATATACGTAATGGCACCAATACCTTATCTTTAAAATATTACTACGCTGACATATTAACATCCTATTTTAAAGTTGGAGAGCCTCATAGCAGCTTATTCTTAGACGTAACATGAAAGCTCTAAATGAATCGCCGTCATCGCCGAAAGCTGGTTAACCACATATACTGTTAGTTCACGAAAATTTTCCGAATAATTGAAATTATTCAATTGGAAAATTTTCGGAAATAATGGAAAACATTCTGAATATTTTTCCGATATTGTACCACCTGATATTCGAAATTTGAAATTTTACCTAAATACACGGGGTGAATCGAAACGAGACGAATAGAAATAAAAAATAATTTCATACACTTTTATAACAATAATGATTTTGTTCGAAAAACAGCCATGAGATTTGAAGCCCATCGTGAATTTGGAGTTTGCAGTAAAATAAGTTATTAGAAAATTAATCAAGAATATAAAGCGATAAAATAAACTCAGCAATTAATTTTTTCCATTGTCTTCCATTATGAAAATTATCCGATGATTTTTTTCCGATACATAGAATTTACGGAATATAACACAGAACTAGGCGTAGCCTTTTTTTAATTAATAAAATTGCTGGAGGGTAGATTCCCATCTTTCCGCTATCAATATTGTCATCTACCGTCAGTCTCGTCATTTCGAATCTTCGGAGGCAGCGAGTGTGAATCAATATCAATGGACAATGTCTTTCAGGTGAGTTATTGTTCTTTTGCATTTCTTGCTGTGGTATTGGAAGATATTTGACATCAATAAAATCATTCCATTATGTAGAGTTTAAAAAGGAAATGTATGCAAATGAACTTAGGTTTTGGTGTGGTTGGTTTTTTATAATGTGTCAGAGGTCGCCTGGGTAGTTACCACCGTAATGTGTATTTCTTTCGCCAAACATCAGTGTAAATGCTGTGTTGTGTTCTAGTTTGAGCCGGTTTAGTTCTATCCAGGTTAACTACTGGATACAACGAGAGTTAACATCTTATGTGTCAAGATGGCGGGCTATAGAGGCTTTTCATAAATTTACTAGTTACTACAACACAGTTTTACATTAATTTAAAACTGTAATACTCTCAAAAAGGGTAAAATTTTGAATAGCTACCCTATTCAAAATGAAACCTCCTCCATATCCCGCACCCCACCAAATTCACGATTTGGTGGGGTGCGGGATGTGGAGGAGGGGAGAGGGAGTGTCCCATCTCACCTGGTACTACTTCCGTGAAAAGGTAATGCACCATTCCTGAGATATATCAATTTAAGTAACCTAACCTACAAAACCACTTGTTGTCAATACAAATTTGCTTCTGCAACGTCTCCGGCGCTGCGGGAAGTGCAGCCCCTTCGCCCTTGCGTAACAAAGGATAGGCACCCACGCTCACCTCTGCAGCTTCGGCTTGCACGGTTGCCTATCCTTTGTTACAGCGGGCGGGGGCTGCTCTCCCTCCGCGCCTCCGGCTTTTTATATACACTCTAGGGTTGGTAGCCAAAAGACTACGTGAAGTCGGGGTGCTCTGAGTCGGTATTGGAGCACATTCGACCTAACCGATTCATAAAGTGGGTGCACTAACTTCCTTCTCAACATAATTTCTAAGACGTTATAAAACATATTATAACACAACAAAACACAAACAAATCAATATTGGTGTAACGTAGATACGAAATCCGCCAAAAACCATCAACAAAACATTCTTAATTTTTTGTTGACATTGACACCTGAATCAATGCGTATAGTTTTTATGGTTTTTTTACGTTCCGTTTCAACGATTTTTACACCATAGACAACATATTTGACTTAGTACTGATGATTTGTTTGTAAATCGCCCATAAAAATGTCCCGTTTTACCCAATATGTGATTTGAGGTTAGGAACTATTTATATTAATTTCTCGAAAACTATGCATTTCCTTTGAATAGGAGTGATAACGTTGTAATCAGGAACTCAATCCTTATCACCTGTGATCACTTTTAGCCCTCAAATCGTGCTACCCTGAACTAAAGTCCGCCTCTCAAAAACCCTAAATAAACATCCAAGTCTAAGGACACAATGGGCAGGTAGATATCGTTTCCTTGAAATAATTCAAGTGTGCGCTAATAGCAGCCATTGTTCCTGTTTATACACCTATATCAACAGCGGCAAGGTTAATAAATATGCAACTGTGTCCGTGTTTAATGATTCTGTGTTTTACACATCTTTTTAATATCCTTGTTACTTTCTTGTGTGACTCTGGGTTAGGTGAAATAAATATTGCAAGGACTCTTCCTTGCATATGAGAGTATGAGAGTTTTTCACAAGAATTAAATTCTAAACTGAGATCATGACAATTGTAGAGACTTCTTAATTAAAAAGAGACGACATGACACCTTGATAAGTTATTGGATGTATGAAGGTCAATGAATTAATTTAAAGTACATAAACGTTTTTCAATTGCAAACAATAGGCTCAGAATAAAAATAAAACAATTTCTCGCTCTAATTAGTATTTCAGTCCACTAATTATACATCGCGCAATAAGTTGTACAAATCTGCAAAAATAGATAATAAAAATTAAGAACAAGGTAAACAATGTGATAAAATCTTCAGACAATGGGAAAATTCTAAACAAAACCAAGTAAACATGGCGATTATGCAACCACCGCGCCGCGCCTCAAAGGACCAACGTTTGACAGTTATTATACCACCATATTGTATAATACCCGCTCGCAAAACAAATGCGCTTAAGTTACGACTCCTTAAAACGGCCGGTTTATATATTATCGCACGCAGTGAAAGTAGAAGGACATAGCGAACTTCACTCTTCAGTACGTTACCGACGCTTGGCGCGGACGCACGTCGCTTTAATCGAACTAGCGCTATTCTCGCGAGTTTTGTGCACCGAAAGTTTGATGCTTGTATGGCAAAACAGTCAACTGTTTTAAGTATGTTTCCCATTGTTAATTACGAGATACGGTTGTTGATGTGTTCAGTGTTTAGTATTTAACAGTACAGCGATTAGCTTTGGTTGTGCGGGTTTCAAGGCACGAATAAATTTAGGTTTTCGGCAAGTAAAACGTTTACCTTGACGACTCAGTTTTTGGACTAACAAGAAATGTTATTTAATACGACAGATGGTTATAAAATTCCAATTATCTGTAGATAATCTTATTTTTTATAATTGAGCGTGTATGTAGCCTGATCGATTAGGATAACATAATAGTTTTGTTTTTTTAAAGGTATTTTTTATCTATTCCGAGAAATAGATAGTGTCGTTTTTACTTAATTTTCAGAATTATTACATGTTTTCAGCATATGTTTAAATTTATGTTCTATTGTGCTGTCAAAAATATTCGCAGAATTCAGGAACTGTGTAAAATTGTTTTTGCACGACAATACATCTATCTATGACTAATATATTTGCTAAGTATTATACTTTAGAATGTTAATACTTAATTCTCATATTGCTTAACAGCTGCAAATCCCGTTTATATTATTTTATGAGTAATAAAATCTTACGATGTAATTTTAGAGTCTACAAAGTACTAAAACTTATTAAGTAATTTGACGAATAGTTATATTGACTTGATGGCTTTTATGTGGGGTCTATAAACTACAGAAATATACAAAATGGAATTGCATTTAAATACACGCCATGGCGTAATCTCTAGCACATTTCATCATTATTACATTTGCAAAGGCAACAATCTGGGAATTATAAGGACACCAATTTACTCCATATTGGCATTACTAGGGATTAGGGAACAGATTTTCTTAATTCTGATTTAGATGTATAGTTTCAGTACCCCAAGAGTCAATAACTACAGCGCTCTTTTGGCGTTGTTATTGAGATTATGATCGATTGACGATGGTTAAAAATAAATCAACGTGCTGTAACTTTTAGAGGATGAAATGACAACCCCCTTGTCGTTTTTTGTAAAATTCAACAATCCAACTCCACATTTCTGAAGTTTATCTTTAGTCAGCAGATTAAGACATTAAACAGCCTACATAGGATCTGAGTTATATCTCCATAAATATATCTTTGATTAAGGGACATGAATTTTGACTATATTTAACCACACTTAATAATTGAGCAGAACTTGTATAAAAAGAACGAAGGTTTTCTTGGACTTATTATTAATATGGAAGTTCTTACTCTAAACTTTCTGTATCGGCTCGGTTTCCCCTTTCTGATAACAATTGGTCTACTCCTAAGATTGTACTCATCATAAAGTTCACAGCAGACAATATCCTTAGAATCTAAAGACTTAACGAGTTGCCCCAAACTATGAGGTCTCACAAAATTCAGTCCTAAAACAATAATTGCTCACTAAAACATTTATGTCATCGATATTTCTCGCCCACTCTCTTTTGTTTAGTCCAAATTCATTTAGCTCAACTATCACATTAAGTCATTTAATCAATTACAATTGTATAAGTGCCCTGATAATTCTCAAGTCTTTGTTTCTGATTGTTACTAATTCGTAAAAACGAGATGAGGAATCCCTATTGAACAATCTGAATCGTGTTATTACAAAAGAGTGACTTGTTTGGTCAGGAATGGCTGTTCGTAATATTATTTTGAAATAGTATATAACATGTATCCATCAGTAGCATCCTATACCAATTCTGTTGTTGGGTTTGCTGCTCTTCTACTATTGAGAGGGAGTAAGGTTTTATGTATTTCATCGGGCTGATTGAGTTGATTGCCTTAACTTCGCTTTCATATTTAAGACATTTTTCAAGCATAACCTTACGCATCCATTCCTGAAGAGGTAGGATGAGAAGCCACTTATGGACTTACATTACGCCGATTATATTCCCACAAAGATTTGTCAATGGACGAACTAATGGTTAAACTCATATTAATGTTTTAAAAATGTCTTAATGCGAAGTATGCAGGTCTCACGATGTTTTTCGTCAATTATAATCAGCTTAAGAAAATTACGCAAACAGTTTTAATAGAATTAAGTCCTTTCTTTCTGCATACCTCGCGTATCTTTGATTATATTATATAATATCTATATGATAACGATTTTATCTCACTTATTATTTACGTTGAAATGTAAATTTTATCAACTGTCGATTTAAGGGTTACTGTTCGGAAATATAATATGCATTACGATAGACTGGGGTCTAGTCGGTAAGCAGAGACCTCATCTACAACTTAATGATATTATTTTTAACTAGCAGTCTAACTCGGTTTTGCCTGGGTGCAATTACTAAATTCCTTTTCACGCTCAATATAATATCAATCAATAATCAGCAAAACTTATATTTTTATTTGAGTTCAAGGACTACATTCCTTACGATCATAATTAATCTGATTTTCCTAAAGAATGTGGCTATGTGCATGCAATTTTTTTCTATACTGACTGAGAGTTCCACCTATTTTGTGCACGGTTTAAACTTGTTCCACCTATGGGTAAAATTCCATATTGTATTATAAGTACATTCGGTGGCAATAATCTGTAGCAGAGTAGTACCTCCGTCTCTTGAAGAACAGCAAATCTCGATATTATTGTGACAGTTTTATCACAGCGTAAAACATCTGGCACCTCTGACACTGGCAGAATTGTCGACAACGACATATATTGCCAAAGAGGAAAAAAAATATCTTAAAATCTTTCAAATAAATCATACTAGATCTACTGATTTTGTACTTTATATTTTTATTTATCGCTAAAAACAATAATCTACCGTTTGCAAGTCATAGTTTTTTACACGAATCTATTTAAGATTCAGTTTTACAGCGAACAGAAAAACGAATGACGCAGGCTTTTGAGGTTGTATTTTAGATTGTTGTGATCTATTTGTGTTGTCCAAGGATTATGACAATTATGTACCTCTTGCTCAGTTCAAGTTTTGAAAAATTTACGTCATTACTGGCACTAAATGTTTAATTATTCATTAGCTGCATTGGAATGTAATATTACAGTATTTTTACCATTGTAGGATAGGTCAAAACTTGTGGGTATTGAAGTGTTGATGATTAGGTAATGTGTTTTAACATGTTTTATGGTTGTTTACTATTGAAATAGTAACAAAACAACCATGAAACATGTAGTTGAAATACAAGAGATAACAGAAAATATTCAGAGCGCGCTAACAAAAGCAGTTCAAAGCGTGACGGTTAATATTCATAAAAATGATTGATATTTCAACTGTAACGCCACTAACGAAGATTATATATTGGATCTTAAATGCCTAATCAAAATCACTTTTAAAACTATTTATAGAACTAGGAAGAATATTTAACCGATGACCGTTGTAATTCGTGAAAACGATGATATAATTTCTCACGGAAATCAAAATCCTAAAATAACAATCGGCTTTAACTTATCATCAGAAGTCGATTTTGATCATAATTCATTGAGCGTGTTATTTTTTGCGTCACCCTGAGGTCACCGAAGGTGTTTTTGTACTTTTCAAATCGATTGCCTCAATAAATATGATTCATAGGTAATCCATAATGTTTTTATAGTAATTTACTGGATAGAACATATTTTTTAGAACGCTGTTGAGTACCTATGGCTAATTTGTAGCTGTTCGGTACCATTTAATCTTTTTCCTTTTTTACTTCCTCAGATCTAAGTACCACTTTTAATGCGTATATGTGCCAAATTATTCGTCAATTTGTACTATCAGGTTGTTACCGTCCTTTGTAGGCGTATTATTTTATCCCTAGTTATAATAATTATAATATGCCTGTGCTGTTCTTTAAAGTATGCAGATTTTTCTTTTGTTTTTTATATCAGCCAATATACGTCCCACTGCAGGGCCCGGCCTCCTTTATAATCGAGAATACGATTGAGAGTGGTTAGGCCATAAAGTCCACCATGCTGGGCTAGTGCGGGTTGGCAAACTCCCACATACCATAGAAATTCATACAAATAGCTGTGGTATGCAGGTTTCCTCACGATGTTTTCCTTCACCGTTATTGTGCGTGATAATATACATATAATTATTATCAAGCAATGTTGTGTAAGCATCGTTGGAATTTGTTTTGGAGGAAAATGCCATAGTTATTGCTAGGCATTTAGGTCTCTTACTTAACATCTAATGTTTCGGGATGATGAGTGCAATGTAATGGCATGCGGTGCTTAGTAATTATCAATTCTAAGTAACAGTGCTTCTGTTTATGAATAGGAGTGACGTTTACCATCAGGCGAGTGAATTACTCGTCTCGTTATGTTCATTAATAAAACCGCCACGCTTGATATACAATATAACCGCTGAATGTAGAAAACATATAATTTACCATGAATATCTACAAAAATTAGCTCAACATAAGCTCAATATTTGAGTATACAACTTGTAGGGATTTTTAAGCCGAAGACAACCTTTATCTTACTATTAAGATTTATAATTTAATCTAGAACAAAATCATCCTGTCTTTTAAGGCATTGTAGATAATTTCAGTTCAAAACCTTTATTTGAGCATTCATAACTCCTTGAATAGAAATCGGAAACTAAAGCGCCATTACAGATTGCTAAATAAGCGCACTAGGTGTTCTAAGTTTAGAAATTCCCATACGAAGGCCCAGCGTCTCGGCATCACCTTCAACCCGCGGAACACGGTTACAAAACGGGTTTAGTAAAACCCGGCAAAATTATGTAGGCTTCTAATATTCTTGCCAACTTACACGGTGGTCTTCTCCTAATACACCAGGAATTTCGTTTTGATTTATCAGTGTTACAATTTGGCAGTTACGACACAGTAACGAATGTTGAACTATTAATTGGAAATTCCATGGATTCGGAATATTTAGTGTGGTAAAAATCAAGCGTGTAAGGGTATTCTATTTCTGGTGAATGGATTTTAAAGATAATTCTTAAGTGTTCGAAGTATTGATAATATAGGAGAAGTGTTTAAAATATTGTGCAAAAGCAAAATATCTATTTTTATAGTAGATCGTAAAATACATGTTGGCATTATTTTTTTTGCCTTCATAAGTGCCTTCTTCTTATTTTCTGAATAATTGGATTGATTTCTGCTTCTTTTGTCTCTACAGTTACAGACTATTTCTAATGAGAAACATCCTAAGGGGAGAATTTTGCGTATGATTATGATTACCAGTCATAACGTCATTATTGTGTGTTTTTAAAAAGGTGGTTATAAAAATACAAATCCTTTGTGATGCCAGGCTAATAAAGTCTTATACTAAAACGTAGGAGTGGAATATGGCCAAGGAAAGAAATCTGAACCTAATCATTTAGTCGACTCCAACGGTATTTAAAGTTGTGAGTAACACAAAGCATATTATTAGTATGGGTAAGCAGAGCTCTTTTATTTAGACGCGTTGTACTAAGATCAGACGAAGGGCGCACATGAATTATTCATTGTCTTTTATTCTTTTCATAAATCCCATTCTTTGGGGTCACGGGTCGGAATGAGGTCGTGATGTTAAGAAAGTCGAGTTAAGAATCATTAGATTTGACCACTATTTTACTAACCAGTTGGAATACAATCTGATTGCCATGGTAACTTTGTAAATTGTATTAATGTGATAGAAAAACGGTTTCGTGTCAACACGCCATTAAGTTTGTAGATTCACGAATTGTTTTGTCATGCGATTTGTCGGTTATGGCGAGTATTATTTAATATTTTGCTAGAAATTCTTAATATTACAGACTTCTTTGTTATTATATTCCGGATTGGGATAACTTTGCACCAGATGGTAAGTGCTTGCAAAGGATATGACGAATGAATGTGACTCTACTGAGTAAAAAATAGACGCATGTGCATAGGATTTAACAGATGATCTTAATTTAAGTTTAAAGTATTAACATTGATTCCAGCACAGAGTTTAGATTATTTAAAGATTATGAAAAAATCATAATATTTATAACTATATAATAATTTTGATTTTACATTCTGTTTTATTTATTAGAAATATTAGCGCAGTGACTTGACCAGTGCAATTTATTACCTAAGTTACAAGTTAGTATTTTTCTTTAACCTTTATATTAATGTTATTATAATAAATGTATTAGATTCTCTCCCGTATGCAGTGTCATTAAATCTAATCGAATAATAATTGTATACTATAAGTTTATTTTTGCATATGTTATCTTTATTAAGAATAATGACGTTGTTTGTATTACAATCACTATGTCGGAGTGGATATTATCCTATCGGCTCAGCATATTTGTATATATCGTTGGATCTAAGCTACATATTAACATTCATTCATAATTATTATTACGTGTTCTAAATCTAAAGAGGGATTCACGTTTAAATATTACCTTTGTGATTAAAAACATAAGCAAATACTTCACTGTACCATAATGTGTGAATTTGGTTGAATTCTCTAAGAAACAAACTTATTCGGATTCTATTATTCCAATTACAAATTGTGCATGTTTTACCAAGTCTCGAAAGCCTTCAACATGCGAGACAAAGTAATATTTGAATTGCATCAGATAACTGAATCATCAACTCCTCCTATTATTTACTTCATGAATTTCTTTGCGGTTTAAAGACAAGTTAGACATTCCCGGATAGGTAGATATTTGTTAGTAATTTCCATAAAAAATACGCACTTTCTGTCACCATATTCAATATATTTTTATGATTATTTTTAAGCCCTAAATTTCTTGAGCTCTCACTAAGATCGAGTCTTGTCTCGTCTTATGTCGTGGGTATCACAAACTAAGAGAGACTTTTCGCTCTCACAAACACCCAGACCCGGTGAACCCTCGGCCTCCCGTTTAAAGCCAACGTCTAACCAATTGCACCACGGAGGCTGTCTATTCATCTATCTATACATTAATCCTAAAAACGTAATCATTACATCAAGTCAGGAATCATAAAAGCGCCACGAAAACCATGAAATCTAAGATCGTAAAATTCGATGTACTCTCATGAATAGTGATTGCGGAGATATCGATCTTGCTGTACGCGACTTTGATCTTACGAAGATTAGAAATGATCAAAATAGACGCCATAAGCTATAGAAGTATTTTAGGGTTCTCAAAGAGATGCAGTGAAGGATGTTGATTTGCAAGAAACTTTGTAAGGCGGTCTCATTAAGGTACGAGATTATATCAAATATCTAATCGTTAAATATCATAGTGATATTTAAGTTATTAACACGATAAAACTATACTGACATATTCAATAGATTTGTTGCCAAGTGTCTATTTAGGCAAAAAGGTTATTGAATTATTTACAATATGAATGTTGAATCTTATTATTTAGGCGTCAGATAAATTCACTGTTGGTGAAAATTTGACATCAGTGTGGGCGCATATTATGCGCATATATGCATGAAGTAATAAATATACTTAATATTTGTGTGATCATGTTCTTTAAACAAATCAAGATATAATTAAGATCACAATCTAAAATTTGTATCTGAATAAAAGTCAAATTGTTATTAATATTTTACCATCATTATACAAGTACTTTATACTACCATCAGGTTCCCATAGACAAGTGACAGGTGCTCAATGTTGCCACCTCCAAAAAAGGCCCGGGAACCGTTCCTAACGGGGCCTCTTGTCTATGAATGTATTGACAACTGATATTTAAATTTCAAACGATAATGGCCGGTTCGAATAATGTTTATCCTATGAGAATCTTTTGTTTTTCATCTGAGGTTTGTGACGTGATTAGCAATTTGTTTTGTACATGTTTACTACTACGTTACGACTCAAAGTTATATGATTCAGCAAACTTATTTGTCGGTTTGTCTCGTCTTCAATAATTGTTTATTTGTGTAGTTTATACAGAAGCTTTCGCATTTCTTTTTATCATAAAAGTTAAAAGATTTTGACAAAGGGGCGCCAAATCGGAATTGTTATTCTAATTCAAAATTTAATAGATTACGTATAATAAATTAGTTAATTAATAGTTTAATTTTAATCTTACCAACCCTCGTCAATATAAAAGGCTTTTGCTTCTAGAGGCTAGGCTATCCTCCCGGAATTGTCAAAATCCACTTACTATCAGGGTCGTCAACTCTTAATACATAAATCGATGTTTGCCTTTCAGTCCATCAATCGTAATATCGTGACAGCCCTGTCGACACAAAATGCTTGGTCCTTAGCGCGTTGTATTATTTTCGTCCGTCGCGAAACGTTCCGACGGCTTCCGTTACACTCATTAGTTTCCGGCTTATACCATTCTTTTATTAGCATTAGAATTTTGTTTTATTATTATGTGGTGGTGTTTAAGATCTTTCAGATAATGAATTTGTTTAACTGCCTGAATCATGTAAATATTGATTTCATATTCTACTTTTCTTTTTTATCCTTTTCCGTCTAAAATTTCAACTCATCAGCAAGATTTTATACAAGTACCTAGGGGTACGCTGAACCAATTAAAAAAATGCATTCGAAGTGTGTGAATGCTAGTTCTTTTAAATAAAGGGACCCTGTTTTTATAACTACCAATTGTGTTTGTTAAGTACATGTACAAACTGAGAGAATGTCCTAATAAAAGTTTACAATGAAACAGTTATGAGGTATGAAAAATATAGTTCAACAGTCAAATGAAATGCCCAGTATCCCCACTTACGCCATCCACTTATAAAAATGCACACAGCGTTCATTCTAAAAGTGTCAACAGCCGTTTCACCCAATTTCGCGGCATAACTGTCTTATTTTAGAATTCTGGACTCTCACGCGCTTCCTGGAGGGACGAGTCCCGGTTTAGTTAACCAACAAGCGATTTCAAACTTTAAACTGAGGGTAGAAGGACGATTGTAGTTTGTGTATCGGTTTAAAATCAATATATTGGGCACATTCTGTGCGGCCGAGTTTTGACGTAATTGTTATGTGATTCAGTTTCTGTATTGAGTAGTGTATGAGTTTGTTGGCATTTTGAAGTTCTTCGATAGTAAATTTAACTTCTAACCTAAAATGTGGTTGCTAGATGAAGTAATGTTCTTAGACTACTAGATGGTCCAGTGTTTATGTCATGCATTTAATATTACTGTAATTATCAAGTGGGAACAACTGTCGCTAAGTTTAAAGATGACGAAAAAAGGCTCGAGATTCTTCGATTTTAAATAAATTTTAATAAAATTGGACGATGATTCACTCTTCATAAAACGGTATGTAAAAATAAAGTCACAAATTCTCACAGCAATTTCGGTGAGCAAGTGTTATGGAATCTTCATGGTTGCAAGGAATACGAGTTAAGACCTGTTTGCAAGCATGGTGAATGATTTGGACACGGTTAGTGGCAAGTCGGTGAGGCAATGGTATTGGGGCCCTTGGCAAGGTTGCATTTTTGCTTTGTTGATCGGCAATTGTTTTGATTTATTTATTAGTTTGGACGTAGTTGAGTTACTTCCAGGTCTAAATGGAGATTGTTTTTTTCCCCTTAGTTATCTTTCTTTTTAATCTAATTATTGTGCCATTGTACGTCTATACACACACCACCTTCAGTGATGAACGGTCCAATTAGGAAGTAGATATGAAGAGGTAGGTAAAACAAACTGCTAGAATTCCAAGACCTTCGGGAAAGGTACTGACGCACTCTGCCACTGCATAATCAGAATTAAATGGAAAACAATGGAAGATAATTCTTTATCCATCTGCGCATCATCCAGTTTAACATTTCATCCATAATTAATGTAGTTCGTGTTAATTGCAATTGTTATTCCGTCGGTGTACCTCCTGAGAGGAAATTGCTCATTTGTAGCGAACATGAGTCGCTAATGAATTATATATGATGTGATTTTTCCATACAATCCATCAACGCGACTGTCATACGCAATTATTTTTTCTTGTTATCCAAGAAGGCTGCCTTAATACAGGCATTTAAGTGGGGACTGTTGATGGTTTTTAGGTTACCACGAATTTTCTTTTTGACCTATTGGATGTATGTGAGCTGTGAACCAAGAAGTCTCAGGGTTGTTTTCTTTTCGACTAATTTATGAATACTGAATAATTAAATAATTGTCAAGATGATTTAGTACGTAAGCAATCGTAAGTTAATTTGTCTAATGGTTTAGCAACACACACGAAAATTTTGTAATCTGTAAGAGGAGTACATTTACGAGATATATCTAGAAGAGACACCGACTTGACCATTCATACCAAATACTATCGTCTAAATGCCAATAGTACTTTATAAACTTTTCACGGTAATTTGATACCATGATTCGGAATAATGCAATAACAGTGCTTTGAAATCAACCCGATTTCAATAATAACAGAAAATTAACGGTTCTTTTGATTAGTCAGCATTCTGCAGTATTACCGAATCGATCCGACTTAGACCTTCAAGATTAGCTTACTCATTCTTTAAAGGTCGGTGAAACACCCACGGTATCCCTGGACTTGTGGGTGGCTATGGGCGGTGATTATTTACGTCAAGTGGTGCCCGTTTGCCTTCTTTTCGCCTAAATCCAGGGTTATACAAATAGAACATAGATTGAGACCATTGTATCTCCAGTTGACGTAATAGAGAGACCTATTCAAAATGGAATGTAAAATGGCTCATTCTAAAACGTGACACATTTACGTAGATTAATATAGTTCTTACATTGTGCACGGTTGTCAGTTTTTTGATACCAACATTTGTTGAAGTATCAATGCAGAATGTGCTGTAATGTATGCGTAAACTTTTATGACATGAACCCTTCCGGGAATAAAATGTATTTCATGCTTCTGGTCTAATGTAATTGACTTCGAATTCCTTAGTGAATCCTTTAAAGAATTTTGAGTAATTTTGGTCTCAGCTGTAAGTTCCTCAGATGTAAAACATTTGTCATTTCTTAAATCTCAATCAATACAGCAATCAACAAGCACTCAATTTAAAGAACCAAAGGCCTGTCCACTTATTTAATTGTAATAACTAAAAGCACAATACCTGAGATGCTATCTGTATATGGGACGGCCGTGAGCGCCTGTGACTAATGCGCCTCGACCTTACCGACCTCACAGTACCAATGCGTTTGTGATTTTTGGTTGATTTTACTTGTGATAAAGTTTATGTAACTTCTGCATTATGTAGCTTTATTCTGAGGGATGCATCTGGTTTTATTTTCCGAGTCCAAGTTCTGTAAATATTTTCTTTACCTATGTTATTATTCAATCGCCGAATAGTTTCTATGGTAGCGTGGTGTTAAAGCCTTGTTGTAAAATTTTTAAATTATTTGAAAATTGCCTTGTGCCTACCACACATCCTAGAATTAAAGCAAGAAAGTTAAATGAGTAAAAGGAGAATAATTAACAAATATGAATTACTTTGCGCTTTACAGAAAGTTATAGTTATTTATGTAATTATTACATCTCCGATGATTTTTTCGATTGCAGCATCGAAATTTTTGGTGCGGATTAAGCATTTCTCATGCTTCGGATAAAGCTTTGTTATGTAATGCATCAAATTATTATTGATATTTGGTTAGATACAGTTTTATATCTATTAGTTAAATGTGGGTGTTTATTGTACCAATGTAGACACGAGCGGCGAGATCAATCGATCAAACTTTCATATAGGTTTGTTTGGTTAAAAGTGAAAACAACTGGTTTAACTCTCGTTTTTATGTTAATCCACCAGTTAAGAACACGTTATTTATTACAGATTTTTAACTTTTAACTGCACCGACGTTTTAGGGAAATTTTTGCTTAGAAAACGTTGTTTTAATTAGTTCGGTATCTTTATAGGGTAAGTTTTGGATCAGGCGCCAGTTAATGCTTTTACTTTCATCTGTAAATATTTTGGAGTAAATACTTTCGCTTTATCGTCATGTAATTATTCTATCCTATATGAGATTAATGATGCCATCTGTACTGTCTTTAAATCATTTAAAGAAACATATTACTTATATAGGACTAGAGGTTATGTCAGTCTGTCTTTTAAAGTTCGCCCTTATATTTCATAGCACAGTGCCAGGAGATATGTAAGTGACATGCCAGACGAAGTCCATAATATATGAACTCACAAATGCCTACTGTATTTAAGACCATAATTTTGTTGCCATCTTTTGTAGATGTAAAACGGTGTTTGGGTATAAGAAAGGAATTCAGGTAGAGCCCTTGAATTTTCATTGAATGATATAATAATGTATTTTTTCATTCAAACGTCATCTCTTCAAATATGATGATGATTTACATGTGGATGCTTCTGCTTCTTTATGTAGCTTCCTCAGTTATGTATAAATTATGCAAGTATTCTTCGAATCAATGGCATTCCTCCGTGGAGTTCCAGGTATTGTCTAAGTACTCAATACGTTGAATGGCAGTTAGTAGAACTATATTACGTGTGTCATGTCAACCTCTTTGGTATTCCACTTGCGTTCAGTTTGGCGCGAATTCGGTGAACCATTGAGCATTCATAGTTATGGACGTCAGCAATGATTTTTATAGGTCGGGAATTTTGATTATTATTAACTAGGACCATATATGTATATTTTGATGTGGTTTTGAAGAATTTACTTGGAGAATGTCGTAAATTTTGAAAAATAAAGTGTATGTTTGGTCATTTCTATGCGTTTGCGCATAGTTTTTCCGTTTGAGACTAAGAGGCGGACGACCTGGCTAAGGTTGCAGGAATTCGCTGGACTCAAGCCAGTTCAAACATGACGATGTGGACATCCCTAGGGGAAGATCATATATATTCAGAAGTGGAAATCCTGCGGAAAAGAAAGAAACTGATGTTCAAGTTTTATATTTAATATTATTATAGACATGTTATAGGTTATAATTATTATTGTTACGATTGAAATTCAATAAGTACTTCATTTTAATATGAAAGAATAGGTCCACTTATGTAGAAAAGAAGAAAAACGTATTCTTTAGGAGATTAACCTGAAACTATAAATATAAGACAAACAAATCAATATTTGAGAAGCTGTGATTTGAAATACTTTGCTTCCTTTACCAGTGACGTATTGACATAGGTTAAAAATAAATATTATTTTTGAACCGAGGGGCATACATGCACACTTCAGATAATTGCTTGGGGTTCCTAGCCTACACAAGGGGAATCGAATGCACATTGCTGTCAATTTTCATTTTGTAAAGTGAGAGATGACAGACTCTTGCAATCTCAGTTTCCAAAATAAACTACGACTTTGAAGCTGTTTCTTTAAGTTGGTTTCATGTGAGACAGTGATTCAGTCTCTATTGAACCGATTCTCTGGTATACTGGACTGGTGTTAGTTCTCTCATATGTGAGTGTCCATCTGGGTACGCACGAAAGCAATGTCTATTTCATCCGCCAAACAGCAGTGTAAATGCACTGTTGTGTTTTGGTTTGAAGGACATTGTAGTAAGGGTAACTACTAGTCATATTGAAACTTAACATCTTATGTCTCAGGATGGCGAGCGCAGTGCAACGCCAAGCATTGCATTGTAATTCAGTGTTGTTTGGTTTTGTTACTGTTTATGAGCGGTTGTATCGCTTACCATCAGGTGAACGGCATGCACGTCTCGCCATTCAATGCAATAAAAAAACTTTTAATGTTAATTTTTCTATCAAATCTTGCGTACCATAGCGTCTTTAAAAATAAAAGTGTGTATTATTGTATGAAAAAAAAAATATTTATCACCCAAATACGACGATAGAAAAAAAAAAACAAAAAAGTATTGTCGCTTTTTTTGCAAATTTCCAGCGATAAAAATACCACCTGTCTTCGTCTTCTGTCGTGATACATACCCTGTGTTACAAGATACTCCTTCGATTTTCTTAGCCTCAACTTCTTTATTGATTCTAAGTCTTACACAAACCAAACAAGAATCAACAGGCGTAATACATTTGTGCAATGCGTTGCGATTTTTCGAAGGTGTGAAATGCAATGAAAAGGTTTTGGTGTGGCAATGATGTGAAATAATGTGAGATTGTACTAATGAGTTTGACGACCTCCGTGGAACTTGTGGAAAACAATCAGTTCGGTTCCCATGACAATTTTATTGTGTTTAAATAATATTATTATGCCATTGAACGTGGATATTACGAATATAAAATCTTACAAAACGTATTTATTGAACCAGTTTATTGAAATCCAAATTTTTGATGCAACAAAGTGGCTGTAATTGCTTCGGTGACGTAGTTGTACTAATATACGGTTACAAAGCTGAGGTATTGGGTTCGAATCCCGGGTCTTGCAGTGATATTGAATTATTCCATTCATTCATTTATTAACTGGATTTGATGGATGTAGATTTGGAAAGACTATAGATTTTCTTTAGTTACTATAGCTAATTTTACATATTCCGTAGCATGCCCGGCATCCGTTTAAACACATATTGTATGGATCTTCAGTTTGCTAAGAATTGGCACTTTCGTTCATCCACATTGATCAGGCATTCCAATTTTTTTTTTGATCCAAGCAACGAATCCCGGTATCATACAAATATTTGTCTCAGTGGGGTCGAATCCGCGGCCTCTCGTTTCGCTTCTGTCGTCTAACCAACTGCGCCACGGAGGCTAATTGTGTTAAATATACAGCCATACTAGCCTACGTATAGAATATTAGTAAACAGCGTGTTTATAATCAAGATATTGTGAGTAATTATGTATTAATAAGAGGCGCCTGGCGGGCCGCGGCCCACGCTCGCAACCTTCGCCTCAACAATATTCCAGTTAACTTAACCGAGGCTGTTCAGTACTGGGGTTTTGACGCATTGCGTAATATGGGCAGTTAGTTTTAACTTGATTTGACTCCACTATTAAGGATACCCAAAAAACCCTTTGTGACTATTATTTTACTTCCAAGTTTGTTGCCCATAATACTCTTCTGAAAATGAAAAATGAAAATGAAAATAATTTATTGATTCCACTAAATGTACTGCATCATTTAGTTTCAGTATTTTTTTTTTGGGATTGTACTTCTACATCACCTCATTACTCATATATGTAAGTTCCACTGTAGGGCACGGGCCTGCTCTACAATCGAGAGTGCGGTTGGCGTATTTTACATACCATAAAAATTCTTGAAAATTCACTAAAGTGTGCAAGGTTTCCTACCGATATTTTTCTTCACCGTTAAAGGGATTGTGTTTATAAGTTTCAAACATGTATAAAATAACTCAAAAGGAAACATATTCTACTTTAATACTTTTATATATATTTTCATACATATTTGTAATTGTATATTTCTTATAAGATATTTCAACCATGTATATTGAAAGATGGACAAACTTCTAATCTAAGATTCCTCGACTTGCTATGAACAAAGACTTCCAATGTTGCGTATTAAGTAAGCGCCGACAAACAAGCCACTAAAGAACGTTACTATGAAGAAATCTTATCAAATTCCTTATAAGTTCCCAAAGGAATCTCCGACGGGAAGATAACAGTGCAGTACAGAATTATCTACCAATTATTTTTATCTACAAGCTTTGGATGTTTCAAAGTATTCAGTTTATTTTAAGCATTGTACTTTCTTGGAGCATTGGTAAAAGACTTTTACATTTTACTATTTATAGTTTGAATCCGGTATAGGGAACAAATATGTTTGATCGCAAAATTTAGTCAAGTATTTCGACGGTAAAAAAAATCTATGGTATGTAAGTCCGCCAATCCGCACTAGGCCAGCGTGGTGGACTATATGGCCTAACCACTCTCAATCCTTCTGTAGATGGTAGAAGAGGCCCATGCCCTGCAGTGGGACGTATGGGTTGATACAGACAGATTTCGAAAGTAATAAGTAATAGTAATTATTTCGAAGTAATTAAAATACTAAGTTTCTATAACCTCTAACACTCTAGACATAGTGAAAAATAAAACAGCCAATTTGTTTTAAAGTGTCTTATCGCCATTTGACCATAACAATGATTTCGAATTATCTTCTGATGAAAATCTAGGCATTCTAAAGCTATCTTGAACATAATGATAAAAGTCATCTCAATATTTAACAGTATATAGTGCATACTGTATTATTATGCAGCTGAATGACGAATGATGAATACAAATTGAAATTTCTTACAGATTAAGTGGTTAGTCAAGGTTGTTGGATTAATGGGTGCATTAAATGAAATCATTAGTCTTCTGTTCTCGTCACCATTGGAATTATGACGCCTGAGGTGTTGTGCATGCAAATGCTCTTATTAATTATTTATGCAAGGATTTAATTATATAGTTATATTTCATTATTATTTAATTCATAGTCTATAAGTGTTGTGTATATTTGAGCACTTACATCTAAAATGCAAGTGGCAAGAATATATATTTGTACAGATTTTATTTCACAATCGAAACATTCTTGATTTGATGAATTCTTTCTTAAATTTTTTGCTTGCATTATGTTTGTAACTAAAACTACCACCCGGCTTCGTTTTCGGTAGCAGTTTGATATATATACCCTGTATAGATTATTTCCCTTTCCCTGAGTAATTGAAAGAAATCAACACTAATTTACTTTTTTCTTTGTTGCAGGTTTCGCGAAACTTAACCCCAGTGACGTAGTGATAATGATGTGATATGTAACTGAACGATAGTCAGTGAGTGCATGTGCTAGTGTTGGTGCTTCCACATGAATAATTATTATTGGTAAGTTTTTTTAAGCTGTATATAATATATTATATAGTATGGAAAGTAGTCACAACACACTGAAAATTGCAGTGGTTGACGTCTACATATTTATGAGGTGGGGAGATGGTCTTAATAAAAGTCGTAAAAGGGTGCAAAATGTAGCCTGATTGTGACAGATCTTTGGATATTTTTAGAGAATGCTATTACTTACTAGTGGGCCTTCTAATTTGAGGGAGATCATTATATAACTTAAGAAAGTAAGTTATTGGTGAATTTGAAGCGATGCGGTGCTCGAAACTCAGTTACTGCCAAAATATATTTATCGATAAATATTAAAACAATATTAACTTACTGCATAAATGATTCACAGTAATTTATTTTTAGACTTTCTTATCGTTGTTATAACCGCAAATTCTATAATAGGATTATTAATAAAAGTTAAAATCTATGTTTTCAACTACCACTAAATATCCTATACATGTTAGGCGGTGCTAAAAGTTTTTTTTAATTAACCTACATGTCAAAAGAAATCAGTGACTTAAAACAGCTAAAATATATAATATTTTTGATACAAAAAGTACCGAATCTTGAAAATATGTATGTCAATAGAAGCCATTCGTATTAATGTAGGGCGACCTTAATGCAACCTCTTTCATTAAATTAAGTTGGTTTCAACATTGAAGTGGGCGACGAAAGAGCCATGTGAACTTGTAAAGTGCCGAATTAATCTACATCGACGTTTTATCAGTAAATAAACCAATTTGAATAAATACTGGCATATGGGAAAATAGAAAGCATCAAAATAATTAATCGAAATTGGAAATTAATTTGGAATATTCAAGTGGCTGTATGATTAGGATTATTTTTCCCATGTCTGTATCAGCCCATATACGTCCCACTGCAGGGCACGGGCCTCCTCTACAATCGACAGTACGATTGAGAGTGGTTAGGCCATATAGTCCACCACGCTGGCCTAGTGCGGGTTGGCGGACTTACATACCATACAATTTCTTTTAGAAATCGCTATTGTATGCAGGTTTCCTCACGATGTTTTCCTTCACCGTTTTAGTGCGTGGTGATTGACTATCAATAAACACATGACTCCGAAAAGTCAGAGGTGTGCCCTGGGATTCGAACCCGCGACCACCGTGAACATGTTGGCAGTCGCGTCTAGTCTGTTTACCAACAGGCCATCACGCACTTATTATTATTTTTCCCATGATTTTCTCTTTTTTTCTTGCATTTTCTTTCCCACCAGAGAACGCAATCATGATTAAAAAATAACGCAATTTTTTTTGCCTGTTAATATGTCTCCAATGACTGTTCATTACGTTATGATGGATATACTATAAGTATAAGCGTAGTCGAAAACTCTTTTTTTTTAAGAGAAATTCTTCATATCTAAGTAATAAATACAATGAAGTATAAGATGCTAAGCTGTCACCATATCCATAAAGATTGTCCCTACATTCAGGCAAGGGCAATTCTAGAACATTATTTTTCAATCTGAAAACTTGTGACGATCGCCACCTTGGGCCATACACAGACAATAAGTCAGTAATTTAGAAAATTATGTTTATAATTTTCTGCTATACCTATATTCATTATTAAGAGATATACACTTAAGAGTGGCGATCACTTGAGTACCTTTGGGAATGCGATGCACAGTTTGAAAAACTCTGCTCTAGAACAAGTCCAGGGGCCATTGGTAATATTGATGTATGTCCAACAGTAATTCACATGTGTCAAACGTGTTCCAATCAATTAGAGGCGAGCGGGCGGCGCGGCGTCGGTCCGAGCGCGTCTATTGATACCAATTGCACAATTGGTGGCAGTTTAACACGCCAATCAATCTTGTATTTTTGTGCCACTGTTGATAGGAGATAGGCGGGGAAATTATTATTTGTACATACTATAAACAAATATCGTGAGGAAACCTGCATACCATAGCGATTTAAAAGAATTTCTATGGTATACTGTCATGGTGGACTATATGGCCTAACCACTCTCAATCGTACTCTCGATTGTAGAGGAGGCCCTGCAGTGGGACGTGTATGGACTGATACAGATACAGATAAACAAATATATTCGTATCCTTGTATTTATAGGGGTAGACAGTTATGGGTCTCGGCCTCGTATTTTTTTCGAAACCGATAATCACTGGACATATGTATTCTCATCAATCTCGTGCATTATCGTTGCTTTACGGTACTTGTATTTCATAGTTAAAGAGTAATAATAAATCAGTAAAGACGTTTATAATAAGTAACATATCAAAATAAATTTTAATTACATTTAAAGCAAGCTTCGACCTTGTTGCTTTTGAATTGAATATCATCTGTTTAATATTTTTTTCTGCAACATAATATGTAAAAAGCAAAATTGCAGCAACACTCAAATACTTTAATTACAACGAAACAAAATGCACACAAGCATCAACAAAAACAATTATTTAATAAAATCCCCTATCAAATCGCCTTCTCTGATCGCTTACACCACAAACCGTTCGCATAGAAGTAGTTTAAGTATGAAGTAATGAGCGAATGACATTAAACTAATTGTGTTAGGAGTCAGATGACATTGATCTCAGATGAGCTACGCCGCCGGCCTTGAACTTACTTTTACACTCACGCATGGTTTGAAGGGGTGAGTAGAGAGTGTGTCAGAGTAGGTGTTCCTTGTGGTATATTCCAGTATTTGTAAAGTAAAACTAAGTACTGATTACACTTCAGTCAAGTTTCATTCGTCATATCGATTTAAAATAAGTGTGGGTCTCTATCATAACCCGGCAAGCTCTTGCTAAACGAATCTCAACTGTAAAGGCGACCCATTTAAATACTACTGGTGGTAGGTCTCTCATATGTGGGAGGCCGCCAGGGTAGGTACCATGGCAATGTCTATTTCTCCCACCAAACAATAGTGTAAATGCACTGTTGTGTTTTGGTTTGAAGGACATTGTAGCCAGAGTAACTACTGGACATATTGGGACTTAAAATCTTATGTCTCAGGATAGCGAGCGCTGTGTAACACCACAGAATACTAAACTAACAGAAGTCAAGCTCCATACAAAGCGCGCTAAATCAACGCACACATAGACAGCGTTCACCGACACGGTATTTCAAACCAGTCGTAACCACTGCGAGCGCGAGTGTCACCCGCTTCGGGCACGCAAATAGCGAGATGTTTTGTGCAAAGATGGAGCAAATGAATAAAAGTTATTACCAAGTTATTACACTTGTATATAAAACACCAGATTATAATAATTGAATATAAATTTCATTTGAAAAAACGTATATTATACAAAAACAATAAAAAAATACTTAGAATAATGACATACACATTCTCAGCGATTTCATAAATAAAATTAAAATTGATTTATTGTATTCTTGTGTTTTATATATTTTATTTAAAAATTCATTCAAACTATACTAGTCCTATTAACACGATAAGTGTTTTCGCATAAGCCAGAGTTAACAACCCTTGCGCGAACGCCGAGCGTAGTGTGCGTGTGGCAACAAAAGTGAAGTACATACACAAGCTTGACTTCTGTTAGTATTCTGTGGTAATACCAAGCATTGCTTTGTACTTTGAGGCGTTGTTTGGTTTTGCTACTGTTCATGAGCGGTCGTATCGCTTACCATCAGGCGAACGGCAGATCAGATCGCCCTCCATAGTAATTTTGAAAAAAAAAAACCACCTCTAGTAAATTTGACCATTGAAATAGCTCATTTCATTTACTATGTGTAGTTGCATAAACCTATAGCAATACTCTACCACTCCCAAATTTGTACTGTTTCGGCTGGTGCCAGGGTCTTTATTTCACTCAAATCTAGCTATTGTGCGTGTTTGGCGTGCTCCATTCACACCAAATCAGCCCAGCAAATCTATGTACAAACATATGAATAAGGAACATATTTATGAAGATTAATAAATGAAAACACGCGGGTCGGCCGTGCTCTGAGGCCGCGGCAGCAATGACCTCTTTCGCCATGTATGGAGAGTTGCAAAACGCACCTTTACATTCCCGCACATGTTCATAGGTCGACGTGAAGGCTACGCGGAAATGCTCTAGGATAATTAGGAACTAAAGGGCTGCTTGGAAAATTAATAATATTTGTATGAGTATGTATGTCCGGCCGAACAGGGACGGTTATATATGTTATACGGTTATACGGTGGACGGACGACCTAATTAAGGTTGCAAGAAGCCTCTGGTTGCAGGCCGCTTCCAACAGGGCGATGTGGAGATCCTTCGGGGAGGCAGTAGTTCTACTGTTGCTGAAGACAAAATGAGAGAGGGAGGAACGGTTATAGTTTGGTTATAGTGGTTAAGAATCTGACATAGTGACATATGTCACATTTGGGATTATGCGGATGTCGGGTACACTGAGTTTGTTATCAGGTGCATTTGTCTCTTTGGCATATGATATTTTTCAAAAAAAAAAACACAATTTGTTACCTCCAATTGCTTTACAATTTATTGTTTCTAACAGCTCTTATTGCTCCTGATGACTTCATCGCAGGATTGAAACTAGCAAAATCTTTTCCATAAAATCTTTGCCGAACTTCAGTGCTCGATTTTATTTGTGTGGCACTGCTAATGCTGACGTACAGGAGTTGCAGTGGTGGGTTTTTGGGTTGAAAAGTCTCTACCCTACCTACTTTTAATTGCAGTTCTTGACCTGGGCCTAGGATTGGGTCAAGGGAACTTAGAACCTCATGGCTAGTTACTTGGCGTATTTATTCCCAAATTAGCCTACAGTTTGTTTGTTTGTCGTATAATTCTTAGCATGGTACTGGCCATCTTGATGGTCCCTAAAAAAAATGGCTTACTGTTAAATGGCTTACCACTTAAGTTCTCTACTGTTACATAAATAACGAGGAAAATAAGCAATAAAAAACTACAACATTGTGTTAGGTCATTAGTTTCCTCTGACCTTGAACTTCGACATTGACCTGTTGCGTCTAAAACAATAACACAGGAAAATCAGTGCTTAACATTAGTAAACAGATAAGTGTATCATACTGCAGTTTCCTTAGTTGTTTTTGGTTTAAGGTTAATAAACAGGTATGGTTTACTGGTGGTAGGTCCCTCATATGTGAGAGGCTGCTGGAAATGTCTATTTCTCCCGTCTAACAGAAATGTAAATGCGCTGTTGTGTTTCGGATTGAAGGACATTGTAGCCAGAGTAACTACTGGACCTATTGAGATTTAACATCTTATGTCTCAGGATGGCGAGCACAGAGGAATGCCAAGCATTGCTTTGTAATTCAGATTGTTGTTTGGTTTTGCTTCTGTTCATGAGCAGTCGTATCGCTTAGATCGGCTTGACCCTTATCACATCAGGGGACGGAATACACAAGGCCAAACGTTCATAGCAATCGACTGTATAGCGACAACCGTATCCGAAGATGCTTTTTTGTTAAATTACGAATAGTGTGGCATAATTCTGTCGAGAGGCGAGAAATGCATTTGTAGTTTCAAAATATTGATATAGCATTTATATAGACCTTTATTAATATAGTATTATGCCTGATTTCTTTGGCCGATACATTCACAGGACGGGCATATACTACATTACATTAGACACTTTATCAGTCTTAACTTCAATCCAATGCACTACAAGCAATGTAAAGTAATTTTCCAAGAACGATTTGATTAATAAGTTTCTAAGAAGCGTTTATAAATAATTTGCCGTATGCTGAGTGCAGGCAGCATGAGTCAGCAGTCCCTGACCATATGCCAACTATTAATAACTTGCAACAAATATGTTCTGTCCTCTGTGCTGTATTGTATTGGGTAGGGCTGCCGGATCGAATGATGTATCAATACTGGTAAATGCGAAAGTAAGTTTTTTTGTTTGTTATCTTTTAATGCGTCAACGGCTGAACTGGTTTTGATGAAATTTGGTGAAGATACAGATAACATCCTAAGAAAGCACACGAGCAACAATTTTGATTCCCAATTTCAATCTTTAGTGGTAAAAAGGGGTTTCAACAGTTTGGGAAATATTAAATCTTTTGTTAGATTTATAAGTAACTTAGTATTCAATTACGTCGAGGGATGGGATAGGTATAAGAAAGAACAGGCCAAGTAAGGAAAGGTTCAGTCAAAAATTTCTGCGACCAGGTGACGCCGGCTCGACCCATAGTCAGAGAAAACTGGAGACAACAATTAAAAGGAGACAAGGGTATAAACCTCTTCATAATTCCTCCTAATCTAGAGCATAGATATATAATAACGTAAGGCAAATTCCAATAGCATTAGGTTCTGAGAAGCGACGTGTGACAAAGTTGGGAACAATGCTGTGTCGGGGTTGCGAGTATTTGCATTACTGACGAAGCATTACACTTACTGTAGTGACAGTTAGTGATTTATCTAGTGTTTCATATTGTTAAGTACTAGAGATGTACTAAGGTACGATTGTGAAGCTGAGGTTTCGGTTTCAAATCTAGGGGCAATATCATGTTGGATTTTTATATTCATT